>JARYHS010009186.1:120361919-120716230 GCA_031002005.1 Vandiemenella viatica
GACAGAGGATATCTATATGCATTTCCTCAGCTAGTTTACTCACTTCATGCAAACCAGACTGGTTCTTCTGCAGTTTAATTGTGCGATCTTAATTCTCTCTTCACCCCTGCTCATGGATGTCGAGTATGGATACTGCACTGTGGCCACGCTGTCTCGAGTCAAGCATTATTCTTCCATGAGTCATCACAAAATGACGATAAATTTGATCTGGATCAAAGATTTCATTCCGTCTGTCAAATACTTGCTTGACTATATGAGTAACTGGCTGAGTTAGGAGGTATATTGATTATCTTAAGTTGAATACGATCAATTTCCTCTGACAGAGATGCAAACATATTGCATAGCAACTATAAACCTAAATAGAATAACGCAAAACAAAACAGAATGTTTAAAAGACTTCCTATATCCGCTGATGTAGATCTAGCCCTCTTCAAGAAATTTGTAATACCAATGCCCTTGACATAACAGGATATGAATACGTATATAATCAAGGCAATGAAGCCGAACTGCCATATTGATGAAAGAGGGGATAAATTACAATAATCTTATCAATATAGAAATGGCAGAGAATTTCAGTCACGATTGAAGCAGTTACAATATGTAACATATACGCCCCCTCCGGAACTCACAAAAGAAATGAGAGATCAAACTTCTTCAAAGAAGATATGTTACCTCTCCTACCAACAAATACCAACAGTCTGATATTAGGAGGTGACTTTAACTGCGTGCTACACCCTAAAGATCATTCCCAAATTTAACGCCTGCAACGATCTAAAGGTAATAGACCAAGACTCAGATTAAAAGACTCTTGGGAAACAAAACATGGAACTGACAGATCTATACATACGTTACAAAGACGCAGCAAGCAGAATTGACAGGATATACATAAGTGAAGATATCATTTCCGATGTTACTAGTGCAGAGTATGGCCTGTAAGCTTCTCAGACCACAGCGCCTACATAATCATATAAATATGAGCAGACAAGAAATTCACCGAGGAAGAGGCTACTGGAATTTAATACTGTTTTTTTAAAAGATCGCGAACTTAATGAAATGTTCCAAGAACATGGCAAATATCCATCAGGCAATATCAATAAAATAGATTGTGGTTACAATGCGCGAAACCAAAACTGCGCCGTATGCTGATAGAATAACGGAAAAGTAAAGAAGCAAGAACATAAGGAAACAGCGGAATTTTATTATGCCTGTCTAAGAGATGCTTACCGGATACGGACAGATTAATTCAGACATAATAAAAATAAAAAGAATAAAAGCGAAACTAGTAGCAATAAAACGTTTCGAACTGGAGCAAATGATGATTAGATCTAAGACCAAATATGCTGTACCAGAGGAAAAGACTTCAATTTACCACTATATGCGGGAAAAGAAAAGAGCAAGGATTAAAATTCTTAAAAACTTGAGAATCGGTGAAGACAAGTAGTGCTATAAATGAGGCGGCGCCATCTTGGATTTTTAATTGAATTGCGTGGGGTCCTTAATTGATTTTAATTGATTTTAATTGGGGTCCTTAATTGATTTTAATTGAATTGCGTGGGGTCCTTAATTGATTTTAATTGATTTTAATTGATTTGCGTGGGGGGGAGCCATAATTGATTTTAATTAGGCTAATTGAATTGCGTGGGGTCCTATTGAATTAAGGAGGGGAGCCGAGGAACTAGGGGAGTTTAATTGAATTAAGGAGGGGAGCCGCTGCAATCTCACATCTGTAACCTCAGATTGATCTTATTATTTCCTTATGTACAGCGGTCAGCGGACAGTTTTTTCCCCATGTATTCTTATGGAGGATGGAGTGAGCCCACTTTTTCCCCCATGGCGGGGAGCCTTAATTGATTTTAATTAATGCTAATTGAATTGCGGGGAGGGGGTCTCACATCTGTAACCTCAGATTGACCTTATTATTTCCTTATGGACCTGTGTGTGAGCCCACTTTTTCCCCCCATGGCGGGGAGCCTTAATTGATTTTAATTGAATTGCGGGGAGGGGGTCTCACATCTGTAACCTCAGATTGATCTTATTATTTCCTTATGTACAGCGGTCAGCGGACAGTTTTTTCCCCATGTATTCTTATGGAGGATGGAGTGAGCCCACTTTTTCCCCCATGGCGGGGAGCCTTAATTGATTTTAATTGAATTGCGGGGAGGGGGTCTCACATCTGTAATCTCAGATTGATCTTATTATTTCCTTATGTACAGCGGTCAGCGGACAGTTTTTCCCCATGTATTCTTATGGACCTGTCTTTGCAGACAGTTTGGAGCGGAGGGGAGCCGAGGAACTAGGGGAGTTTAATTGAATGCGGGTCCGTAATTGAATGCGCCACACCCTAATTATCGCTCCCCACGCAGCTGCAGGATGCGGGTTCGTATTGAATGTGCACAGCTGCGCTCCCCTCCGGAAGCCTCAATTATTGCTCCCCTCCGAAGCCATCAATATCGCTCCCCCGCAGCTGCAGGATGCGGTTCGTAATTGATGCGCCACACCCGAATTATCGCTCCCCACGCAGCTGCAGGATGCGGGTTCGTAATTGAATGAGCACAGCTGCACCACACTCGAATTATCGCTCCCCTCGCAGCTGCATGATGCGGGTTCGTAATTGAATGAGCACAGCTGCACCACACTCGAATTATCGCTCCCCTCGCAGCTGCATGATGCGGGTTCGTAATTGAATGCACACAGCTGCACCACACCCGGAAGCCATCAATTATCGCTCCCCTCGCAGCTGCAGCCCCACCCGGCGTCAGTTTGCAGCCATGCCTCGTCTAGTGATGTTGTTCTCCTCTGTCTACCAACTCAACGCTGGTGATACGAAACGTTTGACGATAGGGTTATCGTCCAAACACGAGTTTGAACCTGTTGTTGTTCTGGAAAAAGTGGGACACAATAAAATTGTTTTAACATACGACGAATGGAACGTCCTGATCCAGGTATTGGACGTAGTGTCCGAGTTATTCAACGCCGGCACTGACAGCATCCCACTTGGTGAGCACACTGTCTCCTGCCGAACGATTGCCGGGGTGAAGACTGTTTGTTTCCACCTCAATGACGATCCTGCCAGCGGCGTCTTCTTCGGCCAGTCTACTTGGAGGAACTTCGTCGACGCGCAGCCGACCGTGACCAACGCCTTGACCGTCAAGCAGAAGTGGGGCTACTTGGTGGCACGATATTATACTGAATTTGTGGACATTCTAGCTAATAAAGTGCTACGAGACTTCAATATGGCTACAGTGCAAAAACTGATTGACATGCATATTAATAATGTTCGTGTAGCTCAAGTGACATACAGTTCATCATTGGATTATGCGCAATTAAGACTTGAACTCATTGCATATAAAAATTTGTTAGTATCTGATGATGTAAATAATATTGTAATTAAGAATTATGAACCTGGATATGATGTTTGTGGACCTTATTAACTAAAGTGTTTAAATCGCATCAGCATACTACAAGGTGTTTGTGAGTGAATTGGCTGACAAAGTGTTGAGTGACTACTACACATGTACTGCCTCAGTGTCGAAGTTAATGGATATGCACATCAACAACGTTCATCCTATTCATGTGTCTTACAGTTCTACAATTGACTTTGGGCAATTAAGGAATGAAATAGTTGCATACAAATATTTGATTGTACTTAATGATGTATGCAGAATTGTAAACAGTAAAGAATAAAATCATTTTACCAGATTTTTCTTTTGTCATTTCACCTATCCTAATTAAATAATAAGATAGTATATATTTTTATTTAAATCTTTTATTTCACCCACCATTGGGCAATTAAAAATACATTTTCAACAGCGCATATAGCGTTACAAAATTAATGTCCTTTACAAAGTGTTATCAAATTATTTTTCTTGAGTTCATGTAGAGGCGGACCTGGTCTTGCCTATCACTGATGTTCGTTATTTATTACTAGCTGAGGTACCCGGCTTCGCTCAGAGAGTTGATGTGAGATAGTGTAGTAATTGCAATAAAATGATAAACATTAAAATGTAAGAGGTAATTTTTTTTATTGAAATCATTTTCTAACTTTTCGAATACTTGTTTATGAACACCATTTTTCATTTTGTTATCCGGGGTATATATGTACAAATTTGTATAATTTTCTACTCGATAGTATAGACCGCGAGAGAAGCAGGAGTCTTTGGGGTTGATGCCGCAATGTTTTAAAGTTTGTCTTTGCGCTGTGTTAATTGTAAAACTATAGGATAATTTGATTGGAAATTGCAGTCTTTTCAGTAAAGATCAGAGTTATTCTGAGGATTAATACTATGTGTTTCGATTCTGGAGTTTCCCCGGTCATGTAATGTAGAACTTCCTGTGGAGGTGCTTCCAGTGGTGGTGATCGAATTTTTCCATTCATGCAACAGAATCCTGGTGTTTCTCCACTGAATTTTTTCGCGTTGCAAAATTGTTAGATGTTATCCATTTTTCCCGATTACGAAGTGGTTGTTTTTGTTATTTTGTTTTGTCGGGTCGTAGTGGAGTGCTTCATTTTTCAGGTTATACTGTTTACTTGTCCTCGTCCGCGCTTCTCGTAGGGTGATATTTTCATGGGTGGCTTGCGTCCGCAGTCTTCTATTATAAGATTGTGTCGCAATTCATGATTCTTTAATTCGTTCATTTCGTTGTGCTTCTCACGGTGCTCACATTTTTCATTTTGTTATCCGGGGTATATATGTACAAATTTTTATAATTTTCTACTCGATAGTATAGACCGCGAGAGAAGCAGGAGTCTTTGGGGTTAATGCCGCAATGCTTTAAAGTTTGTCTTTGCGCTGTGTTAATTGTAAAACTATAGGCTAATTTGATTGGAAATTGCAGTCTTTTCAGTAAAGATCAGAGTTATTCTGAGGATTAATACTATGTGTTTAGATTCTGGAGTTTCCCCCGGTCATGTAATGTAGAACTTCCTGTGGAGGTGCTTCCAGTGGTGGTGATCGAATTTTTCCATTCATGCAACAGAATCCTGGTGTTTCTCCACTGAATTTTTTCGCGTTGCAAAATTGTTAGATGTTATCCATTTTTTTTTTTCGAACACCGTTTTTTTCTATGGGGGAAGTCAGAAATGTTACGCCTACGTTACGAGTAGAAGTTAGTATTCTATTTGAGAACTGTCTATTAATGAGATGAAACAACAACACTGGATTAGAATAACACAACCTTCCCGTTCCTTGTCTCCAGTCACATCCCGCCTCTAATGACCTCGACTTCGACAAGGCGTAAAACCATAAGTAAAAAGAAAAAAAACAAAATCTTAAGCCCAGTACGTTTTCATTTACTTTAGAATTACCGTCAATATTTTCTATTTCAGAGACTAAATGCTGATCAGTGCAGAAATGATTACATTCGTCCACGTTTCAGACGATGCAGGTTTAATTTTTGAGAATTTTTAATGTTCTGCAGTGTCATACAGGTGATTTCATGTTCTTTCTTCAATGCATTCCACTCGTCTTCTTTTCAGAGTTATTGCTTGTATGCCGGTCTGAATATCTACTCTGATGTGTGAGTTTTTAAAGCAAAGTAATGAATCAGCAGTTGTTGGAGATGTAGGTTATATTGAATGCGTAGAGACGTCTGGCTTATCACAACATCAGCAAAGTCAGTTCTGAACAAGGGAAGTTAGAGTAATATCTCCTCCACAAACCAGTCTAAAAACTTTACGAGACAAAGTTTTATATTCGTGCTGTAGTATCCCCCAAGATTAATACGAAAGATTTTACACAATTTCTAACAGTCTGAACGTTGGCTATATAAAAGTGACGATGTTATTATTATTATCACCGAAAACGTGCATCGGATGTCGAAAGTCAAGAGGATCATAGAATACCGAGCCTGGTGGGTGAGCAGTAACGTTCGGATATATCGTTCGCGAGGATATGCAGCACGGTTTTAGAGTCAGATTTTCTTTCGTTTCCCAAAAATCACTCGAGGCTAGTGTCGGGATCGCCCCCGTGCGGTACTCCTTTGAGAGTAATTTTTTATATGCCGATATAACTACCGTGCCCGATAGGTGAGTTTTTTTGGATTGGGACTGTCATGTGGAGGTGGAGAGTTCAATTCCCGATCCGGCTGTTCATTAGAATCTGTTGTAGTACCACTTTAGACGCAAATAGCCGTTTATCGCCTATAGTAGCTGCGACAGCGAAAAACACGGCTAGTGTTGTTTTTGTCCGTAGGAAGGGATGTTTATTATTATTCCTAGCCATTTGAGGCAATTTTTTCTTGTATTTTTGACCAAGAGTCCTCGATAAGTTATGGACATTCAAAAGTAACAGAGTTTCGACTTACCGTGCACTCTGCCTATGTCGCGGCTAACAAGTCTATGGTATTGAGTTTCGACGTGGGCAACGGCCAAGGCGCCGGTCACTGCGAGTTGCACGCTGATGAGGTTCCTCCAAAAATGAATCACCGTTGGTTGTTAGGCTCAGTATTTGGGTAAGAAGATACTATTTTAACCCCAGCAACCGTTCGGCAGGTGACTGTGTGTTTCTCGCGTGGAACTACGATCTGGGGCATGCGGTGTTGAATAAGTCGGACACTACGTCCAAACTTGGATTAGCACGTTTTATTCTTCATAAGTCAGTGTAACTCTGGTACTGTGTCCTACATTTTTGAGTACCACAACCGGTTCAAAATCATGCTTAGACGTTAACTCTATCGAAACTGTTATATCCAAGGGGCGGGTTTGTTTCAGATACCATCATTAATTACAGTTCATGCATGAGACAGGCGACGAAAAAGTGGGGTAGAATCCCCCCCATGGCTCATAACTGACCAAAAAATCATCAGTAACATGTGTTCCAAGTACCAAACTCTTCACATCAACGTCGTATCATTTAACTCACACTACAGACCTCACTGCCATTCAATATCGTGGGTACTAGGTACAAAACTGTACACATCATCAGCACCACCTCTATCCCACACCACAAGCCTTTTCTGCCATTCAGTAATATTTTCCCACTTACCACGAGTATCAGGGTAGACATATGGTCATCAGACAGATATCATAACTCCCATATTCATACTAGGTCTCACATACAAATCCATACGTCACCACACACAAGCACACAAAAATATAACTAACTAAAAAAACCATCAGACAGACGTTAGAGTGTGTGCAAAGGATGACATGTTTTCACCATACACATCAGTGCTTACCCCATACGGATTATTCATCACACCCAATAGATTGCATGTATCATCAACTTATAGGTAGCCAGTGACTGTGAAATCTCAAAGTCGAGTAGAATCCTATAGTGATAGACACACAACGACATCGGAAGACACACATACACACACACTCACATGTCCACGCATACACATAGTTCCATACATCAACACACACGTACACGTAACTGGAGGAAAGTGACTGAACACCCTACGTCCAGACTGAATAGTTACAGGATGTATGAAGTGTGACATGTCTTTGCCACACAGCTCAGTGCTCTTCACACCCAACTGATTAAATCTACATAGGTGGCCACTGATGGAAAAATCTCGAGTAGATACCATAATCAGACACACACGAACACGCACACACACACATATTTCCATGCATATACCACAATTCCATACGTCAACACATACATACAAGCAACTGAAGGAAAGGGACTCCACACACGACGTCCATACTGAGGTGTTACATGATAGGCAGAGGATAGCATGTCTTTGCAATACAGCTCAGTGCTCACCACACTTACCGGATAATATTATCGATGAAAGGTGTTGACAGTGTGTGTGTACAAACGCCGAAATCACCATAACAACTACAACCATCAGTAGGAAGGCAGAACTTATGTTAAGTCAGGTTAATACAGAATGTTAAAGTGTTTGTTATAGTTGGTTAGAGTAAATTCAGTTTAGGTTATTTCAACTCACATTCACATGGTGTCACTGATGCATGGCAATCCAAAAGTGTTTGCTGAGGCGGCTTGGGCCCCACCGCGGCCTAAGAGACCGGTATTTTGCACGACCTAAGAAGACCGGTATTTTGCGCGCCGGTTATCCGGATACAACGCGTTTGTATTTTTTCTACGCAGCAGCCGCTTACTGTGGGGCCCAAGCCACCTCAGCAAACACTTTTGGATTGCCATGCATCAGTGACACCATGTGAATGTGAGTTGAAATAACCTAAACTGAATTTACTCTAACCAACTATAACAAACACTTTAACATTCTGTATTAACCTGACTTAACATAAGTTCTGCCTTCCTACTGATGGTTGTAGTTGTTATGGTGATTTCGGCGTTTGTACACACACACTGTCAACACCTTTCATCGATAATATTATCCGGTAAGTGTGGTGAGCACTGAGCTGTATTGCAAAGACATGCTATCCTCTGCCTATCATGTAACACCTCAGTATGGACGTCGTGTGTGGAGTCCCTTTCCTTCAGTTGCTTGTATGTATGTGTTGACGTATGGAATTGTGGTATATGCATGGAAATATGTGTGTGTGTGCGTGTTCGTGTGTGTCTGATTATGGTATCTACTCGAGATTTTTCCATCAGTGGCCACCTATGTAGATTTAATCAGTTGGGTGTGAAGAGCACTGAGCTGTGTGGCAAAGACATGTCACACTTCATACATCCTGTAACTATTCAGTCTGGACGTAGGGTGTTCAGTCACTTTCCTCCAGTTACGTGTACGTGTGTGTTGATGTATGGAACTATGTGTATGCGTGGACATGTGAGTGTGTGTGTATGTGTGTCTTCCGATGTCGTTGTGTGTCTATCACTATAGGATTCTACTCGACTTTGAGATTTCACAGTCACTGGCTACCTATAAGTTGATGATACATGCAATCTATTGGGTGTGATGAATAATCCGTATGGGGTAAGCACTGATGTGTATGGTGAAAACATGTCATCCTTTGCACACACTCTAACGTCTGTCTGATGGTTTTTTTAGTTAGTTATATTTTTGTGTGCTTGTGTGTGGTGACGTATGGATTTGTATGTGAGACCTAGTATGAATATGGGAGTTATGATATCTGTCTGATGACCATATGTCTACCCTGATACTCGTGGTAAGTGGGAAAATATTACTGAATGGCAGAAAAGGCTTGTGGTGTGGGATAGAGGTGGTGCTGATGATGTGTACAGTTTTGTACCTAGTACCCACGATATTGAATGGCAGTGAGGTCTGTAGTGTGAGTTAAATGATACGACGTTGATGTGAAGAGTTTGGTACTTGGAACACATGTTACTGATGATTTTTTGGTCAGTTATGAGCCATGGGGGGGATTCTACCCCACTTTTTCGTCGCCTGTCTCATGCATGAACTGTAATTAATGATGGTATCTGAAACAAACCCGCCCCTTGGATATAACAGTTTCGATAGAGTTAACGTCTAAGCATGATTTTGAACCGGTTGTGGTACTCAAAAATGTAGGACACAGTACCAGAGTTACACTGACTTATGAAGAATAAAACGTGCTAATCCAAGTTTGGACGTTAGTGTCCGACTTATTCAACACCGCATGCCCCAGATCGTAGTTCCACGCGAGAAACACACAGTCACCTGCCGAACGGTTGCTGGGGTTAAAATAGTATCTCTTACCCAAATACTGAGCCTAACAACCAACGGTGATTCATTTTTGGAGGAACCTCATCAGCGTGCAACTCGCAGTGACCGGCGCCTTGGCCGTTGCCCACGTCGAAACTCAATACCATAGACTTGTTAGCCGCGACATAGGCAGAGTGCACGGTAAGTCGAAACTCTGTTACTTTTGAATGTCCATAACTTATCGAGGACTCTTGGTCAAAAATACAAGAAAAAATTGCCTCAAATGGCTAGGAATAATAATAATAATAATACAAAAAACATCCCTTCCTACGGACAAAAACAACACTAGCCGTGTTTTTCGCTGTCGCAGCTACTATAGGCGAATAAACGGCTATTTGCGTCTAAAGTGGTACTACAACAGATTCTAATGAACAGCCGGATCGGGAATTGAACTCTCCACCTCCACATGACAGTCCCAATCCAAAAAAACTCACCTATCGGGCACGGTAGTTATATCGGCATATAAAAAATTACTCTCAAAGGAGTACCGCACGGGGGCGATCCCGACACTAGCCTCGAGTGATTTTTGGGAAACGAAAGAAAATCTGACTCTAAAACCGTGCTGCATATGCCTCGCGAACGATATATCCGAACGTTACTGCTCACCCACCAGGCTCGGTATTCTATGATCCTCTTGACTTTCGACATCCGATGCACGTTTTCGGTGATAATAATAATAACATCGTCACTTTTATATAGCCAACGTTCAGACTGTTAGAAATTGTGTAAAATCTTTCGTATTAATCTTGGGGGATACTACAGCACGAATATAAAACTTTGTCTCGTAAAGTTTTTTAGACTGGTTTGTGGAGGAGATATTACTCTAACTTCCCTTGTTCAGAACTGACTTTGCTGATGTTGTGATAAGCCAGACGTCTCTACGCATTCAATATAACCTACATCTCCAACAACTGCTGATTCATTACTTTGCTTTAAAAACTCACACATCAGAGTAGATATTCAGACCGGCATACAAGCAATAACTCTGAAAAGAAGACGAGTGGAAATGCATTGAAGAAAGAACATGAAATCACCTGTATGACACTGCAGAACATTAAAAATTCTCAAAAATTAAACCTGCATCGTCTGAAACGTGGACGAATGTAATCATTTCTGCACTGATCAGCATTTAGTCTCTGAAATAGAAAATATTGACGGTAATTCTAAAGTAAATGAAAACGTACTGGGCTTAAGATTTTGTTTTTTTTCTTTTTACTTATGGTTTTTACGCCTTGTCGAAGTCGAGGTCATTAGAGGCGGGATGTGACTGGAGACAAGGAACGGGAAGGTGTGTTTATTCTAATCCAGTGTTGTTGTTTCATCTCATTAATAGACAGTTCTCAAATAGAATACTAACTTCTACTCGTAACGTAGGCGTAACATTTCTGACTTCCCCCATAGAAAAAACGGTGTTCGAAAAAAAAATGGATAACATCTAACAATTTTGCAACGCGAAAAAATTCAGTGGAGAAACACCAGGATTCTGTTGCATGAATGGAAAAATTCGATCACCACCACTGGAAGCACCTCCACAGGAAGTTCTACATTACATGACCGGGGAAACTCCAGAATCGAAAACACATAGTATTAATCCTCAGAATAACTCTGATCTTTACTGAAAAGACTGCAATTTCCAATCAAATTATCCTATAGTTTTTACAATTAACACAGCGCAAAGACAAACTTTAAAACATTGCGGCATCAACCCCAAAGACTCCTGCTTCTCTCGCGGTCTATACTATCGAGTAGAAAATTATTACAAATTTGTACATATATACCCCGGATAACAAAATGAAAAATGGTGTTCATAAACAAGTATTCGAAAAGTTAGAAAATGATTTCAATAAAAAAAATTACCTCTTACATTTTAATGTTTATCATTTTATTGCAATTACTACACTATCTCACATCAACTCTCTGAGCGAAGCCGGGTACCTCAGCTAGTAATAAATAACGAACATCAGTGATAGGCAAGACCAGGTCCGCCTCTACATGAACTCAAGAAAAATAATTTGATAACACTTTGTAAAGGACATTAATTTTGTAACGCTATATGCGCTGTTGAAAATGTATTTTTAATTGCCCAATGGTGGGTGAAATAAAAGATTTAAATAAAAATATATACTATCTTATTATTTAATTAGGATAGGTGAAATGACAAAAGAAAAATCTGGTAAAATGATTTTATTCTTTACTGTTTACAATTCTGCATACATCATTAAGTACAATCAAATATTTTTATGCAACTATTTCATTCCTTAATTGCCCAAAGTCAATTGTAGAACTGTAAGACACATGAATAGGATGAACGTTGTTGATGTGCATATCCATTAACTTCGACACTGAGGCAGTACATGTGTAGTAGTCACTCAACACTTTGTCAGCCAATTCACTCACAAACACCTTGTAGTATGCTGATGCGATTTAAACACTTTAGTTAATAAGGTCCACAAACATCATATCCAGGTTCATAATTCTTAATTACAATATTATTTACATCATCAGATACTAACAAATTTTTATATGCAATGAGTTCAAGTCTTAATTGCGCATAATCCAATGATGAACTGTATGTCACTTGAGCTACACGAACATTATTAATATGCATGTCAATCAGTTTTTGCACTGTAGCCATATTGAAGTCTCGTAGCACTTTATTAGCTAGAATGTCCACAAATTCAGTATAATATCGTGCCACCAAGTAGCCCCACTTCTGCTTGACGGTCAAGGCGTTGGTCACGGTCGGCTGCGCGTCGACGAAGTTCCTCCAAGTAGACTGGCCGAAGAAGACGCCGCTGGCAGGATCGTCATTGAGGTGGAAACAAACAGTCTTCACCCCGGCAATCGTTCGGCAGGAGACAGTGTGCTCACCAAGTGGGATGCTGTCAGTGCCGGCGTTGAATAACTCGGACACTACGTTCAATACCTGGATCAGGACGTTCCATTCGTCGTATGTTAAAACAATTTTATTGTGTCCCACTTTTTCCAGAACAACAACAGGTTCAAACTCGTGTTTGGACGATAACCCTATCGTCAAACGTTTCGTATCACCAGCGTTGAGTTGGTAGACAGAGGAGAACAACATCACTAGACGAGGCATGGCTGCAAACTGACGCCGGGTGGGGCTGCAGCTGCGAGGGAGCGATAATTGATGGCTTCCGGGTGTGGTGCAGCTGTGTGCATTCAATTACGAACCCGCATCATGCAGCTGCGAGGGGAGCGATAATTCGAGTGTGGTGCAGCTGTGCTCATTCAATTACGAACCCGCATCCTGCAGCTGCGTGGGGAGCGATAATTCGAGTGTGGTGCAGCTGTGCTCATTCAATTACGGACCCGCATCCTGCAGCTGCGTGGGGAGCGATAATTCGAGTGTGGTGCAGCTGTGCTCATTCAATTACGGACCCGCATCCTGCAGCTGCGTGGGGAGCGATAATTGATGGCTTCCGGAGGGGAGCAATAATTGATGGCTTCCGGAGGGGAGCGCAGCTGTGCACATTCAATTACGAACCCGCATCCTGCAGCTGCGTGGGGAGCGATAATTAGGGTGTGGCGCATTCAATTACGGACCCGCATTCAATTAAACTCCCCTAGTTCCTCGGCTCCCCTCCGCTCCAAACTGTCTGCAAAGACAGGTCCATAAGAATACATGGGGAAAAAACTGTCCGCTGACCGCTGTACATAAGGAAATAATAAGATCAATCTGAGATTACAGATGTGAGACCCCCTCCCCGCAATTCAATTAAAATCAATTAAGGCTCCCCGCCATGGGGGAAAAAGTGGGCTCACTCCATCCTCCATAAGAATACATGGGGAAAAAACTGTCCGCTGACCGCTGTACATAAGGAAATAATAAGATCAATCTGAGGTTACAGATGTGAGACCCCCTCCCCGCAATTCAATTAAAATCAATTAAGGCTCCCCGCCATGGGGGGAAAAAGTGGGCTCACACACAGGTCCATAAGGAAATAATAAGGTCAATCTGAGGTTACAGATGTGAGACCCCCTCCCCGCAATTCAATTAGCATTAATTAAAATCAATTAAGGCTCCCCGCAATTCAATTAAAATTAATTAAAATCAATTAGACTCAATTAAAATCAATTAAAATCAATTAAAATCAATTAAAATCAATTAACCACGGGGGTGTTTTGGTCCGGGGTTCTGGCTCACTCGCCCCTTACCCCACTACTGATGTCCCTCTTTAGTAAGCCACTGTATAAGTACTCTTGGAGCCATGGAAACTTTTTTCTTATTGCTTTACGCCTCGAGGTCTTTAGAGGTGGGAAAAGGCGGGAAGCAAGGAACCGGTAGTAATTCGCCCATGGTCTTTTGAAGGAACTTTCCCGACATTCGCTTGGAGTGATTTGGGAAAATCACGAAAACCGAAATCTGAATGGTCGGACGGGAATTCGATTCTGCATCTTCCCATTTTCATTTTTTCTGAAGTGGAGGAGGAGAGAGCATCTTTGGTTTCTAAAAGTGTTATTTTTTTCTATTCGTTTCAGATACAGCAGCATGAGGCAAACAGAAAATATCTATACTATTCAATGTACTAAAAAACTAATGAGGCAAAAATATATTAGTATTATTCGGCAGAAAAAAACTTATCATGCTTGTTACAGTGAGATAGAAAACTATTCTACTGGAGGAGAAAAACAAATGATGAAAACTTCCAAATAGGAGTAGTGGCAGTTAGTATCCGACACTGGAATTATTACAAAATTTGGTCTAGAACTGTCTGATTATCGAAATGAGTTCTCTCTACACAAAGTTGATCAAACTGCTTCCAGATAATTAATCATTCCTCCGAATCAAAAAGATTGTATTAAGGAAATATAGTTTGACAACTAAGTCGTTATTTTACAAATCACAAATTTGTGCTTGATATTGTGCGTCAACCACATAGATGTCGAAACTGATGCTCTCTCCTCCTCCACTTTAGAAAAAATGAACTGTTTTACTTTACCTGGTATTTAATATCTATCAATGGGATATTACCAACATCTCAGAGACATTACAAGTTGAACAAAATGGTAATTAGAAGTCATCCGAGTTATAGATTGATAATAACCGATGTCCCCGAGAAAACGAAGTAAGCAAATTAGTCACTAAATCAGAAATCTTCTAACCTTCGTCAGCAAAAACGTTTTTATTTATAATCTTCGACCTAATCGCAGAAACAATGCGTTTCTGATTCAACAAATAAAAACAGTTAAATATTGGAAGGACGTTGGAGACTTCTTTATCGGATTAGTATACTGGTGACTCACTGGTAAAATGCCTGAGGCTCAAAATATCTCTGGCTTCGGTCGGAATTTTTACGCTTCCTTAAACTTATCTTTCCAGTCTAGCAATCTTTTATTTGGGTACGCGAATTATGCAAGAGCACTCCACAAAACGGTAAGGTCATCCCTCCAGCTTAAACTGCAAGTCACTTTTCTCTGTAGGACAGTAAAGCAGATTCGCTTTGTCAAAGAATGCCTTCCACCTCCGTCATATCTGGATACAGAGATTAATGCAGAAGCAGAGCCACGGAGACATCAGACACATAAAAGGAGGCCTCTATGAACTCCTGTCAGTAATGGGATTCGAACATGATTCCTACGTTTTTGATTCAGGTTTCTCTACACGGAGCACAGACGGTTTAGAATAAAGCACGACAGAGACAAAAAAGCTCGCCTGTTTTCAGTTCTGTCACTAGGTTATTGAGGCGACGGAAAGATTAAATTTACTATACCGCTTAACAAGAAAGTACAAGTGTTTTTCTGCAGAGTGGTCTGACAGTTTGGGTTGCACAGTAGAAAAGGCAGCCGAAAAGTAAAATAAAGGCGCAAACGACGATCTGATGTCATCTTTTCAGTAATTCGGCGTTCCACCGCGCAGATACAGCGCACCCGATTGTCGCTTTGTCCACCGCGATACCCGAAAAGCGGCTTTCCGCGGAATTGGTCCTGCGCCGTTTGTCGCCATGAAAAGGGGGACTACAGCGCTGCCACCTGCACACGATCTTCAAGCTGAAAGCTGCCGCCATATAGACACAGCCGACCGGGTCGCCGTTCGGACACAACTCCGGCCGCTCAAATGGTAAACATGAAATTCACTCACTCCCCGCGCCACTGTACAAATACTCGGCCGCTGGCGGCATGATTGGTTCTGCGCGCGCGGGGAGGGGGTGCGGGGGGGAACGGGGGAACATTCGCAATATTGAAACTGTGTATATACAGTGGCCTCGACTGTCCGGCGCCGGACCTGACAACGCAGAGAGGCGCAGCGAGAGAGGTGGATAGCGAGGTGGATAGAGTGAGAGAGAGAGTGGAGGGACAGAGGACTCCCGCGCCGGGCTGCGTATATACATGTTATCGCATGGACACTGTCGCGAATATTAGCACGGACCAATGACAAGCCGGTTCGTCAAATCCCGACGGCGGGCCAACCCTATCTCATAAGGCTGAGTGATTCAGCTGATTGAATCCCCCCACCCACGGCCGGCCGGCCTGTCTGTACGCACCCATCCTCTCCATCTCTCTCTCTCTCGCCGCGTCCCCCGGTTCCCATCCGTCCTCTCCTGCGCCGAGGCCATTCCATCATGCCGGTATTGAACACGGCAATACCGCAGCGGCGGGGCCCGTTATACAGCATGGCAATAGTGATTGCGGCATCCATGCGTGCAGCGCCCGGCTGTAATCAAACACGCCACTGTGCACGGGAGCCAAGACCGACCGCCGAACACCTGCAGCTTCCGGTCGCTGGGGCTTCAGGGCAAGCCGCCACTCGGCAAGTGACAAGCGCACTGATTAAATAAATTGGCTCTTTAACTATCACCGATAACTACTTCATCATAACAAAGTTCTTCAATTAGCTACGCTAAGGCAGTAACTTCCGTTAGGCAATAAAAAAAAAACATAACACTTCTATCCATAGTTTCCACCTCCTTTTAGGCATTTGTTATAGGGTATCAGCGTTCTTTTAATTCCTTCTTCTCAGAAGAATGTGTTCTGCGATGCCATCTACGTCGAACCGATTTCTATTATGCTGTCAACGCCGTTGAAATTCTGTGCAGAAGGAAACGATTTAAGGTGCAAAAAGAGGTGAAAATGGCTTCATGCGCGGTCTGGGCGTAACGGAGGGTGATCTGCAGGGTTCGGATCTTTATGACCAAAAAAATAGAGAAATACGACCTTAAAAATAGGTAAATATGACCTAAAAATGACAAAATATGACCAAACATTTAGATTTACTATACATCAAAACATGCCCAATTATACATCAATTATTTTATCTAGTAGTGTCGCTTTCATATAGACAGCATAATTTGCTTCCGTGCATTCGTTGCACCATTGGGAAATTAAATTTTAAATTCTTTTGTCGAAGTCACTTTAATTTCAGATAACTTACAGATTAGAACTCTTCCATCTGTGCTAAAATACTCCTCTCTAAATTCCCTTGCATAACTTCGCACATTCAGAAAATTCTACTCGTTGATCCCTGCAGATTTAACGATGACTGAGGATATTTCATTGAGATATTGACCGATGTGGATCGACAAAGGCATGCTTCTGCTGCATTGTCGAGATTAAAAGGCGAGCGGAACATTAAGTTTAGAGAGTAAAAATAATGTATAACTTTATTTCTTGACTGGTGAATTCTGACCACAGTGAAAATTAGATTTTTTCTTCACCAGTATAGCAGAAGTACAGTTCTCTGAATAATTATCTTAATTTCCTCTCATCTAGTGAATTTCCGGTACTATTAAAAAAACTACCAGTTTTTTCCTCAAAATACGACCATAAATATTATCGAAATATGACCAAATCTTGGAAAATGGTCTGAATATGGTCATTTATATGTTATAAAAATATATTTAAATACAATCTGAAACTTTGAATCAGTGAGGCAGGGAAAAAAATATGACTTGACCTAAAGGTCCGAACCCTAGTAATTAGATTCATTCGAGCCAAACTCATGCAGGAGTTTATAATAAACGTACTTCATAACATGAAGCCAATGATGATGTATTTGTTATAATAACATGAATCTGATGTAAAGGTAATCAATATCACATCGTATTTAAGGAAGAGTACCGACTGGCAAGGAATAAACTGTTGATCAAGCCACAGCAGAGTCGGAATATGCGACGAATCTAATCAGTTTAACCAGGTCATAACACACCACGAATTCACTACTTTTATGAATAAAATCAACAATTTTCTGTTGCAATCATATGGTGTCTGCCTTAAAACTTTGTATGATTATCTATTCATACTTCTGACCTTTGTCTATATGGCAACATAAATTGTTTTACTTGATGTACTTCTGAGCATTAGACCGAAATAAGGGTGTTTATAATTTAACTGCAGACGAGCATGAAAGGTTAGAAACAAGAAAATCATGACAGGCTAAACTCCAGCTTGTTTATCTCAAATCTAGCACCCTTAGAAGTTATTCTTCAGCAAGATTAGTTTCTCCGAAATACAGTGTTTTAAGTTCCTAACTGTTTATACTAATGGGTCTGGTAGATCATCTAACACGGAAAAATAAAATGTAACTCAGACAACTGAGAGATATAATTTTATGGAGATATGGTTTTTTTCAACAAAAAAAGTGTGACCTCATTTGATCATACCCATTAATTCTTTAACTTGGTTTCTCGGAATAACTAGGCAACTGCGAAATTAAAGCATAATAAGTTCGTTAAAGATTCAAATATTATTATAAAACAACATTATTAGGTTTCTTGTTGGTTTAATTAAAATGAAATAATTAGTCCACGATACAGTTCAAATTTAACTTGTTTTTATTTTTATAAGCACACGGAACTTTAAAGATACTGGTATACAAAACTCCAGTTATTACATTCTAAACTTCTTCCAAAAGGCAATACTGCCGTCACTCTCACAGTAGAAATAAAACTGTCACTCAAAACTGTCTTTGCCAACGCAAACTGTGTCCATAATGTCGTCTCTTAGTCTCTACCGCTCGCTTTATAAAAGTTTCATCGAAAGTTCTAGAACAATACAAATGCTTCCGACAGATATTCTCGAACTTTAACAATACTTAAACGATTAAAACATATTAAAAACCATCAAAATTAATACCTAATCATTTACAATCATTAAAAAATGGTCAGAAATGAAAATTAAAGATATTTAAACACAAAATTATCCACGCAAATCATTTTAAACTGTAGTAAATTGTCCTTTATACATCGTAGCTCACCTTAATACTTGGAATTACAAACATTTAAGCAATTCTCTTGTATAGATCTGTCCTTAAACATATTAAATGGTATTTACAAAATTTCTTTTCATAAAACAAAGTCCATTTACACTAATATACAGTAAATTGCAAGACAAACATACAAGATCATATTCAGTCAAACTCTAGCTTGCAACAAATGCTTCATAAAATACATTTTTTACTAGCTTTCATCCATTTTTTGCATTTAAAAAAAATATAGACTTTAATTTCAGTTTTTTAATCAGTAACTTTCCTTAGGATTACCTGAATAAGTGCGCGAGCAATGCAGTACTGAGAATCGAGCCATAACGCTTTATCATCACCGCTTTAGAGTTACTAACATGTGAAATCCCTTAAAAACCCATCCTTACAGTAACACCATGTCGAGGAAGTGTAGCTGAGTTTTCAACTGGGTGAGTGTAAACATCGCGCTTAAGCAGCTTATCTTCGCGAATTTTAGGATCAGATATTTGCTGTCCCTCAAGTAAATCTCGTGATGAGTCTTATACCTGAGCTGACAATAATACTTATATACCAGCGAAAGAATGTATTCGACAGCTGTTATTCCTGCTTTTAACGACACCCACGAAATACAAGTAACGTACGACGAGTTGCGAAATGCAGTCCTGTCTATAACTCATACCTCTATCGCCGAGTAAAAACCTGTCTGTTCGCCAAGCTGCCTCTGCGGTACTTCATATTTAAATTTCTTTAATCCGTCGATAAAATTTATCGAACGAGTCGCGAAAGGGAAACACGAAAATCCACTTACGAGTGCGGTATGATATACGAAACGGCCACATTTATTCAATATTTAACAGGCCATGTTTTGAAAATATGCTCATAGCTGCTGCATAACCAGCGTGATGCAATAACGTATGTTCTACGCTGGAAGGTGAACCGGTCTCGGCAGTCATAAGAGGAGTGGCTTTGTCATCTCGATCGCACTGACCAAGGGGAACTCATCTATAGCCTCCTATATAGTCTATAGCCAAAACTACGATTATTATTTATTGATTTCCAAATACGCCCCTTGCGGCTACACTCATAGAGGAAAACAGTCATTTTTGTTGGATGTTTAAGGTTCTCGGGGAATACTTTATTAGAGTCGACAGACGATTTGGGTCAACTAACGAGAAGCAACGAGCTATTATTATTATTATTACTCCGCGATTCACTAAAAGTGTGTGGCGGAGGGTGCATTGCACCTATCCGAAAGGGCGATGGTTTGAAAGGGATATACGGGATGTGGCAGGAGGCGTCCATGGGCTATTGTGAGGAACCATCCCAGCATTCGCGTGGAGTGATCTGGGGAAACAACGGAAAACCCAGATCAGGATGGCGGCTGGAGCGCTGTCGGATTTTAAGTTTACTCGCCCGGTAAATCCTTTCTATTCCATTCCCTAATCGCTCGTGGGAAAAATGAGTACAGAAATGAATCGGTTCTGGCCCTGATTTCTCTTATCTTATTTCCGCGGTCATTCCGAGATATGAATGTTGCTGATAGCAATATTTCGTGGCTATCATTCCGAAATACGTCAGTCGTGAATTTTTCAATTAGCTTCCGTCGAGAGCAACGCCTTCGGTGTTCCAGGTCTTCCCAAACTAGCTCCTTCAACATTGCACTTACGCTTGCCATCCAACTATATATACCTGTCACGAATCGGGTGGCTCTTCTTTGGACTTTCTCTAACGCCTCCAGTAAATCCTTTTGATGGGGAACCCATACAGAACAACAATATTCTAAGTGAGGACGTACTAGTGACTTGTATACAATCGATTTAACTTCCGGAGTGCATTGATTTAAATTACGACCTAGAAATCTGAGCATATGATTTGCTTTCCCCGTTACATTCTCGATATGCTCATTCTACTACAAATTATTACGAATTGTTACCCCTAGGTATTTAGCGGAATCTACCGTTCTAAGGACATTATCATTAATTGTATATAGTTAACTGGTGTCACCTTTTTACTTACACGCATGACTTGGCGTCTTTTTAGCGTTTAACTGCAACTGCCAATCTTTACACCACGCAATTATTTTCATAATATCCTCTTGTAACAAAGCGCAGTCGTCCTGGGTTTTGATTTCACGATAAATAATAGCATCATCGGCAAATAATCTTTTCATCCCCCCTATTATGTCTCATAAATCATTAATGTATATGAGAAACAACAGAGGCCCTACCTCGCTTCCCTGGGGGACCCCGGATCTCACTTCGGTAAGTGATGAACGCTCACAGTCGAGAACTACACTGTGTTCTGCCATTCAGAAATTCTGCAACCAAGTCGCATATTTGTATAGATATGCCGTAACCACGAAGTTTCCTAAGTAACCTAGTGTGAGGCACAGTGTCGAAAGCTTTTTTTTAAATCTAATAGAACTAAATCAACCTGGGATTGCTCATCTATAATTCGGCACAAGTCGTGAATTAGAAGTGCAACTTGTGTTTCGCAGCTTCAGACTTTTCTGAATCCATGTTGATTTGGGTTTAAAAGATCACCTTCATCCAAGAACCGCATGACATTCGACTACATGATATGTTCTAAAATCCTGCAAAATATTGAAGTTAATGAGATTGGCCTATATCTCTGAGGATCATTAACATTCCCATTTTTAAACACTGGACTTACGATAGAGGTCTTCCATTCAGCTGGTATTTTTCCTTCATCCAAAGAGACGGTATATAATTTCATCAAATAGGTGCAATTTCCTTTGCGTACCTTGACTAGAATCTTGTAGGAATACCGTCTGGTCCGGGAGCCTTATTGGTTTTTACATTCATAAGCAGTTTAGTTATTCCCTCGACATCAAGAACGGGATCATTCATAATCTTGTCGGTACGATTGTTAAATATCGGAATCTCCTCTGAGTTTTCTATCGTGAAAGATTTTTTAAATATATCATTCAAAATTTCTGCTTTCTCTGCGCTTGTTTCTGATAATTCACCATTTTCCTTAATCAGCGACGGCATAACCTAACCAGAGCCTCTTATTACTTTGATATACGACCAGAACTTTTTGGATTAGTAATCAGATCTTCGGATAAATTCCTGGCTTGGAATTCTTGAAACGCATCGCGCATTGCCTTACGCACTTCCGCTCGCAACTGGACTAATTTAGCGCTATTAGATGAGTCCCCCGATTTCTTCACCGTGGCATGTAAACGGCTTTGCCTCCTGAGCAAACGTTTCACTTCCCTATTGAACCAAGGGAAGTTCTTACTGACCTATGGCGTTTATGAAGAAATCATTTTGCTGAAGTGATTTAGATGGAAAATTGTTTTTTTTTTATATATCTTTACTTCTAGTCGACGTTGAAATGATTACAGGTGGGAGAGGATTGTTGACAAAGAATGGAAAGGAAGTCAGCCATGGTCTTTCGTGGAACCATCACGGCCATCGAATGGAAAACCGAAATCATGACAGGGAATTAATCCGCGACTGCCTGAATTCCGAACTTCAGTTGTTACCACTCATCCTCCGATCTTGATCATGGAAACCCGAAATCGAGATGGACGGATCAAGAATTAAACCCACGACTATCTCAGTGCCAGAGCCTAATGAAATGGCTCAGCTACTAGGCTCGATGAAACTATCGTACTTTATGTTCTCTGCCAGAATTGTTTAAAGAAACTTTTTCACATTTCTTTTGGTTTCTTTAATCGAGCCATGACATTCTCCCTTCACAATCAGATTTCATTTCGAGATTACTTAGCTGTGAGGAGGAGCTTGTAAGGGAGTGTGCACAAACTACGTGGCTCAGTCCGGGGGGGGGGGGAGGTTAGCTGGAAGGCTACGCTAGGCTACGTGGGGGGAGGGGGGGATTCTGAGCCAGACCACGTAGCTTTCCTTTCATAACATGTTTCATGTTAAAATGAGGAACAGAACACACAACAGCATGTGAATATTTATTTCCCTCAGTTAATTATCTCCGTATGTAATTTACAATAGTCTGACTGGAGAAAACACTACAAAATGGCTTCTGAAATCAAAAGGGATAATAGCTACGTGCTACGTGGTGGGAGGGGGGTAAGCTAATAGCCATGTAGGGCTAGTTGGGGGAAAGGGGGTTCACAGGAGGCCAAAATGGAGCTACGTGGTTTATGTACGCTCCCTAAGGGAAAATTTACGAATTTATATTTGTATTTAATATATTATTATAAAAAGGAAAGTTAATTTTTTTGTTTTTACGAAAAATGTTATGAAGTAATATCTTTAGCTAATCAAATAATAGTTGTGTGCAATGATCTGTGGGGTTTTCAGAAAGATTTGGAAGAATTGTTCGGAATAAAAATCAGAATTTAAGACGAGCGAGTTAAGAGATAACGGAAATATTTATTGGTTTATGATTATGATTGTATGATACGTAATGGTTTTTTTTGGCATTTTTAATTAAATCTCTAGCGACTTTTTCTCAAAGTATGAACGCAAAACGTGAAGAGGACATGTTGACGAAGCGACTGATGTAAATTTCAAGAGGTTAGTACCAGATTCGCGAAGGTTCCGAAAGTGGTGCAGTCCCCATAGAATAAAAGTTTATTTCCTAAGGGGGCGTCCATAAATTACGTGAGGTGAAATAGGGGGGGGGGGGCCGGCGAAATCTCACCAAATCTCACCAGGGGGGAGGGGGGGGTCTACGGAAATCTCACGTGAGATTTTGCGAAAAATTTGGGGATAGTAGAGCCAAAAAAAAGGTCTACAATTTGCGCCTAAGTCGATTTTAGGAGGGTATTTCGTGAAAGAGTTAGGGTGTGACCTAAAAAAAAAAAAAAAAAGGTCTACAAAAGTTTCGAGTGCGATTTCTAGGGGGGGAACTCACGGACCTGATCTCACCAGAGGGGGGGGGGGGTCCGGCCAGATCTCACGAAATCTCACCAAGGGGGAGGGGGGGGTCCAGAAATCCGGAAAAACACCTCACGTAATTTGTGGATGCCCCCTAAAGGTAACGAGAAATAAAATTAATCACTTAAAACCTTATAAGCTACACCATCAAAACAGGCTGGTAGTTTTCTTGTGAATATTTAATATTATGACTTACTACCACCGGTAAATTACAGTCTGAGTACTAAAGATACTGTTAAATATAACATCATGATCTTTATTGACAAATGGGACAAGCCGAGACGAACACTCCAAAAGAAGACGCGGTACAACTTGAACAGAAGAGCGCAAACAAGCACATTCAAAACGAATGAAGAAATTCTGGACCCAAAAGAAGATGAAACTCGCTGCCGATTGCATAAAGGCTTAATGTGGTCCTAGCTGGTCTCAACGAATGTTAAAATTGTGTTTATTCAGAAATTGCGTTACAGGTGGCTTGAAGATAGCGAGAATGACCATTCACCTTTCAGAGAGGACTCGAATATGTAAAAAAAAAATGGAAATAAATCGCCAATAAAATAAAATCGAGTACCGAGAAGTATCAACTACATTTCTAAGACCCAAACAAAGAATTAAAGTAGTAGTATCGTTCCTTGTACAAAATAAGAGAGCAAGACGTGCAGCAATATAATTTAGTGATATTAAATCTTGTGGCGGTCCGACCGTCTCTGTTCTTAAATAGCAATGATAATTATGGAAATTTAATATTTTATATTCACATTAATTTTAATATTAGATCAATTCTTCTTACATTTATATTTCATAAGCATCTCAATTTTGCGGGGAATGGGTCAAATTTGCTCTGAACAAAAGATTCACAAACATAACTAGACATTTATTTTCACATATGAAACATGATGAATTTAATTATAAAAATTTAACATTCACCTTCCCTTTTATAATTATCAAAAATAACAACATTTGATACCATGGGTGCCATCATACATGAGACTTATGTTTAAACGCTGTTGACTCATGACAAATTGTCCGACTAGCTCATTATAAACAATTTTACTGGACATGAGAACTTATTATTTGGTGAATCGCTTCACCCAGGAACGTCTACTGGAGTCTTGATTCCTAAACAATTCAGTGGTTATGTTATATTCACCTTCTCAATTGCATGATATTGTGTAGATGGACTAAACCACCATCCTTAGTCGATCAGGAGGTCCAACCGCGGCGCCAAGCAACCATAAACTTAGTTAAACTTTAAGTTTAACCACTGCACTATTTCCCGCTGAACAACCGCACTTATACTCATAAATTTACACAGCTTCTTGGTCTGCATCCACAGAGAGTTGGCACAGAGGTGTTGCTTGGGCAGGCACCTGTGCCCCAGTGTCGTCCTTCTCCGGCAACCGACGCACCCTTTGTCTCTTTTGCCGGGCGAAATTCCATTGGCCGATTAGGAGTCTAAGCCGCTGGTCAACCCCCACCGTTCGCCATGAAAAGAGAGAACACATCTTTCCGTCAATAGGTGGCATACCCTGTCTCTCCAACCAACCTTTCCATTCACACTTTGGTCCTATTAATATGATAAAATGTGGAGTGACACACTGTTCACTACATTACACCCCATCCAAGTTAAATTTTCGGTTGACCGTAACCACTGTTACGGTTGAACGAAAATTTGATAATCGTCTTTGTCTCATACATCCGCACTATTCTATTCTCATGTCCCTTTGAGCTCTTTTTTTCAGTCATTATTCCTGATGTGTTTATGAATGTTTTTGATTTGTCTCAATGTAGGTCCCCAAATTATTTTAATCAAATACAAGTTGAAATATAACATGTAAAACAAACAAAAAAAGTGCGAATCTGTCCCATCACCCTATTACGTTATTGTAAGCTAGCGATTTTTTTTTAATTATTCAAATCTGCAAGTGTATTTTATTATTGATTAGCCTTGATGTCACAACTTCATATGTCATTCATTCTCTCACTCATGCAATTTTTCTCTTAAGTCTAATTAATGACTAACAATCAGTATACTAATTATAAACATATTAAAATATACATATGAAATCTTATACATCAGACATCCCTCAAATGTCACTGCATAACAATTAACATTAACATGTATTGGATATATAAACAGAAATACACCTTCATTGATGCAAGAAAATATATTAACAATAATCATTAAAATGAACTGTCATTCAGTATTAAAAAAATTATTTAATTGTTACCTTGCAATTAGTGTTTTTTTTTATTAAATTGTCACTATACCATCTAATTCTGCATGGTAATTACTTATTCACATATTCAGAGTGGTATTGAATTGTTCCACCCTACTTCTCCTTAAACAATTTTATGCTTTCAGTTACCTTTTTTTAACTAACAACTTTGTAACTCTGCAAAGAACAATTAATCATAGCTCCTAATTCGTACCATAGCCTCTACTGTTATAATCATTGTAATCAACTCTACTAGTAAGGCATAGTCGCCTATTATCTTCACTCTCATCTTGTAACGACGACGAAAAACAACATTGTTATTAAATCTTCTGTAGTTTGATTTGTCTAATTAAAATCCTCGTTAAACTGTCCTTAATCTTTCAGTAATTGGAAATACCCGAATACCTTTTGACCAAGCCAACATCCCGCCAGTCATCATTAATTATTGGCCAGTAGAAGTGATGGAACCCACTTGAAAACAAAGTCAAAATGTGTAAATCTACTTGGGCGTAGAATGAACTCATGTGTAGTTAAAATCATTATTCTCTTAATCACACTCATGTAATACCGCTATGTTTATCATACCTTTGTCAACGAACCATTTAATCCAATTGATACTAATCTTTCAATTACGCAAACTGTTGTCGCTTTTCGTATACTACGTGGTATATTATAACAAAGACAAAGTTAAAGTTACATCACAGGATTGTCGCAAAACAAAATATTTAAACGCATCATGGCGCATATTATGACGGTCTCTGGACTTACGAATCACGGCCAACGAGAACACGCATCACAACAGTAATCGATTAAACCTTAACCTCGACGAATAAAGTGGCGTACAATCGCTGTAATTACTCTTCCACTATCCCTGTATACGAGCGTACATACCAGTTTCTCCAATATAAAATTTCCATGGCTCTACTGTCTTATAAACGGTTCATGACATTTACACGCTAACGTTGTCAAATCTTTCCATTACTTTTAAAACAAAAATGATTATTCCACTTAGATTCGGATTTAACAAATGTTTCAAGTTCTCATTATTGCAATACCATCACTTCTAATAGAAAGATTCCCTATAAATACTTCGGGTGTTAGATTTTTCAATATTCTTCAGCTTTCGACATCTTATTTACCACTATTCTATAAACATTGTTCCAAATAGTGCTCCTTAGACGCTTCTTAATTTTTACATGCTTGAGTACGCTACTACGTTTTCAGCGAGCTAAATTCATAAAGTTAACTTATTTCTACGATACACCTTAATTTTACATCAAACTTCTGTACCGAAATCATATACCGTAATCATAACAAAATCGGCTCCTTTTTTTATGAGTAAAGTCTCTTTAATTCATGTGAACCAATCCGTCTCCCTGACATGCTTATATTAAGTTCGTCGACTTTATATCAGCAAGCTTTTCGGTTTTTGGCAAAATGCAATAATATTCACCCGAACAATGGAACCATTTAAATTTCCTTTTCCAGGAGCCCACTCCGCTTATCTTCGCCAACACGTATTCACGCGACAACTTGCTACAGCTGTAGGGTACTACTAGGAAATAACACTTCAGGTAGAATTCCCTAACCCCCTCAAGGTCGCCTGCGCGCCATCTGGCCGACAGATCATTAGCGAAACGGACCGATGCATGCCAACTATACCTGTGAAAAATCTTCCGTTCTTTGTGCAGAATGATGGAAACAAACTGTTTTCTTGTCTTTGCAACAAGAACACTGTGCAGTCTGTCTTTACTAAACATTATTCTATTAATGTCTGCTCTAAATAATCTTTTGAGGAGTTTATTTTCCCCCTCCTGACAATGCAATTGGTTTGAGTTTGGTTGTAACCCCAACACGTAACTTTTCTTTCATATTTAATGTACGAGCAATGTTTGCGCTTTGTAAGTTAGCCAAATCAGTTGGTATTGTGTTATAGCGTGATCTAAAATCTTGATACAACGGCACTCTTTTCAAATACTGAGCAAAAAACCATATTCCTTACCCATCAACGAATTGCTTTTGTTTGACAATGGCATTCCGTTCATATGAGACATATCAAGCGACAAAATCATCCTAGTCTCATTGTATGGAACATGAATTGTTTCAGGCACACAAGTTCCTTCATAAAACAGTATTACCGCTGCATGCAAATTTATTTGCAAGTTCCACAATCAGAACAACTGCATCGTGACTGTTCGGCCAAATTACATTTCCTGGTATTTTATTAATATTTCCCATCTTTAAACCAAATTTTGGAAAATACAACTCAATATGCACTTGTTTTGTTGTTACACACCTATGTGTGCAAGTACCCTGATCCTTTTGACCATTCTTAAGTGAAGCAACAACCTCCTCTATCCCTGTGTATTTTGACATAATATCTGCCCGAAAAGAAATTTGTGTTTCCCTCAGATCTTTGCCATCTTCTTTTAGTGAAGAAATTTTGTTATCAATTTGTTTTATGTGTCCATTTATCTCTGATAATCTATTTGTGGTCCTTTCTCTGATCTCCTTTACCTCTTTTGACAAATTTGCCGTCCTCTTTTCCGTATCCTTTGCAAGATTAACGACCTCTTTACGGGTGTCTGTAATTTGTATTTCAGCGTTATCCCTAGCTACTTCTAATTTTTTCACACTTTGACATTAGATTGTCATTCACAGTGTTCACGCTCTGAATTTCTTCCCGAACATCTTTCTTGAAATTTTCTTTCATTTCACATTTAAAATTTTGAAGTTGGTTCCCTAACTTGACACCTAACTCCTTCTGTCCTCCTATCAATTGTGATCGAAGTTGCTCTTGTCCCTCATTGACAGCATTGAAACGAGCGTTTATCTGTTCGGTTAAAGTGTTGAACTGAGCATTCATACCATCTAGCAATATTTGCATCATTGATCGCATATGGTCTGGTAAAATGGACTGATTTGAGGGGACCTGTGTGATTTCTATTGGTCTACTGTAAGTGTCGTGTGTCATACTTTTGGCATCTACTTCAGTTCGCACGTATGAATTTAATTCTGCACCACCCTGTCCCTCCATTTTACTCATTTATTTATTTATTTTGATGCTGACTAAGCACTTATCACTCAGAATTTTAGCTCGGACTCAAAAGATGTTACGCATAATTTATTTTTTTACCAAAAGAACACTGTTTTTCAATTTAACACTACCCCAAACCATTAAACTCCACGCAACAACCAAATGATTCAACGCTTTCTTTTTAAACTCCTCTAACAAAACTGTATTTCAGGACCACCCATCAAATCAAAGAATGGCAACGCCGTTACACAACCATGTGGAAATCACAGCGAAACACGATCAAACATTCATCACAATATGAAATATGGATACAGAAAAATAACCTAGACAAGCATATTAAATCAAAATCATAATTTCAAACATGGACACATAACATGTTGTTCTGCTCCTCTGAAAATTAAATTAGTAAGTAGCATTCATTTGAACATGATAACAGAAAGCATGGCTGCATCTCGTTCACACTCATCAGGCTGCAAATTGAACATTTTGATAAAATACACTTACAAATTAGAAAGAGAAAAGAAAAAAAATAATTATTCACTGAATTGTTTTTGGATCAAATTTCGATAAGCTCCAACGTTGGGCGCAATATGTGGCGGTCCGACCGTCTCTGTTCTTAAATAGCAATGATAATTATGGAAATTTAATATTTTATATTCACATTAATTTTAATATTAGATCAATTCTTCTTACATTTATATTTCATAAGCATCTCAATTTTGCGGGGAATGGGTCAAATTTGCTCTGAACAAAAGATTCACAAACATAACTAGACATTTATTTTCACATATGAAACATGATGAATTTAATTATAAAAATTTAACATTCACCTTCCCTTTTATAATTATCAAAAATAACAACATTTGATACCATGGGTGCCATCCTACATGAGACTTATGTTTAAACGCTGTTGACTCATGACAAATTGTCCGACTAGCTCATTATAAACAATTTTTACTGGACATGAGAACTTCTTATTTGGTGAATCGCTTCACCCAGGAACGTCTACTGGAGTCTTGATTCCTAAACAATTCAGTGGTAATGTTATATTCACCTTCTCAATTGCATGATATTGTGTAGATGGACTAAACCACCATCCTTAGTCGATCAGGAGGTCCAACCGCGGCGCCAAGCAACCATAAACTTAGTTAAACTTTAAGTTTAACCACTGCACTATTTCCCGCTGAAAACCGCACTTATACTCATAAATTTACACAGCTTCTTGGTCTGCATCCACAGAGAGGTGTTGCTTGGGCAGGCACCTGTGCCCCAGTGTCGTCCTTCTCCGGCAACCGACGCACCCTTTGTCTCTTTTGCCGGGCGAAATTCCATTGGCCGATTAGGAGTCTAAGCCGCTGGTCAACCCCCACCGTTCGCCATGAAAAGAGAGAACACATCTTTCCGTCAATAGGTGGCATACCCTCCCTGTCTCTCCAACCAACCTTTCCATTCACACTTTGGTCCTATTAATATGATAAAATGTGGAGTGACACACTGTTCACTACAATCTTAACTGATGACTACGCAGTTATTCTTCTTTTAGTTTATACTGGCAGTAAGCAACAGTAAAATGAAAAAAATAATGTTACTTAAGTCTCGAGAAATGTTTGTCAATGATTAGCACTAACATTCAGTTCATAACTTAACATTTATGTTATCACCCTGACAGTACATTCCAGAATCATGGCAAGATTCATCTAGTCGTTTACATTTCAAGTAACTTCTAACAGATATCTTCTAGACTGAATACCAGTAAGCGAATGGATCCTGTATAAGCAGCAAGTATTCAAGGATGCATGCTTTGTCATTATATTGGATTTAAGAGTGGGTAGGGAGGGAGGGGGCATCTGAAAAACTTGCAAATTGGTGATAATTTTTGATAAAACCCCAGGATTCCATCTCATTCCTTGCCCTTAGCCCTCGATAAATGGCGCCATCGGATGGAAAAATGGGAGACTGCATTATGATATAATTGAGTAACTAATATTTGTGCCCGTTGTGGTAGATCATATTTCCAAATTGTAAACTAAAATTCCTAAATACATCGAAAATTTTAATGAAGAACCAACTTTATCTGCGTGAATGGCTAAATCACTTGTTGATAGCACTCACTCTTTGTAATTTGTTTATATTGCTCCCTGCTAAGTCGTGTCACATGTCACCCCACGGAATGGCTCTTATAATTGTATAATCAAGGAGTACGCACCGCACATTGGATTATTCTCAAAGCTTATCAACCAAAGGTCCGTACAACGATGTTTATTCCAGATATTGTAGCATAATGTCTGGAATCAATTTTTCAGCGTCGATAACATTTGAACACATCCTCATGTATGTGTGTGAAAATATAAGCATTCGCATACTTTAAAAGGTTGTAGTCAGTAAAGTTGCTTGGTCTACGTGAAATTTATAGTTTTCTTAAAAAAAATAGTAGGTTTATTTTACTTAAAAAACTAAGTAATGGAGTAGCTAAATTTCATCAACAAATCTCTTAAACATAACTTCCCAATCATCATGGTATTGTAGATATGTTTATGGTATTAATGTCATTAATAAACAGAATTGTAAATCACAACGTAAATAAAAAGGAAAGATATATTAAACAATTCGATGGTCAGTCACTGATAGTTTGGAGCATTAGTTCTCTGTGGTTTTACCAGATTTAAAATGCAGATAATGTAATAAAACTACATAGGCGTGAGTGATATGTAGCATTGCTGTAAGAATCCTATATAATCATATTTGACTGTGTGCCCCTAACAACACGCAATGGTTCTTTCCCTGTCAGCACGTATTTTATGGTCCTATCATAACAATCAACAGTAAGGACAAAAACCCAACATTGATTACCATCTTCGAAAATGGTGGAAATACGTGATATACATGTGCAGTCCAGATTTATTTTACTTCACCTGAAATATTTCATTATCTGTGCAATGAAACTATTGTTATATATCAGCTATGGAGAAAAATTTGGACAATTGACGTTATTTCTCATTCGAGAGAAGCATAATTACAGTTAAAAAAAAAAAAAAAAAAAAAAAAAAAAAAACAGTAATAAAAAAATGGCAGTAAAAAGTAGAGACTTGAAAGATATTCCGATGGAATGGAGTAGTGTGAATGACAAAGCATTACGGTACAAATCACTCAGTATTACTTCCGATGGTTCGTGGAAGTTACGAATAATGAAGATGACTTGAAGTAGAAATAATGTTTCGGGATAGTATTCTTGGTACTTCCAAGAGTAACAACTCAAACTGGAGGCATTCCCTCCACTTGCCGTTCAATACGTGAATGACTCCCATTCAGTAGTAATAAGTTTGGGTCTTTACGTCGAAGAGCAGCAGTTGCACCTCACTATACATCAGCATTTTTATATACCTGCGTTCTGAAGTCTGCGGTCGCTTGGAGAATTTCAGGCGCCTCTAGGCACTCGGAGCAAAGAGTTTATTGCGGAGGCACCAGCGACAGCTGCAAAGGAAAGATGTATCGTGCGAAAAGCCACTTGGTTGCCAACTATTACTGATATAAAGACACGTTTTAAGATATCAATGACTTACAAATCGTGTAGTCAACATACATAATTTACCTAAGCAAACATTAGGAGACAAAAATATTCTTCTACGTTATTTCGGTTACCATTGTCTCGCATGTTAGATGCCATATTTATTACCGTGGCATTCCTGGTTTGTTCAGAGATATTCTTTTATTTCAATACAAACCTGCAGAGAGGTCAGGCGACACATGAATTCGAATTTTTAATATCTGAAGATTCTGCCTGATATGCCAACAACAGACATCTATTATGCGAGAGAACCGAGAGAAGCTATTGCTTTTTCCTGGTCTTGTTGTTTTGCTGTTAAAAAAGTGCTCATAAAATGTGGCGCACATGATTGTAATTTTATATATGGTGCTGAGATGGGTGGACGTTTGTGCGTCATTATAGATAACTTCTCGGTGATATAAAATATGAAATAATGCAAGAACTAAAAGAACGTTCTTAGCGCTCTGGCCTCGAATTTGGGAGGACGGCGGTTCGAATCCCCGTCCGGGCATCCTGATTTGGTTTTTGCCATTGTTTCCCATAATCACTCCAGGCGAATGCCGGGATGCTTCCTTCAAATGGCCATGACCGAATTCCTTCCCGTTCCTTGTCCCCAGTCGAAAAGGCGTAAAGCCATAAGTAATAATAATTATTATTATTATTCCTTACCAAGAACGGGAAATACTGCTCAAAAGAGCTCACGCAGTTAATTACAACTCTTCACACCTGATTTGTGACGACCCCGCACTATTATATATAAAAATATTTGCCCAAAACTGTAAAATCAGTCGGGATTTGCGCTTCTTTCCATAAAGTAGTAGACAGGGCCGGATTAAGAGAGCGCGGGGCCAGTAGAAAACGTGAAGTAAAGAGGCCCTTGGTTTTCGCCGTCCGGGTGATTGTAGAGCTTTTTTTTTTTTAAAAAAAAAAAAAAAAAAAAAAAAAAAAAAAAAAATCCCATCTAGCGTAACGGGGAGGCTCCACACAGACTTCTAGGCGCGTGGCCCCCCAGAAGGCGCGAGGCCCGTAGCATTTGCTAACTCCTACTACGTGGTTAATACGGTACTGGTAGTAGAGTGAAAAGTAAACCATAATAATACGTATTTGCTGAACGATCATGAGGAACTTGTGACCCGCCAGTACGGCTCAGTGCATTGAGGCGCCACACACATGATCGGGGAACTACAGCGGGGTGCTTCCACGTACCGCCCGTCCTGACTACGAGCTTTAGGCGGTGTTCCGCAACCATTAAGGCGAGTGCTAGGACGATCCCCAATCTCACCCTCATAAATACACATTTCACAAACTAACAAAACATTCATTTATCACAGAGAACATAAGTTACACAAATCGCAGACAGATGGCAACACTTAAGCTCCCCCCATTGCTCGAGGAACTGACAATCCCTAGTTCCAACTACACAGTCGAAACATTGGACAAATTCTTAATTACAAGCAATGATGTGTATCAAGGCTTCGTGTGATCCGACAGGGTGCATTCGTATATAGTAATAACATGGAATATGTTATATGAAGATCTACAGCAGTGGTAAGAAAAAAAATTCCATGCAGTCTTGAGAAATTCTGATATTGTGGAAACGACACCGCACCTTTTAGTGGATATTACTGGCAAATGACAGGTACTGAAGGGCAAATTTGGCTGTGATATTGCTGGTATTGTGAAAGTTGTGTTAAGGGAGCGTCCATAAACCACTTAGCTCCATTTTGGCCGAACCCCCCCTCTCCCGCCACGTAGCCCGACGTTGCTTTTGCACCTCCCCCCGTCCCCCTACGAAGCACGTAGCATTTTTCCCCCTTTTGATTCCAGAAGAGATTTTGTGCTGTATTCTCTTGTCAGTCCATTGTAAACTACATACAGAAATAATTAAATGAAGGAAATAAATATTCGCATGCTGTAGTGTGTTATGTGCCTCATTGTAATTGTGAAAAATGATATGAATGGAAAGCTACGTGGCGAGGCTTGGAACCTCCCTCCCCCACCCAGTACAGCGTAGTCTTCCAGCCAACACCTCCCCCCCTTCCCAGACCAAGCCACGTAGTTAATGGACGCTCCCTAAAGTATAACTGTAAAAAGTGGAACCTGATGAAACATCTACTCGTGTCCGGAAATAATATTTTATTGACCATATCGCCCGTGGGCCTCAACAATTCCACATCAGACAACGAACTGTACGTCCCTGCTTAACACATTTAGCACAGGGAGGTTATATCGTCGTAAAACAACATGCTGACAAGTTGGAAATCTGATGTTGAAAATTTCGTCAGAAGGAAACATTCCTTCCTTTATTGCAGCGGAAATCGCCCTAGGCAGGTAGCGATGGTACAAGGCAGATTCCGCTGATATCCCTCCACCATTTGTGCGGGAGGCAAAGGCTTGTGTCCCCACAAGAGATACCTGGCTTAGGACTAACAATAGATGGCTTTCGTTGTGGCGGTGCTTTTGGAGAATCAGCAGAGGTGGCGACAACAGGGTTACAGGTAGCCTTACTCGCAAATGAAATCGGGATGAATTGCACTTTCGGGTACCGCCGCTTTCGGGTTGTCGCCAGACAATAAATGCTTTCACAGCAGATCATGTTTTAAGGTATGTGGTCCAGCTGTGTAGGGGGATACAGTGCGAGTGAAATAGTGTAAGCAAATTCAATCATTTAAAGTTTATTGAATACGTTGCAATGGGTATATAATTAGGAAAAGATTCATACAGCGTAGAAAGAAGCGTAAGACCACATATAAAATTTACAGAATAGTGCCACAAATATTAATGTATTTCCATTGTTCATAGTGTAGACAAATACAGTTATTTATAATTCATAGAATACGTTGTAGCAGGTGTGTAATTAGGAATAGATAGATACAAGGCAGAAAGATGCGTTAGACTGCATAAAACCATTAAATAAAACAATGCTATAAACATTAAAAAATTTACGTTGTTTTCTCATTTTCATTTTCGCTTTTCTTAAAAGATATTTGTTGTTCAGGTTCATTTTTTATTGTTAATTGATTGCAAGATCAGAAGTTATATTTTTATTCAACATAAACTTCTTAGTGAATAATTTAAGATTTGTCACTTGATGTTATATTCGTTTTCATAAGACTTTTTCCCAATCAATTCCTATTATCAACTCCATCATTTTTCATCCTAAATCTATTACTGCTGCATTTGCTAAGTCATTCCATGTTGAAATATGTGTTTTCTTCCGCATCTTATTTTACTATTTAAGGTTATGCTTAATAAAGTAGTTCAAGAAATTAATTCCTGGTTTGTGCTTCTAATATGTGTATTAGTTTTGTAACTCAAGAGACATCTTTATATTCCATCATAACATCTGTAGCTGCCAATTTGTAATTTCTTTGTCATCATAATTGATTGACGCTTGTATTACAATCTCAGAATTATCGATAACTGCAAGTCAGCAATTTATACATGTGTCTCATCTCTTCCAGTCAATCGAACTTGTACATCAACTCACTAAAAAAAAATTAAGATAAATTCTGATACTTTATGTTGACAAGATTACAATTTACAAATTATATATTTGACTGTATGATAGTCTTCAGTTCAGAAACAGATTTGAAATAAACAAAGCATTTTTCGAGGCATAAGATTTTCGATGGTTGATAAATAATATTTGAAAATTTTTTTCATCCAAGACTATTTTTCTCCGCAGTCATCTAAGGACCAGGTGCCACCGGCTCCCTGTCGTACGCAGGTGACCAGTGTGAAAAATATGGGTGGGGAGGAGAGAGGGGGGGGGGGGGGAGAGAGAAGGACTTGAGTCCTGCCCGAACTCAAACCGTGTTTGTGAGACCCGGCGTTTTTAATCTACAAGACGAAAACCTGAGTTGCCATCTGTCTCCGAAACGCATAACTTTCTGTATTCTGTATGATAAGTGTAATTTTGTTTGTGAAATGCGTAGTTCAATAGGTGGAGATAGGGGAACGTCCCCGCATTCTCCTAGATCAGAGATGGGCAAATAGTGGCCCGCGGGGTCACATGCGACCCGCTAAGGATGTTTTTTGTGGCCCACCAAGACATTCAGAAAAATCTGCCTTGTGTGCAGCTGATTGTATTTGAAAAATTGAATAAAGGGACTGTATCATTTCAGGAAACGGAGCTGTTCACAAATGAAGTGTGGAAGCATATAAAATCATTCAAAGCAAAACTACACCTCCTTTGAAATTCCAGCAGATGAAGGGAATTTTTGTCATTTCCCTTTCTTAGAAAAACAAAGTCTGGAAATGTTTTCGCCATGAGGACTCAGGATCATCTACAGAGTTTGGAGGACGAGGTCACAGGAAGTTCTCAGGACTTTAAGAAAATTGAACCTATAATTCAGTTTATTCTCTTACCGCCCACCGAGAGTGGTGGTGTAACGTTTAGCGTTCTGGCCTCGCATTCAGGAGGACGGCGGTTCGAATCCCCGTACGGGCATCCAGATTTGGGTTTTCCATGGTTTCCCAAATCACTCCAGGCAAATGCCGGGATGCTTCCTTCAAAAGGCCATGGCCGAATTCCTTCCCATTCCTTGCCCCCATCCTTTCCCGTCTCTAAAGACCTCTCTGTTAAGAGACGTTAAGCAGTTAAATATAAAAAATAAATCTTACCGCCCATTACAGCTGATCCTGACATAGCACCTGAACTTATTGACCTGCAGTCGGATCACTCTATTAAAGATATGTTTAATGCTGTTACATTATTTTACTTTTACAAATATATTGTACAAAGAAATGTAATGGGAAACCGTTTTGCATTATTGAGTCTGCATATATTTGTCAGCAAAGTTTTTCTTGATTGAAGAGCAACAGAGTAAATATTGAAACTCTTGGATAGACATTAACTTGCAGACTGTGATTAGAATCTCAGCGAGCAATATCACACCTTTTATTAAAAAATAAAATGTATAAAATGTGCTAGGGTATATTTGTTTCATTAAATTGATTCTAAAATCATGTGTGCATGCAGCTATAGATCATATGAAATTAGCGCAGTAAATAAATTGAATAAAACTGCTATTATTTTATTTAACTTATTTATGTTACAATTTATACCTTTCCCAAAATGCAAAGCTGACTAATGAATGTAATGAATGTACCGTGCGGACCTCCGCCAACCTCTGCTTCCACAAGGTGGCCACCACCTGTCTAGATGATCGCGGGAAACAGCTAAACACCGCAATCAGGACAGCCGACACGCGGGGTCGAGAGCTATAACATGATCCTGTTGTGCCTCCCGAGTCCCGCCCCAGTGCGGCGCCTTAAGGCACTGACCTACACTGGCGGGTTTTCTATTTAACATTGTTATTAATTGAAATAAAAGTCGTCTCCGCACCAAATCAATTAAGGGAGGCCCTCTAACTTTATCACAGATGTCATAAGGGGGTCCATTAACCACGTGGGTTGAAATAGGGGAGAGGGGGGGGTCTAGAGAAAATCACCAAATCTCAACAAGGGAGGTAGTCATCTCACTTCACCATAGGAGGGGGGGGGATGTCCGACCAGATTTCACCACTGAGGGGGGGGCCGGATTTCCGAAAAACACCTCACGTAATTAATGGATGCCCCCTAAGAACAGAGGAGTTACAAAAATTGCTGAAAAAAAACCAGAACAGCCTAAATTTCGCTGTTATCTGTTGTAAAAAAAAAAAAAGTTTACATAAAAATCTATGTATGTGGCAGCCGGAAAGTTACTTAAGATTACGTAACATATTTATATCCATATTGAATCAGGTAATTCCATATTGAAGTAAACTGGAGAAATCTGTGTCAAATCTTGGACATTACCCCAACTGCTTACCTATCTTCTCCAGTTGTTTATACCGCCAGTTCTGTGTCGTCGGCATAGCAAAAAAAAATGTATGTAATGCCAGTAAGATAAAAAACATAAGCACTGGGTAAAAATAGTGACAAAACTGATCCTTGAGGCATTGTTTTTATTCATGCCTTTACAGCTTTTTGATATCGAGTTTCTTTACTGCTGCGAAAGGACTTTGGGTAAGTAATTCGGCGGTGGCCTTTTGAAGGAATCAGACTGGAATTCTCCTGGCGTGATCTCAGAGATCAGTAAAAACCGGAATATGTATCACAGGAAGGGGATTCGATCCCGTGTCTCCCGAATACCCAAGCTAGGTATTCAGTCACAAAGAATGCATGACTTTAGCTTGTTGGCCAATATTTTGTGTTTTGTAAATATTTGTATCAGTTTATTTTTTCTTAGTTATCTAACACTGGAACGTCTGTATTACCCATAAGTTAAATAATACGTTTAATCACTTGGAGAAACTAATAGGTTGACTACACAAATAATAGGTTTAGCCTAAATGAGTTATCGGGCTTCAAGCTACTGTGTATTGAAAAGATATTGTACCTACTAAGACGACTGATAGATGAAAAGATACGTAAACTCACCAAGTTTATGGTACATTCTGTAAATGTTCGATGTGTGCGCCCTTTGTCATCCGGCACACATCCAAACGGTAATCCAACTCCGTCCATAGTTTGATAGCATGTTTTTATCAATATACCTCACAGAAAAATGATCAGTCCTTGTAATTCTTGCAGTGTTGATAGTATTGGAGGCACATAAACTTTGTTCTTCACATGACCCCATACGAAGAAATCACGTTGTGTCATATTTGGCGACCTTCGACGCCATTACAACAGAGGAACATCACTCTCTCCAGCGCGCCCCGTCCAGCGAAGAGGCAGTTCCCTCTTGAGAAAGTTGCGGACATTTGTTCTCCAGTGAGGTGGAGACCCGTCCTGATGTGGGATGAAAGTGGATGAGTCAGTAGTCATGTATGGATTCAACCACATCTGCAACATATCCAGGTATACGGATCCTGTCAAGTCCTCATCAGTTTCCATAGCTTCCATCATCAAAACGGCTGCGCTAATCATCTGGGGTCAGGTGTTGTACCAATCACACATGGTAGGTTTTGAAATGCAAAAGCCGTCGAAAAGATTCCACACTGTATTCTGCGGAATGCCCAGTTCACGGCTGGCACGAACGGTTGATTTTCGTGGACTGCACTCATAGCTCTGTCTTACGCGCTCCAAGGTTTCTTCTGAGACACGTGGTCACCCCGTGCTGGTCCGTTTACATAAACAACCAGTCCCACGAAACTGACGAAACCAAAGCAATATTTTTTGGTGACTAGGTGCACCCTGCACATTCCGCCATCTAGTCCATTATTGCCATATAGCGTGTACGCCAGACACCAAGCGGGTTTTAAAACTTGGTGTGTTCATGTATCTTTTTAAATATCACTCCTCTTTGTGGGTCCGATACTATTCAATAGTTAATGTTTTGAAACCCTATTAACAATTTTGGCTAACCCGGTATTTCATCCTTTGTCTTCATTCGGATACTTTATTTTCAGAACAGCAACAAAAACTGGAATCGTAATCTACGACAAAATAACGGATAATGTTTGTCTGAGCAGAATGTCCTAGCCGTATACAGAATGAACTCGTCAGTGCTCCGAGTCGATGATATCCGTCCGCCCAGTCATGTGGCCTGATTTGCTGCGAAGTAACTCGAGTTGAGTCCATTGAGCCGACACCTCTGGCTGTCAAGAGGGAAGCTGGTGTCCATAAGAGAGATCAAGTGGTGACGAAGATTGTCTGCTAGCAATCACCGACAATTAGAACATGACAGCGAGCTGGCAGGCCCCACACAGAGTCAGCTGACCAACACGCCTGCCCGCTCTCTCTCTTACAAGTGCGCACGAATCAACTTTGTTATTGCCACAGGTAAAATACGATGGGAGGATCAACAAATATTAATCCAATACACTCTCCATAACATCATCAGAATGGAAAGAAAGTACAACACTTCTTACTTTCAAGAAAGGGGACAAGAAAGTGCCATAAAACTATATAGGAATAATATAACTCGATGCAGTTCTGAGATTAAACGTAAATCTCGTTGCTGAATAACATGAAAACTTATGTGACGTGGAGAAGAACAACAGAGATTTACGCGAAATAGCTTCTAACCAGATACACTTTATGTAATTGGCCAAATAAGTGGAAAAGCTCAATAATTTAATAATCCACCATTCAACTGCTTCGAAAAGGCATTTGATCATCTACAACTGAAACACATTTTAAAAACTCTGGATTCAAACAACATATCCAATGGATTAATCACATTAATACCTCACAGATTTTTATATATATATATATATATATATATATATATACCAAAAAAAACTGGTGACAGGGAAAGTAAATTGAAAAATTCAAATTATTATATGAAATTGGCGAGGCGATTGTTTCAGTTCCATGCTCTTAAATATTAATGTAATTCCGATGGAACATTTAATCACTCCCTATTCAACTGTTTACTAGATTCTTCTGTCCATGCAGTAGCTCATTCCGAGCAGGCCACGTTTTCCGAACATAGTGGATTTTTCTGTCCATGCTATCCCACTCGCATAGAAAACAGCAATGTTATTTGATTGAATTTAAATACAGATTATGACTGTAATGATTTTGATGTAAACTGGACTGATATTGTTAAATGTATTGAATGTATCAAATTTAATTGGACATAAAATCCGTAAATAAATAATGTATGGGAGTTAGTTTTACATATTTCGATTATTTTTCAACAATTAAATCAGCAGAATAATTAAATTAAGCCACAGGAGAATAACCAATATGGAATGTTTTCAAGGACTTATGCCGATAACGATAGACAGAGGGTAGCGTCTCTCAAGAAAACTGGGCCCTACATTTACATTCATACTCTGCAAATCACAAACATTGTGGGTGGCAGAGGGTGCTAAGCACCAATCGAAAACCTGCCCATTCCAATCCCGAATAGTGCGAGGAAAGAAGGAATACATATAAGCATCAGTACGGCATCTTATTTCTCTAATCTTATCCCTCCCGTCATTGCTACCTAAATAGGTTGGCGGAAAAAGTATTTCATTGCACTCGAAATTTAAATTTTTTTGCATATTCTCCAATAAATTCGAACGTAAGCTACGTCGTCTGTCTTCCAAACTATCCCAGCCCAATCTATGTATCAATTCTGTGACGCTTTCATAAGGGCTGTAACAAGTCACGAATCTAGCGGCTCTCCTCTGCACCCTCTCAACTGAGTCAATCAGAACCTTGCGATACGGATCCCAACCCCCACAACAGTAATCCAGATGCGGACGCACTAGTGTTTTATACGCTATCTCCTTTGTATGACCATTACAATTCCTCAAAATACGACCTATGAATCGTAATTTAGAATTACCCTTGCCTATGACGGAAGTTATGTGCATGTCCCATTTCATGTTGCTTTGTACTTTCACCCCCAGATACTTCACGGAATCAACCGTGTCAACAGCTGAATTGTTTATTTTGTACTCGTGAACAAACTGATTCTTCTTGTTACTTATCCGCATTGCCTTGCACTTTTTGCAATTAAGTGTAAGCTGCCATTTACGGCACCAAACGAAAATAGCATCCAAATCGCACTGAATTTCTAAGCAATCGTTGGAGCACCTTATTTTCCTATAGATAACCGCATCGTCGGCAAACAATCGCAACCAGCATTTGACGTTGTCACCTAGATCGTTTATAAATATTAAGAAAAGAAGTGGACGTATTACACTTCCTTGAGGAACGCCCGAAGTAACATTTATCTTAGAAGAGGCTTCCCCGTCAACAACGACATACTGTGATCGACCAGTTAGAAAATCACGTATCCAATCGCAAATCTGAGCCGAAATACCGTAAGCTCGAATCTTCGCTAAAAGTCGGTTGTGTGGCACAGAATCAAAAGCTTTCTGAAAATCAAAAAAAAAAAAAAAAAAAAAACTGCATCAACTTGCGAGCCTGCATTGATAACTTTCATTATGTCATGAGAAAATAGGGCCAATTGTGTTTCACATGATCTCTTCATCCGAAATCCGTGTTGACATGGTGTAAGTAAGTCGTTCTCATCTAGAAATCTAGAAACTTCAAAATGTTCGAGCATATGACATGTTCCAGAATTCTGCTGCAGACCGATGTTAGAGATATGGGTCGATAATTCCTAGGATCACTCCGATCTCCTTTCTTAAAAACGGGAATCACCTGGGCTATTGTCCAGCTAGAAGGTACTTTTCTATCTTCTAGTGATTTACGGAATATATCTGATAGAAATGGTTCAATATCCTCCGCGTATTCAGCAAATACTCTTACCGGTATACCTTCGGGACCCGGTGCTTTACCCCACTTCAGGAGTTTTAATTGCTTTACAATACCTACGCTACCAATTTCTATTGGATCCATCTCTAATCCCACATGATGTGGTAAAGTGGGGATGTTTTTCATGTTTTCTCGCGTGAATGAATTTTTTAATTCGGTGTTAAATACGGTAGCCCTATAGGGAAAAACTGATTTCATTTTCGAATTTAGCACCCACGACTTAGCTAAGAGCACTATTCATTTTCTTTGTAACAACAATGCTGTTGACCCGTGTAATTATTAAATATGGGCATGATGTATGACAGCTATATAACGTTGTTCATCTGTTTTTAAAGCATGTCTTATAACAAAGCGCAAAACACATACAGACGAAGGTGGAGAGACAACACGCTGAAGAATAGCGTTGCGAAAACAGCGAGAGTAAAAACGCGTCCGGAATGCAGGTCTTGATAAACAAGGATTTGTGAGGGGTGTGGGCGTGACAGTGGAACTGTCCAACTCGCACCTAGCGAGCCGCTTCCATTCTCATAAAATATGTGGCGAGCCATGGAGCGGGCGAGGTAACAGTGGCAGGGGGAGGAAAAAACCCCGCACCCCGGCCATGGCTTGTTGCGATGCGGCGTATGCAAATAGGCCGCGTAGGCGGGGCGCCAGGTGGCATCAATATTCATACGGGGCGGGGGCGGAGTGCTAATGAAGTGGTCACCAGGTGAACGGGCGAGTTATGTGCCGCGCCGGGCGCCACTGCGCGCATTATTTATTTTATCGGCTATAAAACGATTCGCCGGGGACGAGTCGGACAGCGCCGAGGATGGCACGGTCGACGCGCCGAAACGACATCGCTTGCCCAGGACAAAAAATAGGGTTGTAGCTCCAGTACGTGAATCCTGTCAATTATCTTCCTGTCGGGGACGTTCATTCTCTTCGTCATGCAGAAAAAAAAAATCCTCTTCGTGCCTCATTCTTTCCACATTCATTAAAAAAGATTTTTTTAAAAGAATTAAATGGTATCCAACAACTTAATGGATGACTGAAATGTTTTCTTTGATTTCTTTCGTGCTATTTTCCTACCAGACACTATTTAGGTAATTGTCTATGGAATATTTATAATAGGCGTAATATATACAGGGTGGGGCATTTAATATGTTTTCTGGAAATATTTCGGAAAGAAAGCATTTTAACACACAATAACCTATATAAAATATAATCGTACAGTAGGGGGCTACAATTATGTGATATTGGTTTTTTCACAGGTGGCGCTGTTGTCGTTACAACAAGGTCAACTTAATTCTTTTAAATGGGAACCCCTATTTTTTTTGAAGATTCCGATTCCTCATGAAAAAATAAAAATAGTTTGCTTAACTCACTTTTCTGTTAGCCTCACAGATGGCGCTGTAATAGCGAAAAATGAATATTCGCGTTTTTGTGTATAATTTTAATTATTGTTTAAATAATTACATGTAATTTTCATTCTGTAAACATGGAAGGTAATTTTAAAGGATAATGACGAAATTGATTTTTTACATGCTTTTTCTACTTATTTGCAGCCATGTCTACAGCAGGTGCTCAAAAAGGTGACCATTTACTTCCAGACACTTTCTGACACACTTCGAGCTGTTCAGGCATCATTTCTGCAAAGGGTCAGAAAATGTCTGGAAGTAAATGGTCACCTTTTTGAGCACCTGCTGTAGACATGGCTGCAAATAAGTAAGAAAAAGCATTTAAAAAATCAATTTCGTCATTATCCTTTAAAATTACCTTCCATGTTTACAGAATGAAAATTACATGTAATTATTTAAACAATAATTAAAATTATACACAAAAAACGCGAATATTCATTTTTCGCGATTACAGCGCCATCTGTGAGGCTAACAGAAAAGTGAGTTAAGTAAACTATTTTTATTTTTTCATGAGGAATCGGAATCTTCAAAAAAAAATAGGGGTTCCCATTTAAAAGAAATAAGTTGTCCTTGTTGTAAAGACAACAGCGCCACCTGCGAAAAAACCAATATCACATAATTGTAGCCCCCTACTGTACGATTATATTTTATATAGGTTATTGTTTGTTAAAATGCTTTCTTTCCGAAATATTTCCAGAAAACATATTAAATGCCCCACCCTGTATTTAAAAAATGTTAGTACAGTATCGTAGATTTAACCGGAGAAATTAAGTAAATTCTTATTCCTGTATTGTTAAATGCCGTCCAGAACTTCGTAGAACTAGTATTATTTGGAATTGGCAGTACAAAAGAGTTTAAAAATTTAGGATCGTTTTAAAAGCTCGTCTGCATATAGTGAAACCAGCATTGTCTCTCAATAATACTCCTAAGACCGTCAGATTCAATAGAAATTATTCGAATTTTGCAGAGCGAACCCTCAGGGTTAAATATATGTCAAATTTGAATTTCGGACATATAGGGTCAGATGGTGATGATATTTGATTCTAAAAAACTATATAATAAGATTTTCCCTGTTCAATACTTCTAAATTCCTTTCTAACAGAAATTCTTCAAATTCTGCAGCTCGAACTGGTACGGTCAAGTTTGGATTTCAACCAGATCATGTCAGAAGGTCATTATCCTAAAAACTCATTTTCTTTGCCCATAAAAACTAATTTTTTGTCACTTTGTAACTGTTTTCAATGCATTTTTGGTTAAAATCGTCCTTAAAAGGTCCAAAATTAATAAAACAATTTTTAATTAAAATTTCATTTATTTCTATGTATCTATTTAACAAGCACTCCCCTCACAAAGAGTGTCCCATCTAATTCTTCTTTCTTTCTTTTATGACTTGCAGTAGTTTCTTCCTTTCAACAACCCTTACTAGCACTTGTACATTATTAACTTTTTTCCATCAAATTTGTACAAGAAGAATGAAAGTGAGAAGAATGTACAATATGATAGCTGACATCAAGGAAAACAGAAATTAGAATGACTTGAAGAAGATGACAGAAAAGAGGAGACCATGGAGATATCGCAAGTGAAAACCTGCTTTAGGGTAAAACACTGTTGATATGTCTATTCATTACTACTTTGTACTATACTAAGCTCGTGACCTGGGAATTGTTCTAGACCTGTGACAAAACGAAAAACATAGTTGCAGGATTGTTCTTATTGATTTAAGTACAGAAGGGATAGATCCCTTTTAACATTCTTGCACATTCATATTTTCGAGTAATCTTATCTATACGCCACAAATTGGTAGCTTGGTAGGATCAGTTTTTGAAGGTATTCATGAGACACTAAAACGTAAGACAATCATCTTCACAATAAAAAAAGTTTACAAATTTATGTACGAAACAACACATTTTGTAATAGTGAAACTGGGCCTGGATAGCGCCAGAATTGAACCGTTTAATATGTGACAGCATATTGTAACGTGACGCGCTGTCGCCACGTTCCAATGTGCATTTTTATTATATAAATAATAATATAAGAGTAATTTACATAAATCTTGGGCGACCACCTAAATAGATTTTTTTGTAATTTACTAAAGTACGCAAGATTCCAAGTGAGGACTGTAATGTAATGGTGAACATTCAGTGTATCTTGTTAAAGAGAATATTAAAGAATTATTGAGCTGTGTAGGATTGAAGCTAATCGTGGTCTTGCCGAATCCATGGCGACAGGAAGTCGCGGATTTAGGGTTTTGCCGGACGACACACTCTGCTCCCTGGGGGTGGGCGGTCAACAAGGTCACTCACCTGGTGGGAAATGCCACACGCCCGAACACAGAGTCGTCCCCGAACGCAGCCGAATATGTCCGACCTCTGTTAGTTACGCGGGGCAAATAAGATATCGGGGATATCACGTGACATTAGTTGCCAACCTGAAGATCCAATCCAAATGAGCATATAACATAAAATCCTGGGAATTTTTGTTATATGTGATCTTCGAGACTGCAAGGGGCGGAGCCAGAAGTTTTCCTCGTGGACCGAAGAGCGAGGAGATGGACATTCGATCCTACGCGAGTCTAGTCTGAGGTGGACTCGGAAAGTTGGCTTCTCTCGCCAACTGCCGCTGTACGACTCCTGGTTGTCGGCTTGCTGGAGCAGGCTTATCACGGCGACACCGCCAGTAATGCGATGATGCGCATTAACAAACAGGACGTGTCTGTAGCCGCCTTGTGAGACAATCTCACATACCGTGGATCATCTCCGGTCACCGCAGACATCAGACGCAGAACTACAATGGTAACTTATTACGACCAAGCCAACTGATTGTGCATTCTGAGATGGATTTAAAAGTAAATATACAATTGTTTGCTTGCTCATGACGGCTAATTGTACCTCTGAGCGTTGCTTTTATGATTTTACCAATTTATGTTAATGTTAACGGTAAATTCGCTCAGACTTGTAATCGCCAATGATAAGAAAATAAATGTCATATTGTTACAATTTTTCCTAAATTCCAACTAACATCGAAATTCTTGCAAAATTAATAAATTTTCACTCCTTCATAAAAATTCAAATTAAAAATCCCCTTTTATTAATCATAAAGTTATGAAAGATGATAGTAACGTAGTTTGCCCACTAAGGCACGCACTACAATATATTGATGTTGAAAATCAAGTGATCGATAATAGTAAATAATGCTAAGTAGAAGATATGCGATGAAAGTAGTTTATGAAACAATCTTACTGAAATTAGAGGAGTGACATTAGGAGTGGGATATGATACCTCATGACATATGGAATTGGTTGAAATGTCACTAGCGAGAACTTTTTAAGGTAGAAGTGTAGAGTAATATGACATATTTTTAAAAAATAACTGAGGATCTGTGTTGTATTAGGAATGCGTAAATCGATATATTATCACCAGGTTCATAACAGCAGTTAAGATACTAGTGATACCAGATTAAAAAAAGTGGAGTAAATGTCTTTACGGCACTGTGAAAATTAAAGAAAATGCCCTTTGTGCAAAGATAATTACAAATGGTTGCGTGGTGAACAGATTGAGGAAGATCAGTTATTCTCTGGTATAATACCTAGAAAATGAACTGAAATTATAAAAAAAACCGGAAGCTATGCTGTCAATCACTGTCATGGTTTTGAGATGTAATATTATTGGCAGCCTCAGCAAAATGTAGCTGGATTTGTTAAATGTTCCTGCTGCACTGACAACACTTACGTTTGGTTTTGTATATAAAAATATAAAAATTAGGAAATCATAATTTGATTTGTTTGCAGGTAACTGAGCAAGAAAACCCGACGACCAAACAAATTCTACTTAATAGGCACAATCATAAGATAATTGTATGTTTTTCATTTACGAGATTTTGTGATTATAAAGGAACTTCTTTCTATCCTCACAACGATAGTCATAGAACAGATTATTTCATTAGAGACCATTTGAGTGAATTGTGGCGCACCATATAACATTTAGAAGTTTGAGATCACTGCAACCATTCAGAGACATTGATATCACGTGAACACGTGAATAATCAAAATACAACGAGGTATTTTCGTTTTTCAAAATTGCGTGAAACTGTTATAGTGAGGCGCAACAGAAGATTTGTCATCTGGTACACCGATTCATGGATGTTGTCTGATATCTTTCCGAGAAAATATTTTCATTTTGTCAAGTTTTTCTCAATTATTATCCCAAAATGTTTGTTGTATCTTTGGACCGAGCATGGTGGGTGAGTGGTTAACGCTCTGGCCCCGTATTTGAGAGTACGCCGGTTCGAATCCCCGTCCGGGCATCCAGATTTGGGTTTTCCATGGTTTCCCTAAATCACTCCAGGCGAATGTCGGGATGCTTCCTTCAAAAGGCCATGACCGTTTTCTTTCCCGTTCCTTGCCTCCAGTCCTTTCCCGCCTCTAATGATCTCGACGTCGACGAGGTGTAAAGCCATATGAAAGAAAAAAATAATCTTTAAAATTAATAGTGAGAAGGGCGTCATTGCAAGGAAGATAGGTAGGCCATCTGCCCTGAAAGCCGATACGGGTTAAAGCTAGGGTAATTTGTATCCTACCTGGAGGGGGAACCCCACATTGTACTACGGAATCCAAGCTACGGTGGATACTTCACATACAGAAAGCAAAGTTTTGAAGAGGTAGAGGTTTAGGATAGAGGCCCGTGTGAAAATTGCAGCCTATAACTTCAATCTTTATTAGAAGTCTTCCTACACCATTCTCAGCTTAGTACATCGTTCATAAATTTCTGCTCCAAACCGTCTCTCGTTACAAATACAATAATTTACTTTACTTCTTATCGATTTCTCTAGATCCTCCTAGGAAAGAGAGCACATTTTGCGTCCTCTGGACTGCATTATAGGACGTCTAATATGGACTCTCCAGTCATATTTTAGGTCAACAGTTCTTTCTAATGTCTGAAAGGAAAACTTATACTCCACTTATCTTTTTCTTGTCTACATGAAGAGATTCAACAACTTTGTGACAAATATTAATTCGTGTTTCACTTGAATAAGCCTTTATTCCGCTGGTTCATATAGAATATACAGCATACAACTTATACTTTTATACAACTATATCTTTCTTTTTTGGCCGCAGCTGTAACAATCTTTATGCAATTCGCCTCTCTGATAGCTGTAAGTTCAACTACCCAAACCGAGCGTGGTGGGTGAACGGTTAGCGTTCTGGCCTCGCATTGGGGAGGACGTGGGTTCTAATCCCCGTCCGGGCATCCAGATTTGGGTTTTCCATAGTTTCCCCAAATCACTCCAGGCGAATGCCGGGATGCTTCCTTCCCGTTCCTTGTCCCCATTCCCATCCCGCCTCTAATGACCTTAGCCGTAGACAAGGCGTAAAGCAATAAGTAAAAAAAAAAAATACCACCCAACATAACATCTTTTTCATTTCACCCCTGGTTGTCTCCATTAGACCTCCCACACTTGTCAACGAGTGGTCTCCTTTATTGCTTGCTGTCAAAGATGCTCCAAAACAGTATTATTATTATTATTGATATTTATTACAGTTAATACAAATGTTTCCATTAATACACACTTGCAAATTGGCGTGATGTGCGTCCTTTACAAGCCGCGCCTGATATTTCTAATAGGGTTTAATTCATAGTCGGACTCCTAACCACTGAAACACTAGGGGGCAATAAATATAGCATTACTAATCCTTTTTTCTTACAATATCTTAATCAGTGGCGCGAGAATACTCTCACACTGCGGAACTATGTACCGGAACTCAGTAGTATACCGAATTATCCCAGTTGACATTATAGCGTCCATCCTCAACCACAAATGGTTCCAGTAAAATCTGGAGCTCGATTTGTGGCGTCTGTAATGTGCCGTACAAATTGGTGTTGGCAGTAACTACAAATGCAATGTGTTATTACAATGGGTAAAATTGTTTGTGAGTGGTTCGATTGAGGACATCGTGCTGGCACGTTAGGTGTTAACACTGGAATCACGTATGTGCGGGTGTCCCAAGTTGCGGGTGGCAGTTGCGGCGGTTCGCTATCGAATTCATAACGCCACTGCGGCCCCCATGTTACGCCGGAAACAGCTAGCACGAATAATAAACCGACGGACATTTTGAATACGTGTCTCACGCATTATTCTTTCAGCAGGTACTCTACATTTTCAGGACATCCAGATTATTCTCGTCAAAACCGTGATGGTTTCTTCAATGCCTTCGCGTTCTTTGTCCACAATCACATCCAGGCTCCAAAGACCTCGACGTCGATGAGCCGTAAAGCCCGAAATGAAAAACCTCTGTTACACAAATTTTATAAATACGAAAAGTAAATCTATCTCTCTTCCACGTCCAAACGCCTAAATCGAGCTTGATGAAATTTGACAAGGAAATACTATGCATCGTTAGGAAGAACATAGGATATTTTTTCCGATTAAGTAACTTGTTATGAAATTCTGAAAACTAACTGAACTATGATAGACAGACGGGTAGCGTTCGTAAGTGTTTTTAATGTTATATCGGTTGCTCAGGCTTTGCTTCTCTCGCAGTGAATTTGTGTAAGGTATAGTGATGGCTTCGCCGTCATATTATCCCTACTTTGTGATTTCTGGGACACCTTTCACCTAACTCACGGCTTTCTACATCTAATTTAATCAATATAACTCTAAGCCCACGCGCACGATATCACAGTTAACAGAAAATCTGAAAATAATTGACCATGATCATTGTTTAGATTGTACAGTCATGGAGAAAAAGTTATTGACCTATGTTCGACATCTACTATATAATTTCGTAAGCTCACCTCGATAGCTATTGGCTGGAGAACCATGTCACGTGTCAGCCTTCGCTCGCAAAACAGCGACCAAAGATGCCATTGAAAGAAATTCGTGGTTATGTCCACAATTTAATAGCTAAGCAACTGCTACCAAATTAATTGCCATAATACATTCATTAAGTTTATTTTTTGTAGCGTTTCATAGTTAAAAAAATATTGATAAATTTTGCGGATGAAAAAACGTGGATCTGCTTTTCAGAAACATGTCGCTAATTAAAGCAACATAAAAAGCTTTTAAAAAATTAAATTACTCATGGTCTCCGCTGTAACCACGAATGTCAATTGTCATTCCGGCTTAGGATAAATTTCAATTTAATTAAAACTTTCACTAATGTTGTTGTCTGACCAAAGGTTATGCATTACGGTTTATTTGCCTTTTAGGCATTTTACTGACCACTTTAGTTATTGGCCTTAATCATGTTCGCTGCATGTGTGTTATTAGGGTATTTTAAATGGACAAATATGTTACCGAATGGAATATTCTGGCAATTCATTTCTTTGGAGTTGCTCAACTGTTTAAAAATATGGAATGTGTATTAACTTCTCTGGCCGTTACAGATACTATGACCAATGATTTCATTTCATTATGAGTATTTGCCGTGTCACAATTATATAAAAAAAACCACAATGTGATGCTATCGAAGCAAACGGGAATATCCTTTATAGTTTTCATAGTGAACTTTAATGGTCAAATAAAAGTAAAGTTTGTACTTAAGCAAGTTCCAGTTTATGACCTATGAAACAATTATACGATCGCGCTGTCGTCCCGGTTCGTGTTTAATACCTACGTCTATTAATACTTCTGAGTTCTTCAATCTCGAGAGATTTTATTCACGTAAGGATGAAACACAGCTGAAATTTATATTTGGTCGTATCAGGTCAACTTGTTATAATCTTTGACCCTAAAAACTGGAAGTATTCTAGACCCGTGAGTATACACAAAAAACGGCCACCTGCTTACATTAATTAGTTTACAAAAGAAACAATTTTTTGTTGTGAATACTTCTTCTCCGGTTAATACTGTGTATCAGGGTAGAATTAACGTAAAAACTGTTTATTTCTAGTGATGTGCGTCAAATCTGCACATAAACATCGACTCATTTCTCGTTTGATTTGAGCCAAAATAATATTTTATCGTATAAATTACAATAAGGTGGGCAATTTAAGCCCGCCTCAAGACCAATAAATGTAAATTTAAAAAATTGTTGTTTCTTTAAGTGAAAATATCAAAAGTGGAAGCAGATCCAGCGGAACGCAAGTAGAATCGCAGCAAACACCCTTGGAAATGAGTAGACGTACCGGGTCTATCGATTGAGGAAGCAGGCCGAGCGAGAGAAAGCCAATGCGAGGCCACGGTCACGGAGGGACCACCGGTGCGGGGGAGGGTGTTAAGACAACAGAACTTCCACCTATGGACGTGGACTGCCCACACAGTGATACAACAGTTGATCGAAATACATATTCGTCCACACTTGCAGTATTACCTCCAACTACTACCTATCCTATTTTTTATTATTTTTTTTTCCTTTTTCAGTTTTATTACTCGTCGACGAAGTGATACTTATACACGCGAAAGGACTGTGGGCAAAATAAATAGTTGAGCGCAATGTTCTGGAAGTTCATTTCCTCGCCGTTGTTTAACTAAACACAGTTAACTAACGTTCATAAACTTAACAATAATGTAATGTGCTAAATATTTCATAGTTTACAATAACAGCGATCACTGAACAGAGACTACATGGAAACATCTAAATTGATTGACTATAAATAATCAAAAGGCTACTAATAACTAATATGCTGATTTAAAAGATTTACGTACTTTTATTTCAGTGTTCCGTCATTTCGTTACTTCACAGTTGATAGATTAAATGAAATTGTCATTAGATAATGTTACTAATAACCTCGGTTTTACTCGAACATCTCTGGCCGTTGTTAGTTCGGCATCGAAGGCCGGGGGCGTGACGTCATAGCTCATCAAGTACGATGAAGAAATAATCAAACAGAGCCATTTATTGGCATTGATGATGATGATTAGCCGGTTTTCACCAGGAGTGATTTCGAAAGGACTTTCAAACTGAAATCTTGATGGCTGGACTGGAATCAAACTCGCGTTTCCCGTGTTAACAGGCCCGAACACTATCGCTCATCCACCACACTTGCTTAAAGTAAGCAGTCGTAAAAGCTGCGTCTTCGGTTGGAACGATTAAGTAGTTTACTATAACAAAATTAATGCAATCAGTGAAGAAAAATGACCTTTCTCTCCACTGCTCCATATATCTAGCACCTTAAACATTTTTATTAAAATACAAAAATAAAAAATACTGCCAGGTGGACAATCTGGATCCAATGACACCAGTAAATGCTAAACTTGCAATTTTTTTACGATAAACAGAAAATAGTTGTGTCAAGTATATCACGATTTTCGGCTCCAGTTATGTAGTGACTAGCTGGCTATTCCTGCATTGCAATGATAACCTGTTCGAATCACATCCTCGGCATGAGTGGTTTTAACTAAGTGCTGATTGTATATAGTTTTTTCTGTATTTAGTACTACCAATATGTTTGGAAATTCATTCGTACGTTGATATATCCACGAAACACGAGGTAGTCAGATGCCATTTGAAAGCAAAGAAATAAAAGTAGAATCGAGGTAGAAGTTGACTAAGTTGAGAAAAAAATTTTTCGAAAAAAAATACTCGCTAATAGATTTTCGTATAAACTTATTGGATAGGCTCCCTGTAAGCTGCTTGTAACACTGTGGCGGTCACATGTCACGCCAGCCTATAAATGTGTTCAAATATTGAAAAATATTGGATTTTGTATACTAAAATTTGTAAACATCATAATTGCAATTTTGGGAACATATATAGCAGTAAAAAATAAATAGGGTACAGCAGACCCGATATTCTTAATAATGGAGCGTCCATAAACTACGTGGCTTGGTGTGGGGGGGGGAGGAGGGGGTTGGCTGGAAAGCTACGCTGGTCTACGTGAGGCGGGTGGGGATTCCGTGCCAAGCCACGTAACTTTTCATTCATATTATTTGTCACAGATAAAATAAGGTGCAGAACACACAACAGCATATGAATATTTATTTCCGTCATTTAATTATCTCCGTATGTAATTTACTATAGTCTTACAAGAGAAAACAGTACAAACTGTCTTCTGGAATCAATAGGAGAATAAGTAAAGTGCTCGCGAGGTGGGGGGCGGGGTAGAGGCAAAACCCACGTCGGGTACATAGGGTGAGGGATGGGGCTAAATGGAGCTACGTAGTTTGTGGACACTCCCTAAGACGATGTGCATTATTATTAATGGAGAGGTATAAATAAGAGGCTTGACGATACGCAAGCAGCTAAAGTCATTGAAATAGTTGTTCCTTAAGTGAAAAAGTTATTTGTATAAAAGTTAGATGTAAATTTGTGTTGAGTAATTTGTAATATCTGAGAAGCTGCGAAAAAAGTGTGTTAAATTTAAACTTGGAAAGTTTGGTTGCGATCCTATAACTAACTGATGGTACTCTCGAAGTGAAAGTAACAAGAAATAAATGAAATTAGAGTAAGCGTTTTATTTCAGATTAGTCTCAAAGCCCTCCTAAAATTACGGGTATAATGGAATTTTCTGGCCAGTCATGACATTGCAGTTGCTTTTAAAAAGTAAAAAGAATCGTTATAAAATAAAGCTCAATGCATTACCTCGTGCCTTGCGCTATAGAGCTTTGTAACTTCAATATGGCCACCGAAAAGTGATATACTCAACTTCGGTTGCGCTGTGTTTACATGTGTACTATCATCGCTACAACACTAACTAAAAACGGAATTACGACGGTTAATCGTTGCATCTATGGATGTTTGGCGATTTCGGTGGAAAACAAGGGTTCAGTTACCATGTTTTTTTCCAAAGATAAAGACCGGCGAAAGTGGTGAGTTATACAATTGCGGCATTGAAAAATACCATCGAAGTGGAACAGGGTCGTAGTTGTCATCTTGCAATATCGGATTTAAATACATCGCTTGACAGCTGTGGATGCATGTTTTTACGCTTTGAAGTAACCTCGCATGCGCCTCTGCTGGAAATCAATTATTTATGTTGTAGTTGTGCTTAAATTACAGCAACATAGCCTTGATTTACTATGTATTGTTTACATTCTACGAGAAAATTAGCTTTAAAAATACTTTAGATCGTCTGAAAATTATTAACTAACAAAAAAGTAATAAATAGTTTGGTCAACGTAGTCGTTTGCACGTGATTGTTTTATAAAGATATGTTGGAGATAACAATAATATGTTGCACTTAATATTTTTCTGGGAAGATAATGTGAACAGCATTTTACAGGAAAGTAAAAAAAATGGTTAAAATCTCAAGCGGTGCAAACACTAAATTTGCCGTCAATCGACGCACATTTTGCAGCTGACCAGCAACAAGGACCGATTTTTTAAACTCAACAAAAGGAATAAAAAAACTAATGGCTAATATGTATCTTGTGAAAGATTAATAATTTATTTTCAGGGTCGCAACGTTAAACCAATCTTTGGGAAATTAGCATACAGGAGAATAATGTTTGACAGATGTTCAGTTCTTCACGCCTATATTACTTGTAAATACAACACAAAAACTATTATAAAACAGCGATAGAAACATTTTGGCCTAAAATCAGACATTTATAATTTTAAAATTATTTCAGGCAGTTCAAACGAGGAGTGAAACGCCGTCAAGAGGCTCCAAATCAAACTGTAAATTCAAGGCTTAATTGGCTTTGATGGTTTGAATCCTTACCTGTTGATCAATTCTTGCTTAGTATACTTCGACTGATTACGTGCTCCAGCTTTAAAAAGTAATTACTTCAGCTTTTTACCTGCTAAATTCTTGTATACAGACTGCATCGCAAATGAAATCAAACGCACAGTGGCCAACCGGAAGTTAACAATACCACACTTTGCGTGGTGGCGCTGCAGGTAACGAAAAAATAAAACTAATGAGTTACAGACCTCTATAGCAAAAACAGTTGTTATCCTGGTCTAGGTTCCATTTCAACCTAACCTAAAATCTGTGCTTCAATCACATTCGAATTAATACATATCGCACGCATGTATCGCATGTTAGTGGCATTATGCGTAGCGATATAAGCTTGATACAAAACCTTCCCGGGTTCTTATATCTTTCATTTTTTATTATTCGTGAATCAGATCAACATTATAACGTTTGAATGGCTGACACAGTTACATGTGGCTAAAATAATTACCACAGTAAACAAGCGTCAGTAAAAGCATCCGAAGATTTAAGAAAATCTGAACAACTTAAGTAATGCCCTATAATATTAGTTTTAATTGTAGTCCAGGCTGTATAGTAGATAGTGATCAATGTGGAACTACTTTTCGTTCAAACAAAGTAAGGATTTCAGTAACAGGAAACTTATGAAAACAATTTAAATTATTAAAAGAAAATTACTCACATTCTTTGCTTTAAAGTCAAATGCCAGTTGTAAATCTGGCCGAGGCTAAATAACAATATAAGCAACTGATAGTTAATATGTATATTTAAACAAAATACATACTTTCCTTTCAGTGTTCTGACAGTTCATTTATTCGCGGATGCTTCTCTAGATACAGCTGTTATTGAATAACGAGCATAACCTCGAGCTTCATCTATGGTCGTTGTTAGTTGGCCAGCGGAGGTTTAACGCGTGCCGTTATATCGTGACGCCATAGATTGATGTTATAGCGTGACGTCAAAGCACGACAGCTACATCTTGACCAAGACTATCATTTTATTAGTATGGATAAATAAAGCGAAACAGATGAGAGATTGACAATATGATTATTATAACCGGAGAGCTAGACTTAACATCGATTTATCTCTACAAGATTGTAGGGAGACCTGCGAAGAAGTTACTGAAGAAGATAAAATAGGTAAAATTAGCATAAATTTGAATTGGTTAAGACGCGATGGAGGTTAGTAAACGCTTTGCAGTTAGATAAAAATTTGCGTAGTGTTTGTGGCATCCGAGGAGAAGGTTATAACGTACTCAGACGGGATTGTGCGATTTTCGGTAGACGGAAACAAGTCAAGCCCTTCCTCGATTAAAAGTAGAGGCGGAATCCGGAGGTCGGGAATGAGATTGTTTCCTTGCTCGAGAGAGTTGCGCAGATCGTATCGCGCGAGTATAACTCAACTTTCTAAAGCGGTCGACCGACCGCGTAGTGTCCTAACTGGCCGACCCAGCCGCATTCCGTAATGCGAGGCCATAACTTTTTGACACTGTCCCATTGTTCATAGAAAATATATCAATTTCTGGGACGAGTTTTTTTTCTACCGTGCCTTAGTGAAACGCTTTTAATCAGCCGACAATGCCGGCAATGTCATTTTTGTGTGGTCGTTGAGAGTCACCCGCGTTACAAGCCGGTTATGACTCATTTTCGGAGATTTATAGGACGGGACTGTAAGGCCTCTGACTGGATTGAATCAGGACCCTGGGGGCTCCGGTTCAAGTTCAAGGACTGCTACCTGTCTACGGTGTTATGTCACACCGCTGCAGCTGTATAGTGTCAATCTTGACCCTCAAATAGCTACCCGTCTTGTCTCCAAAAGTCAAACTAACTGATTAATCATAGGAGATATTTCTCTTCTTTGTTCGAACTTTGAGATGTGCACCCTTCCAATTTTTTCTTCAGTTGTCAGCTTAAAGGCTGATTCGTAGCAACTTTCGAGTCTTCTATCCGCCTTCGTTTTTATTTCACTGTAGCAAGCAGGCGTATCTCATATCTCTATGTATGCAAATATACGTACTTCATACAAATCCACAGTTTTATCCGATCTCAATGAAACATTGCATACGTATACTTCAAAACAAGAGAAAATATAGTATCCACATTTGGTTTACAAACGCCCACTCCCTGTTCCCCATCACCTCCTTTAAGGTTAATTTATACATGCAAATATCTCTAAAACAGTAGGGAAATCAGGCAGAATGGATGTTGATATTCTGAAGCCCAAAAAGTTTCCTGTTCTTGGCGTTGGAACGGTTCCGGTCGGATAGTCAGTGAACGAGAAATTTGAACTTGAAATTAAAAATTGTTTTAAAGATGTGTAGCGATACAATAAAACCGCAGTTTTTACCCGATCTTGATGAAACTTTGCACGCATTCATTTCAAAACAAGGTAAAAAATACTGTCTACATTTGGTTTACAAAAACCAACCCCTTCTCCCCAATTATCCCCCTAAGGAAAATTTACACGTTCAACGGTTCAGTTTTTGGCAAATATCTCGAAACGGTGCGGAAATCAGCGAAAGTAAATGATCAAATTATGAAGTCTCATAAAATTTTCTGTTTATTGGCGTTGGACAGTTAGGGACCGAGAAATTCCAGTTTGAAATTTAAAAATTGTTTTAAAGTTGGCGTGGTGATACAAGAATCCATAGTTTTCATCCGATCTTGTTAAAACTTTGCACACGTATTCTTTAAAACAAATAGAAAAATACTGGCTTTATTTGGTTTACAAATATCATCCACTCTTCCCCATCATCCCTATTAAGGAATACTTACGCCTCTAACGGTTAAATTTTTAGCAAATATCTCGAAAACGGTAGGGAGATCGGCCAAAGTAGATGGTGATATCCTGAAAGCTCATAGAATTACCTATTTATTGGCGTTGGACCCATTCCGGTCAGACCATTAGTGACCGAGAAATACGAACCTAAAATTAAAAAAAAAAATATTGTTTGAGTGATAACACACGAATCTACAAGATTTACACGATCACAAATCAACTTTGCGCACGTATGTTTCAATAAGTAAAAAATAATGTTCACATTTATAGTTATATATATATATATTATCGTAAGGAGAACGTTCAAAATGGTGGTGATTGAGAATATTTACGACAATCTTGGAAAACGGAATAAAACATCTGAAATTTCATGTCGAGCCCCTGAGCGATACCGGGTATCTTACTTAATTTGATTCACATACACCGGGCGTTGCATGCATCGCCTCCCATGATATATTCCACTATCCCTATCAGAAATTTGTTATGGAACAGTAGCTTAGCAATCAGTCTCTTCTGGACCTTATGTGAATCCGCAGACTGGATAAGTCACTAGCTCCGTTAAGAATATAAACGCCTTCTCCAGATCAATAAATGATAAACATATTGGCTTATCCTTCTATCAACAAATATTGTTGAGCGGTCACTATCCACAATAGTATACGTTTGAAAATTACAGGAAGAACGAAGCCATATGGAATCGACTTAATACATTTAATAGTCACCCCAAAATTGAATGCTGTCCAGTTAATTATTTTGTTGAAAAATGACTCATTAATCATATGATTATGAGAATTTTTTATTTTTATTTTTATTTTTTATTTATTTTGCGAATTACAGCTATGCTGTGTGAAGCTGTATCGTATTTCTAAGAGAATCAGGAAGGTGTTATTCTAATATTTAAGTAAAATTGCAATGGAGTGCACGCTCCGGTGGCAATTTTCCTAAGCACCCATCTTCTTCCTTTCCTGCACCCATCTATATTTGCCTCTACAAATTTTAACTTTAAATTCTTTCAAAGTTTTGGTAAATTATCCATCATTTCTCTTGGTAACTTATTTCAATCCCTGACACCCTTACCTAAAAACTAGAATCTTCCTACACTCTTGTGCTTTAAATCGAGTGCCAGCTTGTGGATATGGTCATCTTTTTCCTTCCATGCATTACTTTTCATTCTTACTCCAATATCTTTCCATGCCTCATCACCAATATACGCCTTGCACACTCCCATGTCCTTCTTCACCCTCTTCCTGTCTTCCAACGAATCCCATTCCAGCTCTTTTATCATACTGTTACTGATTGCGTTGTTTTCCAGAAACAAATCTAACGGCCCTCTCCAACTCCTATATTTGGTACTCAAAATGTGGATCCCATACTACACTAACATATTCAAGCAATGGTCTGACCAAATATTATTAACGATGTTTGTGAGTTATGATTATTAAAGGGAGCTGAAGTAGAAATTTCAACATATTTTACGAAGCCTCCTTACGTTAGATTTTTTAGTAAATTTGTTTTCGGCGCAGCACTGCTAGATAAATTAAATTTACAGTATAAGGAAATGGTATTGTGCAACTTTTATCATAGGGCACAGATTTTTTAAATATAAATCTTGTGATTTTCTACATTTGCCTGAAGTGAAAGAAAGCTCTGCTACTAAAAACCTGGAAAGGATAATAGAAGTACACTGATTATGGCTTTCAAGTTGCCACCCAACCCACCTCCGTTATAGCATGACACACTGTTTGACATGGAATCCAAACCTCGGAGTATTCATAAACACAAAGTATTAACAGACGTGAAAGAACTGTTACATTCCGATAAAAATTACAATTTCCAAGCGTGTAAAACAGAAAGCGAGGAGAGAGGCCGCAGATAAGTTTAAAGAAACACCGCAAAATGCATATAGAATGATTTTATAGAAAGTATAATAGCAATGAGTGATTCGACAGCTTTTCCCGGTTGCGTCCAAAATTTTGCTGGATCATAATCTGAACTATATCTCCTGGAATGCTGCTATGCGTATGTGAAATGCGCTGAGGATACTCCGCGCTTGGAATTCAAAGCTCCGCACGATAGAAATTGACCAACCAACCCTGGGGGATGAACAAATTTCAGTTTTTTCCCAACGAAGCTCTGAACTACATTCTTTCAACATAAAAGTTCAATTAAATGCTCTTAGTGCCATATACTTCATTGTTACTGTCATCACCTACAATGATACTATGTTCGCAAACTGTTGTGCACTATATCCATAGCTTATTGATCGGAAGTATATGGAATTTATGATACTTCCCTTCTTTCCTTAAGTCAAACGTTTCAGAATTTACTCTTTATTTCCAATACAGAATGTGATGTTGAATCTAACATTGCCTTTTTTACTGAAAGCTCTTCTCCTCGTCGAGATCATTAGAGGAGTGAAAGTCTGAAGGGCAAGGAATGGACGGAAACTGGAAGAGATTCGGTCATGGCGTTTTGAAGGAATCATCTGGGCATTCGCCTGGATTGATTCGGAAAACCCAAATCTGGATGGCAAGACGGGGACTCGAACCCGCGTCCTTCAGAATGCGAGACAGAGCGTTACTGCGCACCCGCTACGTTCGATACCTCGATTGCAAAAATGTGAAAAGCCATAATTAGTAAACTTGGCTCTAGTGCTAGGCCACGATATTATTTGAGTGGTACTCTGTAAATAAAGGAAACAGATGAGAGTAATATCAATGGCAAAGTATTAGCGCCGCTTCACATTAACGTCAATTAAAGACAGTAGCGTAGAAAATTGTGTGGCGCTTTCGAAGTAATGACAACTGTGAAGTAAGATAACATTTTATCTGTTTGCTTTCTTTAGTGACGCTTACGGTCTTAAGAAGGCCCTGAAAGTGATGTAGATAACATTATCAAGGCAGGAAGAAGGCAGAGAGCGTCAGTAAAATTCATTAGAAAGGTGGTGGCTCAGACAAATTACTAATGACGTCTTCATTGGCGATTCAGGTGCGCAGCTTTGGCGCCGCTTAACGTCCACTCGGGAACATTTAAACCAATTCCCGCTAACAAGTGGCAGCCGTGTTCCGGTAAGGCGAACAAATTAACGAAGGACGCTGCTGGTGTGGAAGGAGACCAGTTCGGAACACTGTGCCCGTGCCCGTGGGCAGCGCACGCCTGATTGCATCGCCGCGCTGTGCAGGTGCCGCGCGTCGAGAAATACACTGTGCACGAGGGAAGGCGCGACGCGACGCGGGCGAGCAGCTTGCGCCGCTGTGGCGACGCCCGCGGCGCCGGGGCGCCCGTCCGGCAGGTGCTACAGGAACGCACCTGTACACCACCACCGGCAGCTGGCCAGCAAATACAGAGCGGGCGTCTAAGTCCACCAAACAGTAATCAACATTCTATAGGCTGTACCCAAGTGCAATAAGAGCAATATTCGATAGCACTTCGTTGGGACAGCACTATCATAACCGTTGCGCCGCAATTTTATGATATATTCTTAGACGAGAAAAATCGAACCACAACCGGTAGTAAGAAAACATAACACCCATTGCGCATATCCAGCAAGGTCTGGCACAAAAAAAATAAAAATTGGTCCAGGCCACAACTTAACCTATCCTCCTCAATTTTGAGACGATATATCTCGAGAACTAATTAAGATATCAAAAAAATTTATATTTTATTTTCAATTTGTGTCGTCGAGTTAGATCAAACTGCGGCGCACTGTTATCGTGCTGATATCAAGTTGGTAGTGAAATTCTTGCCACAGTCGATGCAGCATGTCCCTAACAATTTATTCAAAAGTACTGTTGATGCCAGCTAGCAGGTGTGTTTGTTGTTACAGCAGCCTTCAGCATTTAATCTTTCGCATAACTCCACACACAAAAATCGTAGTGGCTTAGTTCGTGAGAGCATAAAGGCCGTGAAATGAATTACTGATCATTTTCCGCAACACGACCGATACATTGGTTTCTCCTTTTAAAAATCCACTCTCAAGGCAAAAATTTGAAAAGCGGTTACAAAACATTTTGAGTTTTTCTATATGACTAAAGTTTTGAGATAATATAGCTGCAGTAAAATTCTGAAACCGCTTCAGTAAAACTGCATTAATCATTTTAACTACCTGAAGATGCTTCAGTAAGGACTTTGCATCATTACAGCAATATTGAAATTTATTTGATAACTTACAGAATCCGGTAAATATCATTTTGTAGCAAAACACATCAGGTTTTACTCATGAAGTGGCCCAGTACCAAATTCAGTCACCTAAAAGCAAGTGGTTCACAGTCAACTTGCTATTTTCTTTATTTTTGTTGTTTTTGTGCTGTATTGTTTCGTTTTATTTTGGCCTTTACGCTTTGTCGTCATCGAGAGGGATGTTGAAGGAGGAGGCTAAGGACCTGGAAGGAACTCGGACGTTGGTTTTTGAAGTAACCATCCCGACTTTCACCTTGAGTGTTTTCGGGAATTCGCAGAAAGCCAAAATCAGTATGGCCGTATGGGGATTACCTTGCTATCCGTCTCCCAGAACTGTGGAAAATCTTTGCTTCTAACCGAATGTCTGAGTTATTTTGTGAAGTTTCATCAGTGATTGGTCGCGTGTTTCGGCCTATCCAGCAAATTTCACTGAGGTCACAAATCAAATGCACGGCGCAGTTGCAGAAGTGTCGCTCGAAATGTTGGATCAGGTCTGGCAAGAAACTGATTCTTGGTGGTATGTCTATCCGTTCACAAATGGCAATCAAATCAAAACGTCACTAGTTTGCTACAAAATGACCCATAAGCAATTCAGTAAGTTATATGAATACATTTCTGTATGCTTTCAAATTTGTAATGTTTTGTTTGAAGCACCCAGAACTATTTTTAACATAGTGGCACAAGTCTAAAAATTCAAGGGTATAATACAACGTGTCACGCAATAAAGATATCACAGAAGATACAAAAACTTTTATAAAGTAATGGATCTTCCAGCTTCATTATTTGGATCTGAAGAAGAAATTAATTGATAATATCCAAACCAAAGAACCGATATTTCAAAGAGAGATCATTTAAGGGATACTATAGAACAGTAAAAAATAAGTAATGAACACTAAACGAAAACAGAGAAAAACACAAAGAAAACTGGCAAGAATATCTGCAGAGAATACATGAAATATGAATTCCAGAAATGGCTTTAAATTATAAACCTAAATGGAAGACAAACTTCAGGATGGTTACTGAAAAGGGTATGCTGGTGGTAAGATCCATACATTGAAAGACAAAAGATGAAGAAGGTATTTCCATACGGGATATCTTGCTAACTTACTAATATGTGATATCTCACTTCCATTTACATTTTTAGTGAAAAATTATTACGACCTACATATATTCACTAAAACATAATAGAGGTATATTAGCAACGCATCTGCTTAAAATGAATTCTTTTATCTGTATTTGCGGTTTGAAATAAATAGACTGTAATACCAGATGTAGGTATTCACGGCTTCAGGAAACTTTTTTAATTACTAAGTGCTGATGTAGCTGAAAAGGTTGATAAGCAATTTAAAAAAAAAAAAAAAAAAAAAAAAAAAAAAAAAAAAAATAGACCTCCAATACCCGAAATATGAGTTAACGTTACTGTAAAAGTGAAGTAGGTAAGTTCAAAATAAGGCTTCACGTGGAAACACTTTAGTCAGAGTACCCCACTGGACACTTAGGCAAACCACACTTTGTGTAACAAGGCATTACTACTTAGGATATAATAAAAATTGTTTCAATGTTTGATTAATGGATTACAAGGGTCCAAACAAATTTCATCATCTCCTTGACGATGTGAACTCTGCTTCTGCTGATGGGGTTCTGAAGATTGGACTGGTTATGATATAACCGGTCAATCGATGTTTGCTAGCGAGATCCTAATAGAGGGCGTAAGAGTAGGCAGTTGTTCGTAGCAGTGTTTGTACTTGGGGCTAGGAAAAATTCCTAAATACGGATAAAAAAAAATAATTATCTACGGCATGTATTTGCCAGTTACAATTTGAAATCCTCATACAAATCTGATGTGAGTTTCACACTATACTATATGTTAAACCATATGAAAAACTGTATCACTGTTTTTTATAAATAAAAATAATAGGATAAAAAATTACAATTCAAAGGATGTTCACAGAAAAATTTGATTTTGATGGCTTCATCAAAGATAAAATCTCCCAGAGGTTAAAAAGTCCGCAAACTTTTCACTAAAGAGACAACAGAGAGAAGAAATTCTCATTATCGGAGGATAGAACGACAGAAATTCAAATAAGGCAGATGGCTTAGATAAAATTAATATACAGTTTAAAATGGAGTTACCAGAATGGTTTCGTAAATGAACAAGAAATACTGTTTATTTCCTATGACAAGCTGTAATGCATCCAAGAGATTATAAATGTGCATTATTTGGAGGGTTTTATAGTATATGATGTAATATATACAAAGCTAAAACATGTTGCACTCTAAGTGACAGAGACGTGGTCCTGAAACGTGCTGGCAACTCAGTGTTTGGAGGAAATGAGAGGCACGCTTACTGAAAGCGTCGCGACGCTGATACAATCATGACATGGATCACTGTTGAAGGTTATACATAGATCGAAAGAAGTCAATAAATTTTTATAACGCGTTAAAGTACTGCTCCAGCGGTACGAGAATCAATATGAGTTTTGAAGCCAAACCGAGAAACGGTTTCAGCAAAGTTTATGTGGTGACGTTAAATCACGCGATGACGATCAGTATGTTTCAGTATGAAGAAATTCAGAAGAACCAGATAGAGAATTGAAACAGTGTTAAGTGTCAGTCAAAGAAAAGACGACTTGTGAAGGTAGGACCAAGGTTGAGCGATATCGTCGGCAAATTAAAATACGTTTTGTGATCCGAACAGAAGGATTGTTCTACCGTTGCGACTCGACGTATTGTTAGAAATATAGTTAAATGGCTCCTTTTCAGATTTTACGACAACCTGTGATAGTGGCAATAAATGGCAATTAATACATAGTAAACGACTTTTATTAATTAAAACATTACTCCCTGGATAGAATAACACAATAACTTGAAGTGATATACAAGGATGCAAGCTTATTTCTTTCCGAGAGGAAGAAAATATCTTACGCTGAAGTAATTGTTTAATTTAATTGCGATGGATGTCTAGGAGGAAAGAGAAAGTGATATAAGAGCTACAGAGTGGCCTTAACAATGTGACAATTGGCCTGGTAGGAAAGAGTATTAGTTTAACATTTGAAAAATGTAGCTTAGTGATATTCACAAGAAATAGGGATATAAATGACTTGAGAGTCATACGCAGCGTTAAAGTTTTTACTGTGGAATACCAAGTGAATTTTTTTGGTATGCGGCTTGACATGAGGTTAACATGGAAAAGCACATATTGGAATTACATAATCAAGCAAATTAACGTTCTAATACGTTTCCTACTGCGCATGTAAGGACAACAAGTTCGAAGTAAAATGGAAAATGGGTGTACTCGTAATGTTTATGGTATAGCCTCTGCATCAAGCTTAGCCATCCAAATATATCATCTGCAATCATCAGCAATACTTGTATCTGAAGAATTTCTAAATACAGCCCCGATTAATGTACTACATATTTAACAACCTCTCACTCCAACAACATATGCTTCCTAGCTGTTTTGTATAGAAATTTAGAGTCATAATTAATCACCCACTAAATTGGAAGTTAGGGGCCATTAACCAAATTATGAGTAGTAAAAGCTGAAGGAAAAATCATCTCCAGTTATAAAAAAAACATTGGTAAAATTATCGAACGGCCGGTAGAACGACACAAGATATATGATATGTTTATACGGGATACATAGTGTCAAATAATTAACGTCAAAGCACACAAACAAAGAAAGCGGACTACCTTACTGTCGACATACGTAAAACTACCTTGAAAACCCTAAATGGTGAGAGCATAAAATGGCCAAAAATATATACGGATGGCTCCAGGTATTAGTAAAGGCTGACGAAAATTTGGATACTTACAAATCAATTAAACTTCCGAAAGATATGTTAGTATTCTCGGCGGAGCTGTACGCAACCTTAGATAATGTCGAACATGATTTGAAAATGAAGGAAGAAAATATGTAATCTGATCTGATTCGTTGATCTCGTTACAATGTTTCAAAAAAGAGTGCCAAGTATACCACCTCTTAATTAACTAAACAAAACACAACAGTTAAAGAAAGAAAGAAAATTTCCTGGACATATGGGAGTTAACGTAATGAAAGGGCAGATGACATGGCAAGGAGAGTAAAGGATTACGAATGAATAGAGATTAGAGTGACATAAAAAGTGTTTTTAAATAAAATCAGAAATCACCTGGAGACTGAGTGAGAAGAATTAAAAGAGATCCATAGCATAAAAGCAAATAAAAACGAAACAAAACTAAAAAAAAAAAAACAGGCTGCTATCAGGGCACACTACTAGACTCAAAAGGTTCCTGTTAGTTTTTGCAATATCGCCGGATTGTCAATATTTCGGCGCCTATTATCTTTATCTTTGGATACTCCAAATGCATTCAATATAGGGAAACAATTCTACTGAAAGATGAAGGCATCAAAATTACAAATTAGGAGAGCTTTTACACTTTCTAACAACATAAACGGATGATAAGATGAAGCAATTATACAAATATGTAGTTAAAAGTAACTGGCAAATCTAGATTAAAACAATTAAATGGGTTAAAATTTTGGCTTACCCATACTACAACAATACACGTGGCTAGATACAGAATGGGTGTGAAATACAAACCAGTTATTACATCAGTCGTAAACTTCTTTAATTGTTTCTTTATTTATAATGACGGCTAGATAATTTGTTGTAGGTGTTTGTAATGTATTAAAATATTTTAATGTTTTTGATACCTAATAATGTACTCTTTCTTTTTTTGTGACGTATATGTAGCATCTACTACAAGTACTTGAATGTGTTTGTCGCAATATTATGTTTATAATGATGGCTAAGCAATATGTTATAAATGTTTGTAATGTATTTGATACTAAATAATGTGGTTTTTTCATGATGTGTTTAAAAGTGGTTGATGCAAAATTATGTTTTTATTGATGGCTAAATAATGTACTATAAGCAAGTTGAATATACAAATAGTTGGAACAGCAATTAAATCCTGATACAGAAAAATCATGAAGGTAGATAAAGTTGTAAATAATACTTGTACTTTTAGCAGATGATCAGAAAGTAATCGTGTTGAAATGTCTCTAGTGGCAACCAAGTTATTTTCTCAGGCTACCCTGCATCATTGGATATTCATCAACACCGGTGCTTAAGGAGCTGGCGTTCATTAGAGGCTAGCCCAGATCACGATAAAACATTTCCCCGTTAAAATATCGGGCTCATCCCGCACACGTATTATAAAGCTCATTATATCGGTCGGGTATTCCACGTGCGTTAGGACAGCGCTCATTTAAAATCAAACCAATGTCTCCGGCGGGACGAAATATGGAGGATGTTACACCAAAGATAAGCATGCACCGGCAATAAAAGAGTCCCAGGGTTATATATTTAATTGATAAGCGCCGTGGCCTTCGATAGAAAGATCTCACTCCAAACAGAGGGACAGTCCTCTATTAGGGAAGTGTAAAGCTGTTTTACGAGCGGCTGTAAATTATCTTTTTCATTAGTCCTGAGCCGAAGAATTGGCGAGTCGTTTCGCCGTTAAAGACGCCATTTTGCCTGACCATGCCATGTAATATTCGCGCTCCATAATGGTTACATGAACTTAAAACTTGAGACAAAAAGTCATAATATGATTATGAAAACAATAAACTAATCGTAAAGTTAATCCGTTGAATGAGGAAACTGTCTACTTCATTATATGCAACGTGGACTGACACACATTGCGCAATTTATTTGTGCTTCATTATTCTCTGAGACAGGGAGAAAATATCAGTATGCTACGACTTGCTGATGGCACTGTCTTGTTAGCAGAGAGGGCTGAGGATATTGAGAAGTTACTGAATGGCATGAATAAAATACGGAAGGAAGATTTTGGACTGAATATAAATCAAAGCAAGACAAAAGTGATGATGTGTAGCAGAAATGACACCAATACTAGTAGTTTAAATATAAAAATAGGATCGGATGCAATAGGAGAAGTAAGTGAATTTTGTTACTTGGGAAGTAAAATTACAACCGACGGTCGAAGCAGGAATGATGTTAAAAGCAGAATAGCACTAGCAAAAAGAGCCTTCATGAAAAAGAGAAACCTTTTAGTTTCAAATATTGTTCTAGGAATTAGAAAGAACTTTTTAAAACTCTATGTGTGGAGCACAGCACTTTATGGTAGCGAAACATGGACTTTAGGAAAACCGGAAATAAAGAAAATTGAAGCTTTTGAAATGTGGTGCTACAGAAAAATGCTGGAAATTAAGTGGCCAGACAAAGTAAGAAATGAACGAGTTTTGGAAATGATGGGTGAGGAAAGAAGTTTGTAGAAGAAGCTTACAGAAAGAAGAGCCAGGCTGGTAGGTCATATTTTGAGACATGCTGGATTGGTTAATTTGTTAGTGGAGGGAACAGTCGAAGGTAAGAACTGTTGGGGAAGACAGAGTTTAGAGTATATGAAACAGATAATTGAGGACGTGGGTTGTAAGGGGTATGTAGAAATGAAGATGGTTGGCTCAGGATAGAAAGGGATGGAGGATTGCATCAAACCAGTAGAAAGACTGACGACAACAACAAAAAACAGAAACAAAAAATTCCTCTGTGATATAAAGGATGCTTGCTTAAATTCTTTGTGTAACTACAAGTCCAGTAACTTAAGATAACGATTAGTAACCTTAGTAAGAAACCATCAGAACGCTATGGAATGTATCGTTTTCATACCAAATGTTCATTATAACAGGTTTTTCAGATAGAGTATCATCTGTTTTCTAATATTCTGGGCAGTTTGATTTAGCAAGTAAACTCTTCTTTATATACATCAATGGGACTAACTGTTGGTTAAGGTCGTGCCATGGGGTTAAGAGTAGAAGAAATTTTCTCAATTTTGGACTTTACCAGCAGAGTGGGAGACAAGTGGTACTGTATGATCCCCAGTCACCAAATTCCTGGGCTATATCACATAAACCTTCAGCAATGTGTATGGAGTAAGTTCAATAATGTTAACGCTGATTCGTCTGTCGGAATGGGCGATAAACTAGACCTTTTGGAAAAGTACGGACAGACACCGCGGACCCTCTCCCATACTATTCTGTCACCCACAACTTACCACACAAGCACAACCATAGCAGTCATCCTCAAAGACAGTAATATTTACTAACACTTCCGTACTGGTCAACGCAAGGTGAAACCACCTCAGTTATATTCATAGAGGAGTTACCATGGATAGGTAAGTCCCATTGTATGTCAGTTGTCTAACCTTGATTACTTGGACGTATACACGCCTAGAATGAAGAAGGCGTGCTCTATAAAAATCAGTTCGATAAACATTTGTTTCTTCAATTTAAATATTAGTAAGGTTTCCCAGTAACAACCAACTAGTTTCAGATCTTAATAGGCGGAATAAAGGGTCATTAAGTTGTGATGTTCCACCCAGTACCAGTTTCATCAGTGTTCTAACCAACGCAAAATGTTATAGATTCCAAACACATCTGAGAATGCTGATTATTCCAAGTCATAAACACAAATAAACACTCAAAATATTTCAGGAAATTTCTCTGAGTTATTCTGAATATTTATTTGAAAAGAATTTTGGTCACAATTTTTTTTTTAATTGTATTTGGCCATGTTGCTATACAGCCAGTTCAACGTCTGTGTTTCCCTTACAATGTATACATTTCAGTGTGATTATTTTCCATCTTCTGTAAGGAAGACAAAAAAAACGCAACATTTAATTAAAAACCTCCTATGCCCTCGGCGGGACTCGAACTGGTGACTCCTGCAAAGCGAAGCAACCGCGCTACTCCTACTTCTATTTCATTTTAAAGAAGGAGGGATTTTGGGACTTTTCGGAGGTATAGCAAGAATGTGCTTTGAAGATAGGTACTGAGTTATGATTTTGGAATGAATGATAAAAATTAAAAACGTAGAGATATCAAACGTTGGTGATAGTGGCTAGTCTACGGCGTGGTCATTAGGGAGCGTCCATAAACTATGTAGTTTCATTTTGGCCTTAAAACACATTTTGTACTGTTTTCTCTTGTCAGAATATCGTAAATTACATACGGAGATGAATATATGCCGAAAATAGGTATTCACAGGATGTTGTGTGTTCTGTACCTAACTTTAACTGTTACAAATAAAATGAATGAAAAGCCACGTGGTCTGGCTCGAACACTCCCCCCCCCCTCCCCACGTAGCTCAGCGTAGCTTTCCAGCCAAATCTCCCCACCCCTAGACCGAGCCACGTAGTTTTTGGACGCTCTCTTATAACTGGGAACATGAAATGAGGAAGACATCAACCATGGCCTATAGCAGAGAAACAATTTCCGCATTCGATTCCATTTTTTGAAGAAACGATGGAAAATAGATAGCTGTGCAGTAGAACCACGGGTTTTCAAAATTGGAATTTTTCAGAATTCCAGTGCCTTTCCTTACCACCTGACTCGGTGTTCCAGATTTGGGTAAGAAAAATCTTTTTTACTCCGTCTTCATGCAATGTCATCACGGTGATATCCTACTCCGGATGTGATAACTGACCTCTGATTGGCTCATTAACACTCAACCTGCGGCGGGGACTCCAAATGGACCAGAATGTGGAGACGCACCGATATCAGCTGGGCAGCGCTCGATCCACTCACCCGACTGATATTCAAAGTGGCCAGTGCCTCGGGAGATAGGTTTCTACTCTGGCGGCCAGAGGTCGTATAATTGCTCCGATGTGTAAACAAAGGCTGGTCCAGGACCAGCCTAATGAGTCAGCCAGTGGCTACCAGGATACATGTGCGTGTGGTCCTACCCCACGTCTGATTTACGGGTGAGGCAGTACCGCAGCCACAATCATATTGATTGGTGTGCGCGAGGCTGGGCAGTGACTTGTAGTGGGTACCTCAGACAGGGTTTCTTGCGGCGGAGAATCAGATGCGAGGCATGCTCGCCTGCCTCATGCATCCGTGATGTACTATACCGATATTAAACGAGTCACCGCCGACGTTTCTTGCAGTTTTACTACTCTTGCAGATATCAGATGAGGCAAAGTGGCTGTTAAGACGCCGGTTCTTCTAGCTAACGAGATGTAGTTCCAATAACGAGTGTTTCCACTGTAAACAACCTATACTGACCTCAGCAGAGGATAAAACGCACCAAAGCTTTCCCATGAGAAACAACTTGTATGAAACTATCAAGCGTTTTTTTTCTATGACCGTGCCTTAAATTAATTAGTATGTATTTTTGGTCGTTTCCAGCCAGGACAAGAACATTGAACATCTCCCTTTAGATTTAATAACATTCCAGGTTATTCATCCTCTTTACGTCACTGTGCAATCTGATTTCTGCTCTTCTGAAGTATTCTATTTTTTATCTTTCCACTCAACTTGTTTTTATACTTATTTTGTCTTCACAGCTTACTATTATTATTTGCTGATAATACAATTAGGACTACGCAAAGTACTTAGAAGCGTTTGGTTGATTTCCTGCGTGTCTGTATTTCCTTCATACATTTGCTGTGAGCTTCTTTTCTCTCATCAGATCATGCCTTTTCTTCGGTCTTTCCTCCCGGATCTAAATGTCTCTCTTTTCTCGATGTCGATTGGAGGTCTTCCTGGTCTTTCTTGATTTCTCTAAACCATTTTTTTTACTGCTTTACTGCGGTTTTCATAGAATTAAACTATTTACCTTATAACGCTGTTCTTTAAAGGGCACTGTAAAATTTTAGTCTGCGTTTTCTAATATCACTGTGAATGTCTGAATATTATGAGATTTCGTGGTTACGTCTGAGTCTATATTGGTCTCCTGCGATTTTTTTATCCAAACATTTCCTCATAACTTTGCATTCTTTTTTCTCATGTTTTGTATATCTGTTTTCCTATTCAACTACTTATTAATTATTCACATAAACCTTATCCCAACAGCTTTTGTTCATCTTATATTTTTGACACAAAAGTCTTGTTTTCAAGATTGTATGTAATTATTTCCAAAAAAAAAAAAAAAAAAAAAAAAAAAAAAAAAAAAGAAAATCACGTAGGCCTACTGCATAGCATTGTGTCGGTTTTTGAGGGATTTTGCTATCCCAAAGTAGTTGTTAGGTTCAGTGGTAAAAATGTAATGCCTTTCTTCTGTGTAATACAACGAGCAAGATAGGGGAGTGATATTCTGGATGACGCGTGTTCAATTCCCCGTCAGGGCATACAGTCTTCAATTTTCAATGGTTTCATGAAATCGTTCCTGATAAATGCCGGGATGGTTCCTCCAAAAGACCATTTCCGTATTCCTTTCCATTGCTTGCTCCTACGTTTAATTACCTCGACGTCGAAGAGGCGTAAAGTCCTGAAAAAATAATAAAGACAAATCTGAATAAAGTTGAAATTCGTAATTTAATCTATTTTTGTTCTATTTAATTACATTACAGTTCGTTTCTCTTCTGATTATTGTTGCTGATTATGATATATATATATATATCTTCATATATATTGCATATATTGCGATGCGATGAGAACAGATGATAAAGTTTAGTACCTATTTTGTTTCGATTTATACAACACCGAGATATTCACAACAAGAAGCATTTCACGTGTTGTATATCTCGCACATTCATCTAGTGAGTTCCGAGTAACCCTGAAAAACAGAATTATCCTAACAGAGGCAGTTATAATGTAATATTAAACAGCCATTATAAGCAGACGTAATAAAAATATACAGTCTCACAATCTCTTATTCTTCGAAATTGTGTTTTGGCTACGTCGTAACGAAGGTCAGTTAATGTTGATCAGATACGCCAGTAGCAGCGGCGTACATCACATAAACGTTATATCCATGCGGCAAAAACTGATTCCGAAGTCGTTTTACATTTAGAACTGGTTTCCAAGAGATCATCTCGGCGCTTGTAGCCTTCTCCTTATTCGGTAGCAGGCAAACAGTGTACTTGCCCCAGCTAAATGTCGCCATCGTTTTATCTTTGCGTCACGCAGAACAAATGAGGGTTTACTGGTATGGGAGGTGCATTATGGGGCCGGATTAGAACGAGTTTGCGCCGTGTGGGATACTTTAGCAGCAATAACATTGCTCGTGCTTAGTTTTTGTTTTAAACATATTCTCGGATGAAAAACGTGTACTGCTATAAAACGATACATGAAACAATGTATATATCAACAAGAGTGAACCTCAAGCAACACAAACGGAGTAAGAGTTTGATACATTATTGATATTGTAAAGGTGAAATTTTTCACCTGTTAATTTTGTTTTGCATAATGGGTTATTTAAAAATAATTTTTCACAAACTTTAAAAGATACAAATTCTTGCCACACATCACTGAGTAGAGGAGTTTCAATGTTTGTAAATCATGTCTATTAAGTCCATTCGTTGCCGCTTCCCTTTGCATATGTACCCATCTTCTCAGTGGCGTAACAATTGGGTGACAGAACGGGCAAAATACCATGGGCCGCCAGCTGGAGGAGGCCCCCGGCTCAGACAGTATAGTGGAGCTAAAAAGCAAAATAAAAGGTGACTGTGTTCGAAACTTTTTTAGCTTTGATGATGTCGAATGGCACCATTCTTTTCTGGCTATCTTCCAGGCTGACGGTAATGTATCCAGGTTTCATCTCCGGAGACAATTCATCCAAGAAAGGCATCTTTGTCGCATTCAATGCACTGTAGAAGTTCTTCACACACATCAACATGCCGCTGGTCCAATTGAGGAGTCAGTTGCCGTGGTACCCACCGTACAGACACCTTGTGGATTTTTTCTTTCTTTTTTTCTTTTTTCACTTATTGTTTTACGCCTCGTCGACGGCTAAGGTCATTAGAGACGGGAAGAGACTGGGGACAAGTAACGGGAAGGAATTCGACCATGACCTTTTTGAAGGAAGCATCTCGGTATTCGCCTCCTTATGAAAACTGAGCACATCATGCATAATGCCATGTGCTGAACCATAACTAATGTCTACAGCTGTCGCTATGTGATCCAATGTTACTGGGCGGTTTTCCAATACGATGGCTTCAACTGCTGTTGTGGTCTCGGGAGTCACGACACGAAGTGTCTAGCCTGGGCGCGGAGCATCAGCTACAGACGTCACACCATTTGCGAACTTCCTACACCATTCATACACTTGTGTGCTGTGACAAACAGGCATCCCCGTACTATACCCTCATTCTGCGATAAATGTTCATAGGTTTTACACCTTCACTTTGCAAAAAATCTAATCACCGGACGATGTTCTTCTCTGTTGCACATTGCTAATGGGGCAGCCAACTTTACACTGTTCCTGTTGTTGTTGTTGTTGTTGATGTTTTAGGGCGCGTCGACGTCTAGGTCATTAGCGCCCTACACTGTTCCTGTGCTGGTTCTTGCACATCTTTGCTGTGCTGCCTCCAGTGGGGATATCCAGCACATTATTTCAAACAGGCGTAACAACTTACTGTCCACTGGAGCGCACTTTCAATTTTATATTACATTTTTAAGATTTTCATTTGGCTCTCCCTCGTAAAAATGCCTTCTTTTTGGATAACCCTATACATCACGCTTTTAGGTGACTGCTAAATTTCTAACAAATTTTATCGGTAGAATGTTGTTATCACGACACGGGGTGACCTAACCGAAGGGTGGTATTCCGAGAGTAAACACTTGCCGTAGGCGCGAAGCCAGTCTGTCGTTGTTGACAGCCCGTCGGACGCGGTATTGCCCCCTATGTCTGTTGGTGCGCCACTGTCGAGGCTAGTGTCAGGTTCGAATCGCGATTAATTTAGCCAGCCAGACATACGCCCATCAGCCGGGGGATTGGCTGACCGCAACTGTGCATTCCCACCCCTTCTGTAGGTGACCGACCAGCATTTCATCTCACACAGTCGATCTGCAAACTTTCTAACAGCAAAGTATCGTCGTCATTATCAGTTTCTGTCAGACAAAACATTGAAAACGACATTTTACCAGATTTGTTCGTCAAAATGGAAGTTTTCTTCTTAACTGCACATGATTTTGTTGCTAATATCTTGCTGCCCCTGTTTCCTGTACGAAGGATAGTTGAATAGTGTGGAGTATGTTGATGAATTGTATCTGCACTGTAATAAAGTTAGTGCGGTAAATACGGACATGGCGTGTGATAAGTGTATCTGTATGTTCCAGGATAGATATTATAAATGTAGTTTCTAAGATCTATGCGTTCAGCAAGTGATAATGTCTCCTTCTCTCAGACGAGTCACTATAAACCACTGTTTGTATACAGGGTGTTACAAAAAGGTACGGCCAAACTTTCAGGAAACATTCCTCAGACACAAACAAAGAAAATATGTTATGTGGACATGTGTCCGGAAACGCTTACTTTCCATGTTAGAGCTCATTTTATTACTTCTCTTCAAATCACATTAAACATGGAATGGAAACACACAGCAACAGAACGTACCTGCGTGACTTCAAACACTTTGTTACAGGAAATGTTCAAAATGTCCTCCGTTAGCGAGGATACATGCATCCACCCTCCGTCGCATGGAATCCCTGATGCGCTGATGCAGCCCTGGAGAATGGCGTATTGTATCACAGCCGTCTACAATACTAGCACGAAGAGTCTCTACATTTGGTACCGGGGTTGCGTAGACAAGGGCTTTCAACTGCCCCCATAAATGGAAGTCAAGAGGGTTGAGGTCAGGAGAGCGTGAGGGCCATGGGAACGAAACTAAAATGAGCTCTAACATGGAAAGTAAGCGTTTCCGGACACATGTCCACATAACATATTTTCTTTGTTTGTGTGTGAGGAATGTTTCCTGAAAGTTTGGCCGTACCTTTTTGTAACACCCTGTATATACTATTTGCGTAATGCAGATACGCAGTTGTATATCTGAAGTATCCTACTTTCCCCAATTAAGCACCGTTTCTAATAAACGTATTCCTGTTACAGATCGTTAGCGCAATTTTAGATATAATTTATTTTTATTAACTGTTAATTTTAAATGGGTACTTTCCTTTCATTTTAGTGTCATACATTCTACACAGTAAGTTCTAGATTTTTGAAATACTTACTGTATTTTCTTGACTACACGTTGCCACCCTTGACGATTTTCAACTTCCCTCAGATGCTGCTGAAGGTGTGGTCCGGTGATGTGATTCACTTAATCCATCCACCTGTTCCTGGTCTTTTGCCCTCAACATATCCTCCACGATAAATTTCTGTAAATTTGTACGTCTCTTCTTAATACTTGTCCGACGAACTTGAGAAATCTTTCATTCAGACAGGAGAATAACTTTTGGGGTGTTAGGTTCCTGTATAACGGACGCATTCCTTTCAATCAATGATATACCCAAGATTCTACGCCAACGGCATGTATAAAATCCGTTGATGTGGTAATAATGTCTGGCCTCGTCGATGTCGAGGTCATTAGAGAAGAGATGGGACTGGGTACAAGGAACGGGAAGGAATTCGGGCATGGCCTTTTTTGAAGGAAGCATCCCGGCATTCGCCTGGAGAGATTTGGGCAAACCATAGAAAACCCAAATCTGGATGCCTGTACGGAGATTCGAACCTGTATCCTCCCGAGTGCGAGGCCACAACGTTAACCGCTCACCCACCACGCTCGGTCGATGTCTCACAGCCGTAGAAGAATACGGAGAACACAACTATTTCAGCCTTGTGAATCGTTGTGGCATTTATTCTTAGCCTGCCCCAGATCTCGTTTATTTTCTTCGTGGCACCTTCCCTTAAGGTGGATGATTCGAGATGGAAAAAATTGTTTACTATCTTTACACGTTTATAATACCTGTTAGGCGGACTGGTTTTCCTGGAAATGTTACTATTAGTTTTGACTTATGACGTTGACGTCTAGACCATAGTTTTATATCTTTTATTATTACAAGCAGGTTTGCCTTCATTGCTGGCAGCAAGAGTAAATTCGTCAGCAAAGAGCATATTATGAATAATCCTTCTAACAAGGTGTCACTTAGCTTCACCATCTAAAACTTTCCAGGTGACATAATCAGAACAAATGTAGGGAGGTCGTGAAGACGGCGAGGAATCTGAGATACTCAATAATTATTTCAGTAATTACTTATCATTTCAGGGACATTTCTGAATCTATCCAACGGAGAGCCTGTTAAATAAGTTTAGTCTATGTTCCTTAATTGAAATTATGCCACAGCAGAGACCCACTTAATAATTCACCTTCAACTGATCCCATAAGATTACAAATAATATAAAAGTTTACATGGCGAGAGTAACAGGACATTTACTTACATTTGTGCTCTATTTGACTGAAGTATGAAGAAAAATTTAAAAAACAGTGTTTCATAAATAATTAGTTATTAGCAATTATTATGTATCATTAATCATTTCTGCACATCAGGCTGTGTAGTGAAATATTAATTTAAATTTGAATGCTTCTGGAATTCTTTGTCCGTTCAGTGGTGTAGCTAGGTTAACAAGGGCCGCGGTGCAAAAAAATATTTTGGACCCTCAAGCCAGCTATTAGCTCTACCAAGTCATGTGAGGTTTGCTGGCAAGAGACTCCCTGAGGTTTGGGGGCCCCCTGAGCTGACTTGGGGGCCCCGGAGTTTGGGGCCCCCGTTGCACGGCACCGCCTATCCCTCCGATAGCTACGCCACTGTGTTCGTTAGATAGATAGATAGATAGATAGATATGTTCACTTTGATCCCATGTGAGAATAATCTCGGGGATGTGGAACAGTACATACACTTATTAGTAATGACAATATTACTATATAATTGATAATATTATTATATATTGACAACAAGTTAGCAACAACCCATTAGTATAACCAATATCTCCTGTAATCTACAAATATAATCCCGAGTTAATTAATACTTATTATGTGGAACAGTGTATACACTTGTTACCAGCATCTAATAACCAGTTATTTTCTTACCAACCAGTTACCATGTAAGGTTTCACTGTAATTTGTGACTACATATTATATTATGTTAGTTGCTATTTATGTGGAACAGTACACACACCTATTAGCAATATCAATTATATTACCAACAACTCATAAGCAGTCAATTACTTAAAAACCTGTTAATATGATAATTTTTCACAGCAGTTTTTGAGTGCATGCTATCCCATGTTAGTTACTATATATGAGTGAAATTTTGTAAACAGTGTAATTAGTTCATTTGTCAAAAGTTTCAACAGAAAGAAAAACCATATATCATTTTAGTAATTGTGGATAATTTTGTCACCTTCCCCTTCCATACACCATATATACTATTTTATCAGTCATTCTTAGTTACCAAATTCCAAGAACAAAATTCTTTTACAGAGTAAAATGGGTTCTGAAGCAGAAACTCTTTCAGTTTGGACTTAAAGTAGTTGGGTTTTTGTAGATAACATTTAATTTCTGTTGGTAATACATTGAATAAGGAAGCTCCAGTAAATGTTAACCCCTTCTGAACAATTGACAGTGATTTGTAATCTTTGTGAATATTATATTTATTCCTAGTATTATGGCTATGTATGTCAGCATTAAGATTGAAGTGTTCAGGATTTTCTACTACAAATGATAATACAGAGTATACATACTGTGCTGGCATTGTTAGAACACCCAGGTTTTTAAATAGATTTCTGCACGGTGTCTGTGGGCTTGTGCAGAAATCGTTGTGGAGTGATCGTTGTCTCTCTCGGTGTTTCCCGTAGTGGTGACACCGTCTTTGTTCAGTTGGAACGACAGCTAAGCAATATGGCGTGTAAATGTTACAAATGACAATTATATTACAAAGGACAGCTGGATAGGGATTCCGTTCAACGGTGACGTCACCACTGATACCAAGCAAAACAAATCATTTGCGAAATGTATGAAATACAAATTGAGTTTTGATGATGTGACTCATCTCTGGTCAAGACCTGTGTTCATTTCAAGTTAACTGGAAATATTTTTACTCACACATAACCATAAGCATCGTTCCTTTTATATGATATATATATGTTACGTTAAAAAAAAAAGTGCTCATTTCCGTCTCTCCATTTAGACTTACGCATGTAGAATCTAGCTGTCGTGACACAGAATACCCTATGCACCATACTGGAAGGTTGGCAGTACTGCACAGTGTCGATACGTAAGTTCTTGATGATCTTACGCAGCGTTTTGTGCAGTGTAGTGCATTTAAGAGCAGAGTTGACTGGTGCAGCACACAGTTGTCCGGGCAAGAAACTCAGTGCGTCTGTCATTTCGTAAAGCGTTCGGCGACGCGGCAGTTGTGCGGTAATGGAGTCTTGGGCGTACTTTAAATACTGGTAATTGCGCTCGGTGCTCAGTCATGGACTGTCGCAGATCGCCATCTCCGACATAACGGAATGGTTAATTCCGAGTAGCCGGCCGCAAGAACTGCATTCTGCTTTGCACATTAGCCTTCTGGGAAGAGGCATATTGCTGTTGCCGAGAAAGGATATCAGTTGGAGTTCTTTACAGTGCAACGACAGATAGAAGTATTTCCTACGAGGTCAGTGTACTAAGAGCGGACTGAAAAATAGTATATCACGCAGTAGCTGGTTTTTCAAACTGCCCGAACGTTTGAAGTTAAAGGTATAAATAAGAGCTTGCAACATTTGAGATCATTTCGTAAGAAAAGTCAATGGATGCCACCATTAACGGTCTGCATCAATACGTATGTTAATTGCACTACAAAAATTTTATTTTAACCTCAGCCAGTAAAATCAATGTCGAAAATCTGCTATCCAAATTCAGTACTGCTGAACCTTGATGAAAACATCCGCTGCAATTGCTGTACATGAATTTTTTAACTGATTTCCATCTCAAAACTGCAGAATAATTACTTATGCATTGCATCTGGCAAAAACTCACGCCCTGGTAATTTCTTTGTTTCTGCGTTAGTTCATTCGAGCTACAGTGATGAAAGAAATTTTCATCGTAAGGACTTGGCAAACAGGGTAAGAGAAGCGATAGTGCACGACTCATATTATATTGTATTAATTCCCAAACCTCTCCAAGTACGTATGAAGTGAGGGAAAATGACACTGTTGATGGTGATTAATCCGACAGATGGGCATTATCCACTCCCACCAAATCCAGAACTCCTAAAGTTGGCTTCCCAAGGCCCTTGATTTTTTAGGCCACGCCAGATCAGCCGAATTGTACGGATGAGCACGCGCTACAGCGGAGCCCTCACCATCTCGCCTCCACGTTACCTAGTGCCGTGTAGTGTCGAAGAGAGAAGGGGTGCGCACCACTGTTACAAACAGATGGCAACAACGAGCAATTGATGTTACCAACTGGGCTACGGATAGTGCCTCGCCATCTCCTCCAGAACAGACAGCAACCGACGACTCAGTTCCCACGGCCTGTTGTTGAGATTTGGCCCGGCGCGGCCGGTAAAATCACGGGCCGTGGGAAGCCAGCTTAACAATGTTCATTTCAGCACCATGTTTTGCAGTGAATACCACTGGTTCTTGACAATATGACGAAGCGGACAAGTGTCCAACATTAAGTCATCACTGTGAGCAACAAATCAGCTTCCTTGATGTCCTTGACACCCGTCGAGGACACTGCCAACTAGTCTATATGGTAGAGCTCACAGCCTGCTAGCAATGGTGAGAGGATCCCCACGATGGTCGACTGGGACGGATTTGGCTTGTCGTTGCGATACTTGCTTTTTGCGGGCAAGCGGTCGGCGGCCGCTCGAAGTCCGTCGCAGCCAGCTGGTCAGGAATGTGTGCGGCTTCTTGATGGACAGCGGCTCTGCAAGAACTGTGACGGGCGGCGCGGGATTTAAATGGCGCGCAGCCCCTGGCGGTCACGGCTGCCGCAATAAACCTGTCATCGCGGTCAGAAGCGCGGTGTGGTGGCGTCGAAATTGGAGGCCGAAACGCGGTATCTGACAAGCGTCATTGCACTGCACTCAACAGCAAATGCTTTGTGGTGACTGGTGGGCCAAAATAAATTCACTACCACGATAGAATAGGTTTTTGATTTATATAGCAGTGGAGATTGTTTCCTTTTTCTCCGTCCAGAGAAAACAGTTGCTTCTGTTAATATTAGGGGAAGTCCATAAATTACGTGAGATGCAATAGGAGGGTGGGGGGGTCCGGCGAAATCTCACCAAGGGGGAGGGGGACAACGGAAATCTCACGTGAGGTTTTGGAAATTATTTGCTGGACTGTAGAGCTAAAAAAAAAGTCTACAAATGACGCGAAAGTCGATTTTTGCGGGGGTTTTCGTGGAAAAGTGGCGGTTAGATCTTTTTTTAAAAAAAAAGTCTAAAAAAGTTGCAAGGGCGATTTCTAGGGGGGGTCACGGACCAGATCTCACCAGAGCGGGGGGGTTCGGACCAGATCTCACGAAGTCTCACCAGAGAGGTGGGGGGGGGGGATCCGGAAATCCGGAAAAACACCTCACGTATTTCATGGATGCCCCCTTACCAGTACCTGAGTGACCGATCTTTGCTCGCCATTTTTTTCGATTTCTCTTCAACATGTAAGATTTTGCGTGAAGTTTGATTAAAGTTAAACGTTTTTCTTGAAGGCATCCTAGGCATTTTGAAGGGTACAATTCCTTGCTCTGACCAAAGAGAAACTTAACAAACATTTATAGGCTTACTGCTACCTGAAACGAGATGATTTAAGAGCCATTTACGAGACACGAAATACAGGAATTGCTCTCTTTTTTGGTGAAATCGTGTTACAAACTTGAAAATCAAAACGTTGGTTTGTAATACTCCTCTATATTATTAATTTGTATTACTAATTAAAGTCCACAGAGTTTTAGACGGTTTGGCCCTTAAATACCGCCATTCAACCCACGTACGCGGACAGAGGAGCTACTTAGTTCCATTCAAAGGTTCTTACTATCCAAATAAGACGTCTTAACTTCATACAATAAATAATTTGCTATTTTATTGATTAAAGCTCGATTACTGCTCTTAACAACTTTATTTTTACACGAGGCACAAAACTACAATTGAAAATACACTCGTTCTGTATATTAAGAAACAATTACTGATTCATCTGGCATAATACAAAATATTAGATCGCCGCCACAACTTTGGCGCACGACCTCTCACACCCGTTCACGGCCAGAGACACTCCACACCTCTGCACACACTCAAAACCATAGATGTTAACATCCCTTATACTACCCTTTTTTACATGCTTAGTATCGTCTGTGATTTCCGTGAGCATAAATACAATTGCTTACAATGCATATTCATACATTTATTTTAATATTATAATATATACATCTAAATATATATATTCGGGGCTAGTGGATATGCTATAGGCTACATATGAAATTTTATCCAAATCGTTAAAACCATTTCCGAGATAGTGCTAAATTGCTTTCAAAGACAAATATTATTACGTTAAACAGAAATATTAATGCTAATCAGCGATTAATTAATGGTGCAATGTCAGAGGTAATTTATTTAGACGAGTACATCATCAGTGGTAAATTCATTCGCTCCGATAAAACTATGCTCATACCTCACATTAACCTCACACCTTTTAATCTAACTGTAACTTGTCAAATGATAAGAAAACAACTTCAAATAAAGCTAATCTTCATTATGGCCATTAATGAAGCATAAGTTTAGACGTTTCAAAGCGCAGGATTGTATTCACCAGAACTTTATTTTTTCATATGGACATCTGTACGTGCTTTTTCAAGCGTTCGAAGATTCAATTAATATTCATGTTTGTGTTAAAGACACATACCATCAAAAATTTAACGATAACATTATAATTGCTAATATTGTTTTCAAAGAAGATATGTAAAGTAAAGAAGTTTGAAAAGTCACACCTGCCAAAGCCAATATCTCTTTTTTAAATATCTACTTTTTAAAAGTTTTACAATTGAACATGTAGTATTGAATGATAACGACTTTTTACAACAAGGCTGATATTATTATTACTCTTCAAAATAAAATACCTTTGATTCATAAATATACTTGCATTTACTTACTTCCATATAATTATATTACCATTCCGTGACTGACCACGATAATGTGCGAAATATTCGCACGAGTCAGCTTGTATACAAGAACTGTTTGTTTAAAGATATAAGAGTTCCTTGTAGTATCCAGAAAGAAACTATCAGTAGTATTTCTGGTACCCGAAAAGTCTACGAGATGGCGTTAGAGCCGTTTCCGAGATACCAGATTCAAAAATTGTTCTTATTTTGTAAAATCACTTTTTTGCAGGGAAGACACATATTTAGATAAACTTAAAAAGCAAAACATTATCTGAATATGAAATTTCATCCAAATCGTTAGAGCCATTTACGAGATATCGTATATATATATATACAGGGTGTTACAAAAAGATACGGCCAAACTTTCAGGAAACATTCCTCACACACAAACAAAGAAAATATGTTATGTGGACATGTGTCCGGAAACGCTTACTTTCCATGTTAGAGCTCATATTAGTTTCGTTAGTATGTTAGTACGCTCTCCTGACCTCAACCCTCTTGACTTCCATTTATGGGGGCATTTGAAAGCCCTTGTCCCGGTACCAAATGTAGAGACTCTTCGTGCTCGTATTGTGGACGGCTGTGATACAAATATACAATACGCCATTCTCCAGGGCTGCATCAGCGCATCAGGGATTCCATGCGACGGAGGGTGGATGCATGTATCCTCGCTAACGGAGGACATTTTGAACATTTCCTGTAACAAAGTGTTTGAAGTCACGCTGGTACGTTCTGTTGCTGTGTGTTTCCATTCCATGTTTAATGTGATTTGAAGAGAAGTAATAAAATGAGCTCTAACATGGAAAGTAAGCGTTTCCGGACACATGTCCACATAACATATTTTCTTTGTTTGTTTGTGAGGAATGTTTCCTGAAAGTTTGGTCGTACCTTTTTGTAACACCCTGTATATGTGTGTGTGTTTCAAGAATTGCTCGTTCAAAGATATAAGATAATGAAAACGTGTGTTAGTGTAGGAACATTGCAAAATGGAAAGTTCTTTATGGATTGCCAGTTTTCGTTTGTAATGTGGAATGACCCTGTAATGTTTCTGGACGCGACATGTAATCTACAGATGTTAATTTAGAAGCGGTCTTGTTGCTGAGTAGTTAAGGCGTCTGACTGGAGATCGAAAGGTCCTCGTTTCGAATCCCTGGGATTTCGAAAGGCCCTTAACGTCACCTTCACCTCTGGCACAGCTTGCTGTGTAATGTGAAGTAAGCCAGAACGCTTCCGTTGTTTGAATAGGCGTTAAAATGTAGTCCACTTTACCCTGTAGGGTTACCGGAAGGAGGAAAGGAACTGGTCGCCCTACCTCTGATTCGAGGCTTAGTATGTTTCCTACAGGAGGGTCCAACCAACAACCTTTGGGTTGAGGGTTACGGTTAGTTTTAAGAAATTTCGACAGATGTGTTTGGGATAAATGGAATCACGTATAAAATTAAAAAAGAGCCTTTCCAAGATGTTATTGCGTTTAACAGATTGATAACGTGAGAAAAGCGTCGAAATAATTGTGTTAGGCAGTATGGTGTCATGGAAAATGAAACGTTTTCTCGTTTCAAACAGTTAATGTTCGACCTCAAGGATTCTCCAAGTTCTGAAGAACTGTTGGCTCTGTTTATTGCTGTTTTAATCTTTTCATCCACGAATATGCACTTACGTCAATCCCATAATTGGCAACGTATGATTAATCGTATCGAGATTCCGTTTTCAAACTTTTATATTCCACAAACAAGCGCTGGCAACTTATACGTCGATCACAAATCACTTCTTATTTTTGGGTTTTATGTCTCATCGTCGTCGAGGTCATTACAGGCGGGAAAGAACTGGGGGAAACGGAAAGGAATTCGGTCATGGCCTTTTGAAGGAACCATATGCCATTCGCCTGGCGTGATTTCGCGAATCAACGGAAAACCGAAGCCCGTGAGGACGGACGGAAATTTGAATCCACGTTCTCCCGAATCACAAATAGAAATTAAAAGAATACAATAGTGATGTATATCTAAGCAATTTCTTTCTGTTGAGGCTCTAAAAGTGATTAGCAACCGGGAAATAACTACAATACATGATTCTGAGACAAAATATATAAGCAATCTCAATTGATTCAAATATAAATCGAAAAAGGGTGAAAATGGTTGAGTATTTATTGTTCTGCCCTGCATTGGACTGAAGTACGAGTGAACTTTAAGTATCTTCAAAGCATCTCAATAGATGGTGGTACAGTGTAGGACCAATGTTGCTCGTATCATATAGCAGTAAATCTAAATCAACGCATCTAAATCTTAGGCTGTCATTATAGTTGAACCAATATACTCAATGATATATCAAATAACGATGAGAGTAAGAGAAGGAAGGTTATAGTTTAAATGCAAGTAAACATCAGGTTTTTCTGACCAGAAATACGTGTATTTTGTTGTCCTGCCACACCTGTGGTAATTAACAAATCTTTTGAGTAAACTCTTCGAAGTTATATAAATCCGTGCCTGTAGACAATACAGTTCGCTTCGGTTCGTTTCTTCACTGAGTGAACTATTAGAATGACGTAGAGATATCATGGTATGAAGAGAAAATTAAAACTGCCAATGCATCATATCAGACTCGATCTGGTAACCAATGGCGTTTTCAGTCATTTTGGTTTGCCACTACAGTTTTCGAATTCACATGCCAATAACCTTTATGGATGAACCAGGATCAAAAGTTGAGAAAGCAATTGGAAATTGTACGGTATACTGAAATGAAGATGACACTACGAATACTAATTATTACTGAATTTCAACCACTAGGGGATTGGATTTTTTTCTTGTAGGATTTTACGGCCCATCGGCGCTGTTGAAAATGCAACAGGGAGAGGAATGCAACCAAGGAAATTCAAGGATTTTGGACATCCCACCGCTTTATGGGTAGGATCCATCCCGTCTTTCACGTGGAGTGATTTCGGGAAAAACAGGGAAATCCGTATGACTGGACCGGGTATTGAAACCACGTCTCCGAACTGCCACACCCAAGCATTGTCCACTCGCCCACTGACTCGGTTGAATTGTTTTCCTCTGCAGGCATTATTATTAGTCTTAAGAATAATTTTCTGCGAAGGTTCGAAGCCTTAACTGTATTGGTACGCAACGGGCTGACAATTTAACGTTTTCTTCCTCAGCTGCCACGACATGATATAGGTTGAATATAATCAGTGTTTACCTATGCAAGTGGCTGTTGTACTGTTTATTAGAACAGATCTCCGATGTAGCTCATGGGAGGAACGCGCACTGAATGCTATGCGGAGGAGGGACGTGGCAATATTTCACTACCTGTTTGGCAACACGAGATGAAGTTCCCTTTATGCGGTGGTTTCCTAATTCCTTTCATCGGTCGCTGATGCTGGTGTGATGTTAATGTGATACGAAAACGCTGGGCCAATCAACGTTATTTATTGCGAGTCGATCCTCATAAACCTATGATCCCCTTTTGTTTGGGGTCGCGTGTTTTGACTTACGTTATCAGCTGGGGAAGGGTCTTCTCTTATAATGAGCATTCGGTTTCCTTTCCGAATAGTTTAGGCCATAGTCTCCGAGTGGAACTCATTTCGGACGACATGACAGTATTTCGGCGGTGATGTTCCCCAAATTTCGTCTAATTGGATGCTGTGGGGGTATCGCCGAAGATATAATATAGATTTATGTGGCGGTCGGTGAGGCCGGGAGATTTGTGGCTGCGTGCCATCGTGGGTGAACCATCTAATCTGGACTCTTCATCGAGCCAGGAGTAAGTTGGAAGACTCAGGGGAGAGTGAGCGTTATGATGTAATACAATGTTCAAGGTTACAGGATCCGACTTATATAGTTCTCTGAAAATCCCCTTGGCTTATATAATTAGGAATCCATGTCTGAATTTGAATGTCGAATAGAGCGCCTCTAGCGGAAAATTTCCTGTACTATCTGCAGCAAAAAGTTGCTTTGTATCCACTTTTTGATTGTGTTTCCAATATCTGCCCTAACACCAGGCAATTATGTCAAGCTATCATTTCTAAGCCGAAACGAGGAAGCAGCAGATATCTACGAATTAGTTTGCGAAAAGTGGGAAATGTTTTCTGAGGAAAACCAGGTGGTGACTACATCATTTAGTGACTGAAATTTGGCGCGCGTTTCTAGTACAAATGGTGGAAATATGATTGCGAAATTCATTATTTGTGGTACATACCCGTAAGACAAATCATCTTTGTGAGTAATAATTTCAATCTATTTGTTGTACTTATATTTTAACTCAGTATAACATAGTAAAAATTAGAAATTAAAGCAACGTGAAATATTATCGCTTACAGTCAAATAAGGGAGTACCAAAAATTAGTTGTCTTCCGGTCAGATATTTGGAACACACTTTCCTGAGGATAAAAAGAGCATATTAAAGCAAAAACAAATGTACCTTAGACATAAGGAAACACGAAAGTTACTGTCCGCGATAGTTTTGGCAATACAGTCGACGGCCATTTATAAAAATATCTTTACCGCCAATGATAGCATTTACATCAACAACGATCCTGAAAATGGTGGCAACTTTTCGTAATGCCACATTCTTGTGCTGTGGGTAATAACGTGCATTTCTTGCTTATAACTACATCTACCCAAATTTCGAGCCATTTTTCTTCATCGTCTCTCAAAATTGAAGTGGTTAGGTTGAAATGAGACGTGGACCAGAAAAAAAATATGTCGCCAAAGCCACACGGAAATATAGGCTGGACATGCACAATGGGTTTGGTTTTTTTTTTAGAAATACACGTCGTCACTAACATGGCACTCATTAAAGCGGCTTATTAATTAGTAACAATACTTGAATTCCTCATACCTTTTGTTGTTCCTGGAACATTCTGGTCCAGTCTACATTTCGACCTAAATCAAATGATGCAGATACACCCAAACGCATGAAATGCATCGCTAAATACATTTTTGGTAACGAAAACATTATCTATTTGAGGATTCAAAGTACGTGTAGCATAAATTATAAGAATTAAATTCATAATACAACTCCAGTTTGAACTGCAAGAGTACTAAAACACGCGCTGGACCTGATTAAGGCACAAGGAACTATACATATAACTGATTTTTTACTTCTGATATCCCGAGAATTACCGGTAAGCCATACATCGCAAAATTTTATTCTTTCGAATTGTCTGTTGGCATTCACTAACAAATTTCGGGGACTCGGTATCTTTAAAATCCTTTACTATCGATATTAAGTACAACATTACTTACCATAAATATTACACTTCTGTTATTCTTATTGAAGAGTTAAAATATTATGTAGTGGTTTGAGTAACGCATTCCGTATGATTACATTTATAAAAAGTAATAAAACAGGGAATTCATAACCAAAGAAAAATATATACAACCCAGAGATATTCGACTTTGGTCAAACTCATAATTTTTAACAGTAAATTAAACACAGGTATTAGTAAAGCTTAATACTTCTGATTCAGGTATTCCGTTTATTTAATGCATTCAAGAAAACTTAAAAACTAAATATTCGAAGTCAAAATATTAAACAGAAATTGTGTGACTTTTTTCAGTTTTTTGTGCAAGAAGTGAACATCTCAATTACAGTGTGATCCGTATATCATAATTTTGTATCTAGAAATGTATTAAATTATTCCCTCCCTCTCTCGGTACAGATAGGTCATCAGCTATTCTGTGCAATGTTTACGACGATAATTACCTAGACGTCGACACGCCCGTAAAGCGACGACGACGAACGACAACAACAACAACAACAACAACAATGTATACTCAAACCTGTTAAGACGAAATGCTATGCTTTGAATCATTTATGAGAGGACATTCAATCAGAAGACGCAGTAATCTCATCCAACTCCGACAAGTTATATTTGTTGCTAAAAAATAGATCAATGCGTACTGTACTGACATTTTAAATACGAATAATTATAACTTTATCGATGGTACCTCTCCCCGCGACTTCTTCCAGGCGGAATTGAATATTTGTGCTGTCAGTTAACAGATAAACTTTCAGACAAATGCCCTACTTAGGATAAAGAAGAGGAGTAATCTTGGGTTTTTTTCCCCTCCTTCTTCCTTGAATTTTCTCCACTCATTCTAAATTTTTGATCTACGCAAATCTTTTAAGCACACTTGGTGCTTCCTTTGTTTTTACCTCCTCCTGAATCTCCAACTAATTACCGGGAAATATATTATTAATCTGGTTACAAGTAGCCTATCCTGTGTCCACTACGATCAGCTACGTTAAAATCTGTCCATTGCTTTTTGCGCAGGTAGCGTGTATGAGTCTCTAACGTTATATCGCTGAACAACAAGGATTGTTTCTCTCTCAGTCAGTTTGCATATAATATATTAATAAATTTGAAATATTTAATTATTTTTCATGATGTAGATTACTATCAAGATTTCTTTTATTATGCTAAATTATGTTTATTCTTCAAACTTAACATAGTAGTGTGTATCAGTTGTTGATGATTTTCAGTGCAGAGCATATAATATAAGCTACCACCCCAATTATGTAATTATTTATCATGTAAATATTATTTTTTAATTGTAACTAATTATCATTTAAATATTGATTGTAATGATGTACACGATATAATTTCTAAGCTCGAGGAAGTCCACAGATTAACAAACATTGTCAGTGGGTAGTATATCTTTGAAAAGAATGATATAGAAAATCTTTGGTCTGGTGTGAGAGATTCTTAAACAAAAAGAACGGAAGGTGTGTGTAAAAAGTTGTAGGTGTTGGATTGTGTCGCAGTAACATTATATGAATGTATAGTAGTTCGAGAAGTGTTGTACTGTAATTGTATTTTGTTTTGGTTGCGAGCTTTGAATTGACTATTTATTTTTAAAAAACAGTTGAGAAAATACGCTAACAACTTGGTGTTGTAACTTATATACTTATCATACAGAACACCAGTTACACGTTTAGCTGACAGAATGGCAGTGCGTAGTCCCTCCATTAGTATAGGTCTGATCACTATTTTTCACGCCTCTAGGAAGCTCTTGGTGACGACAGGCTCATAATTCTAAAGCCGCATTCCCACAGGCGCGTGGTGAGGCAGTACGCGCCTTTCATCTTTTACCGCCTGGCGGTGGGTCGCGGCACGCCGGCCCTGCTAGCATATGCGGCAAGGATGAAAGGCGTCCACAACCACGCGCTGTGGGAACGCACCTTAAGAAGCCTCATCAGTTCATCATCGAAAATGGCCGGTAAAAAATGTAGCGCAACACCAGCATTGCTCTCGGCCTCAGTAGCGTTGAATTTTCTTTTGATTTTCGACGGATTGTTAGTCTCCTACTCCGTAGTATCCTCCTCCACCACTCCAATTTGGTACTACAAAACTGTAACTATGGTCAGATCATTGGTTGAATATGGTGGTGTAGTTTGGGTCCCAAATTTTGACTATCAAATACACGAGTTGGAGGGTGAGCAAAGAAGAGCAGCGAGATTTGTTTGTGCAAATTATCGCAGGACCCAGTCAGTAACTGATAAGATAAAGGAGCTGTATTGAGAGTCATTGGAGGAAAGGAGGAGGATGAGGAGAGTGCTTGGAATGTATGGAGCATATGTTGATGATGTGGCTTGGACAGTGCTGCCATTTCTACGGATTTATCCGTAGATCTACGGATTTTTATGAAAAGTTAGGATTTTGTTAAATATCTACGAATTTTTAACACTTATTTTTCCTTATATTGGTGCTTTGTTAAATTTAGAGCGTTTAGTGTTAATGCCTTACAGAATTGTCAATAACTGTGAATCGTTTCCTTGCAACCACTCGTGTGAACCAACGATTGAAATAAAGATCATATTTTGTTTGCTTACAGTTTTTATAGATCTTAAAAGACCATAACACAAAACTATCGGCGCACTCTTTATGCGTAGTGCCACGCTCGATGGCATGGCATTACAAAGCAGTGACTTCCAAGAAGGCCTAGCCAATATCCGAGGATCAAAGGGTCGCAGTTTTTAACATTTCCTGTACAGAAGATATGCAAAATTTAATGTCAACAAAGAAAATGTATGGTCACTAAGGGAGAATAAAAATACAACTACTAGGCATAGCAGCAGCATTGATGAAAGTGACGATGTATAAAATATGTTCCGAGATATTTCTTACTTTCAATGTAGAATATTATTTCTGTAATTTTAAAAACCTGCAAATTAAAAGTATTCTTAATTTGACTCTCTTCAATAATTATTGTTTCAGTCTTTCAGTTAGCGAGTCTCCGGATTTTTGTAGTAAATCTACGGAAACTGTAGCAGTCATCTACGGATATTCAAAGCTGCACTGGGCTTGGAGCGATATTGGTCAAAGAATTAGTAATAGTAAATGGAAGGTTAAAGGCAACCATGATCACAAGCTGGCGCTCGATTTCATGTATATGGAGGTGGGCAAACTTTCTTTTGATGGTGTGTCAGGGATTTGAAAAAATTACCAAGTGAAGTGATTAATAATTTACCAAAAGGTATTTAAAATTAAAATGACTGGAGAAGTAAATGGGGGAGGAATTTAACAGTCCAATTATAAAAGAAAATTTCTAAAAAAGAATTTAAAAATAAGGGTAATTAGATGTCTAGGGGAATTGTCACCGGAGCGTTAGCTCCATCGCAATTAAATTAATAATAATAATAACTATTTAATAGTATTATTTTGTCGTGACAAGAAGTTTGTTACTACTACTATTACTATTACTACGCAATTCACTAAAAGTGTGTGGCGGAGGTTGCATTGCACTTATCCGGAATGGTAATGGTTTGGGAAGGATATACGGGATATGACAGGTGGCGCCCATGGCTATTGTGAGGAACCATCCCAGCATTCGCCTGGAGCGATCTGGGGAAACCATGGAAAACCCAGATCAGGATGGCCGGAGTACTTTATCGAAAGGTACTCCTGTCGGATTTTATGTTTAGTCGCCCGGTAAATCCTTTCTATTCCACTTCCTAAACGCTCGTGGAAAAAATGAGTACAGAAAAGAATCGGTTGTGGCCCTGATTTCTCTTATCTTATTTTCGCGGTCATTCCGAGATATGAATGTTGCTGGTAGCAAATATTTGTTTACTGTAATTCAGAAATACGTCAGTCGAGAATTTTTCAATTAGTTTCTGTCGAAGAGCAACGCCTTCGGGGCTCCAGGTCTTCCCAACCTAACACCTTCAGAATCGCACTTACGCTTTCCCTCCAACTATAGTCACGAAATCGGTGGACTCTTCTTTTGGACCATCTCTAATGCCTCCAGTAATCCTTTTGATGGGGGCCCCATACAGAGCAACAATATTCTAAGTCAAGCTGCACTAGTGACTTGTATGCAATCGATTTAACTTCCGGAGTACATTGTTTTAAATTATGACCTAGAAATCGAAGCATACGATTTGCTTTCCCAATTACATTCTCGATATGCTCATTCCACGACAAATTATTACGAAATTGTTACCCCTAGGTATTTAGCGGAATCTACCGTTCTAAGGACAGTAGCATTAATTGTATATTCAGAGCTAAATGATCTCACTTTTTCACTTACACGCATGACTTAGTACTTTTAAGCGTTTTTGTTATTCATGATTCCTTTAAAAAAGATTGTTTCATATTTTAAGCTGTTTCGAACATAGATCATTAACAAGGTTAAAGAATTATTGTTTAATGACAATAATTGTCAGTGTAGTGTAAGCGATATAACGACTGACGACACAGGTGCCTCAGTGTAAACACACTAGCGACCGTGTGAACGGGTGCGCGTGGAGACGGAAGCGGCGAAACCCGAGCCGGGCGCCGATCAGTACGGACAGGGCCACTTGCGGGACTTCCGTATCGCTTCCAGCTGCCGCCCGCCTCATATCGATGTTGTTGTTGTTGTTATTGTTGCTTTAGGGCGCGTCGACAGCGGGGTCATTAGCGCCCTAACAATTACCAGCCTAAACTGTGGGCCTCATATCGATAAGGCAGCTGTCTCAGCCACCTTCTCCATCTCGACACGCTCTGACAGGTTTACGCGAAAATCGCAGATGGTTAAAATTATTCAAGGTCTTTACCGGAAAGGCAAGTGGCTGACCTGAAACTTATTTACCCTAGATCAAAGAAATACTCGACGAGAGCAAGTATGGTGACAAATGAAGAGTACAGGGGAAAATATATGAGGATTCAAAAAGAAAAGTTTTGAGAAAAATTAATTTGTAACTCCGGAACGCTTTCTTTGAATTACATTTAGAATCTGAGTTTGTTCTGTAGCAATATTACTGCGATTTAACTTATGACCCGTAGATTTAAAAAATCCTCTAAACTATTTTTTTGTGAAAATGGTTCTTTATCTTTTTCCCTTGCATATTAAAATTATTTAAAAAAATATATATTGAAATAAAAAATTTCAGAATAAAATAATATCTTTGATATTGAATTGAAAAATAGGTTGATACAACTGTACATGCAAAACAAACACATCGCTGTAGACACTATAACTAGGTTGGTGCAGTTAAAAGTGAAATTTAACAGCAGGTTATATAAATAGAGTGAAGTGAGCAATATTAAAGCAAATAATGCTAAGCTGTAGGAAGAAACAACAGTCCAGAGAAAAGCGGAAGGTGCTGTTCCGGACTGACATGTGCTAGCCGTCACATTTTTTACCACTGACGATGCCCCACTTCAGAAGGGCGAAACGCGTTTGGTAGATGAAAATTAATAATAAAAACAGTTGTTAGATGATGGATTTTTATTCATAAACATTGAATTGAGATGGTGGTGCGGATGATCTCTGGTTATGGAAGAGAAAAAGAAGAAGATTTCTGGTGTGCGATTATTACTAGCAGTGGCTTCCAAGAATCTGATAAAGAGACTAAAAGTTTCTATAAAACAACGAAGACGAAGGAAAATGTGACGCTACAGAGTGGTAAATGTATTAAGTGCTGGTATAGCTTTAGAATTTATTAATTTATATGTTCTATAATTGTGAACTGGAGTCTTGTCTATGATTTAAAAAAAATAATAAACGAAACTCAATCAAGGAGAAAGCTCCCTTTTAATAATAAACAGAGAAGTGTATTGATATTGAACAGGGTGAATAAAGATTTACTACTCACTTATTAACTCGTTATAAACAGTGGGATTATATTCGTTAAAATGGTCGGAAAGGTAAGTGGCAGATCAAAGAAACAACTGTTTTTATGGGAGATTGTATATTGACCAAGGAAAAATAAACGTTATTGATAAACAATGAAATTTTTCACAATCAAATACATGATATCTTTGATAGTGTATTGCGATCATGGTGTGGACGATTAATTGAATGGTACTCACGATCACTGGTTTTGAACGAGAGAAAGAAAAGGAGGATCCCTGGTGTACGATTATTGCTAGCGGTGCCTTGCAGGAATTTGATAAAGGGACTGAAATTTTGTATAAAAGAACAAAACTGAAGGAAAGTGTGATACGACAGATTTGTAACAAATGAATTACCTACTGGCATAGTTTCAGAATTTATTAAAGTACTTATGTGCTCGATAATTCTGAACTGTAGTGATATCTATGTTTAAGAAGATGGTAAACGAAATTGAATCGAGGGGAAAACTCCTTCTTAGTAATAAACAGGGGAGCATATTGATACTGGAAATTATTTAATAAGATATATCTATTCATTTATAGCCACTAAATATTTATAAATTATGAGGTTACATTTTTTTAATGTTTCTTGTGTTGTTATTGCTTTTAGGTGCAGAGAAAAAAAATAGAGGAAGTGCTAAAAGATGACGCAGACAGAAAGTTGTTTCTAGCAAGCAAACTGAGAAGGAGACAAAGGAATATTTCCAAGAACTTTGGAACATTTCTGGACTGGAAACACAATCTCTGGATTTTTTAGTTTTTAATTTTAGTTAAAATCTCACTTGGCTTCCGACAAGACTACTAGAAGGCAATAAACTTGTGTCAAACTTTTCTCTAATCATTGATTAAACTAAAGCTTATAAAAACATGAGAAGTGGTATGTTAGAGACGAAGATGGGAATATTGATCTTAAAATCACTTTCACAGCTGCTAGAAATTGAGAAGTCAACGTGCAAGGGTCGCTTTCCGAAGACCACAGGTTCGAATCTGATCTTGGTAATAGGTTGTTTAACGTTTGTGCTCGTCTTAAGGCGCCAATATTATAGAGTAGCTAGCTGCGACGAATACAGATGTTGACCTAACCGAAAAATGCTGAAATATCATCTGTGATCAATATTCTTTTATGATGAAGTTCAGAATATCAGAAATCGGTGATACCTTAGCTAACAGAAACGTAGGAACTGATACGTTATGAGTTGCTACAGAGGTTGGACAAAATAATATGAACACCATGCGATAGAGTACAGGTTGTTGTATGTTGGCTCCACTACTTCCGTGTGGATAATGCGATGCGCACGTACCGCATAACTGACGTGACAGGTCTTGTAGGTTATGTGTCAGTGTATTATATGCTTTGATCTGTGATCGTTATAACAAGCAATCGGTGAAATGCGCGATCTCTCAGACTTCAAAAGACGGCAAATTGTTGGAGCTCGGTTAACGGGAGTGTCTGTGACAAAAATAAGTGAACTGTTTAAGGTCTCAAGAGCGACAGTACCCACGGCAATGACAGCATACTTAAAAGGTGGTAAAACGTCGTCGGCGAAGAGGAATAGTGGACGAAAACCAAAGTTAACCGACAGAGACCAACGATCATTAACTGGATTGTGGCCAGACAACACAAAACTACCGCAGCAAAAGTGACAGTAGAACTCAAAACATACCTGAGTAATACTGCTTCGACAGAAACAGTATGGTGGGGGCTCCACGAAGCTCACATTCATGGGAGGGCTGCAATTGCAAAACCCCTTATAACGGCTACCAACGCTAAGCTGCGAAACAAGTGGTACCGCGATCATAAAAACTGGACACTTGATGAGTGGAAGAATGTGGTACGGCCCGATGAATCATCGTTCACATTGTTTCCTACTAACGGCCGGGTTTATGTGTGGAGAACACCAAAAGAAGTCTGCGACCAGGACTGCATGCGTCCTATAGTCAAGCTTGGGGGAGATTCCGTTATGATTTGGGTGGCTATATTGTGGTATTCAGCTGATCCTCTCATTCACATCACTGGCCGGATGTCTGTGAATGAATATCTCGACATCTTCAGTGATGAAGTTCTTACTATGACTAGAATACTGCTGTCAAACACTGTCATCTTCCAAGATGATAATGCGCCCATACACAAAGAGATTCTGTCCTGGTTCGAGAGGTATCAGAATATCATCAAACATCTTTACTGGCCAGCACAATCGCCAGACCTCAATGTAATTACACAGTTTGCGAGTTTTGGATCAGAGAATAAGGAGCGAATTTCCACCTCCAACATCATTGAAGCAATTGGCGAATGTTTTTTGTAAACGAATGGGACAACATTCCGTTGAAAACTATTCAACACTCTACAAATGTAGCTGTTATACGAGCAAAAGGTGGCGCAACACCATATTAATGAATCAATAATATGTAAATGTCAGGTGTTCATATTATTTTGTCCAACCACTGTATATACCTTGTGTGATTATAGAGTGAAGCTACTGGGTAATACCCCTTTATGGTGTATATACCATCTCTGGATTGTGGGCCGCAGTGTAGGAATACGGACAGTGCACCGCTGGCAGGTTATGAGGCGGGACGACCCCCCGATGGTAGATGAAAACATCCTGCCGTGAGTCAGACGACCTATAACCCACGTATCCGGTAACGCTGCTACCGTATCGTCCGCGAAATACACCTCGCCCGCATGCCCTTTCAATATAGGGTTCCTCCCACATTGTCCCAGACTGAGTGCCTCGTAAAGCCATCACCTCTACCTGCTCTCTGCGGAAACCAAAACACCGGAGTAAACGGTGTTGTTACAGAGTTCTCGGTTACAAATCGTGCCCGCCTTTACAGATTTAGGTTTCATGTGGTTTTCCGTGAGTCGGACTAGGCGAATTATGGTTTATTAATACTATTTATGGGGTCGACTATTTCCTACCCCTCTCTTCAAAATAATCAGCGTAGTTCATTTAGTAGAGCGACTAAGTACAAACTCCATGAAGTGGGTTTAAATTTCTCCTGAAACCCATCGTTTCCTCAAGGTGTTAAGCCAGTTGTAGAAATCAGGAGATAACCTGGACCACAAAGCCTCTGAAACGAAGTTCTGACTGCACCAATTTAATCCAGAGATTTGATAGAGAATTTACTCAGTCTCACCTAATGGGTGGTAACGTACACCTTAATCAATCTGCCCAGTATTCCCAGATAAGGCACGGATAAATCCGGCATAGAGGAAATGCAGAAGACTCAGTAAAAAATAAAAAAGAACTACAGAAAATTTCTTTACCATTTGTTACGAAAAATTAACATGTAATTTGTCTCGAAGGTCTACAGTAATCTGTACGTAATTACCCTACATATACAACAGTTTAATCATCCCAGTAACTGCAGCCATTAACATTTTGGTGAAGATATAATATTGCCAAGCCCCCTACCGTCAATTCTAGGACAGTTGGTGCGCTGCATTTTTATTATTATTATTATTATTTTATTTTCAATTTTTTTCTTTTTTTTCGCTAACGCCTTCCACCTCGTCGACGTCAGGATCATTAGAGAAGAGAGAGAACTGGCGTCTTGGAACAAGAAGGAATTTAGCCCTGGCCTTTTGAAGGAACCTTGCCGGTATTTGCCTGGAGTGATTTCATAGAACCGAAATCTGTATCGCCAGACGGGTATTCGAATCCACTTCCTCCCGCCTGGCAGGACAGTCTGTTGCCGCTCACCCATCACGCCCGGTTGGTGCACTGCAAAAGAATCTCGCAGAATCTCATTTATACTATAGATAAATTGTTACACCGTCTAGAAAGTCCAGATTTGATCCTTACCCTCCAAACCAGTCTTTACTCTCTCGCTACCGACGAGCAGAGTTTTTCACCTTCGTGTGGGCGCAATGCTGGGAAATGCATGGAATGTAACATACACATAACATCATAGGCTAAAGTAGGATGTGACAAAAACAAAATGATAGGAACGCTAGGACTTAATCAGAATCTCTCGCACCGCATATGAATTCGTTATATTAACATGGAGAGTTGTTGCAAGAACATTTGTGCTTATGCAGGCCCTTGTAGAGTAGGGGCTGCAAGGGTCGCCAGTTCGAATCCGGCCGAAGCCCTGGGTGATTGTAATTAAGTGTCCGTCATGTGATGTCCACACTGAGAAGTAAACGGCCAGTTTTTTTTTTTTTTTTTTTTTTTTTTTTTTAACAACTTTTGGGTTCTCTCTACCATGGTCATACGCTATAGTATACGCGATGAGTAAAATGATTACCATTGAAGCAGTAAAGATCTGGTATTTATTACATTGGGTTTAGCATCTATCGTGGCATACATTTAAAACTAAGAATTTTGACTGGAGAAACTGCTTTTCGCTTATGTAGTGGAAACCGTGAGGTGATTGTGAGATGAAGAAAATCGGTCTTGACCTTTATTATGAAACGATCCTGGCATTTGCGTCAAGAGACTTCACGAAAGATGGAAAAATTTGTACTGGATGGCAAAGAGAATGACCGCAAAAACAATGAAGGAAAGAAGGTTTGCAGAGTATATTGATGGATCTGAACAACTTGTCTGGACATAATTTCTACCTTTTACAGGAAAATGTAATTTACGTTTCTGTGTTGTTACATTCATAGTTGTTCTATGGTCTCACGGCCTATATGGAAACATAGAAAAGCGAAAATTTGGAATAAAATTCGCTACCTTCCATCTGCTGACAAAGCGAATCCATCAATCTTCGTTCCTGTAAGCAATGCCGTCAACCATTACAGGCACGGACAAAGAACGCTGATGTTACCGAAAATTCCACGAAAGAGAAAAAGTACTGCTCTGACCTTGTAGCACTGTCAGTGCTTCTTGGAACAGTCATTATGTGAAAGACGCCACAGAAGTAAGGAACTTTCTCAGATCATTCAATGTTTTTTTTATCTCTTCTTCGCTAATGCCACGTGCTAGAATTTGTGGAGGTTTGTTCTTTAAAAAATTAAATATGCTAGGAGATTTACGGTCTGCTAACAATTATATTAAAAAACTGTATATATACATTCAGTTTTCATTTTGACGTAACATGTCATGAGCAATACGATCGCATAATAATACAAAACGACGTTTGGTAACCGTTTATACTCGAAGTTAAATCTATTCCATTAATTCACTTCGCTATCTGCCAAAAAAAACTTGATTTACGTAGTTATTAACGGCACTTGAATGCTCCGAAACCATTGCCGAATCCTTAGCAGTTAACTTTCCTTCAGTTCTTTTATCAGTAATACTTCATTATTCCTTACCAATATTTAAGGCAACCTGACGCGTATCCATAAAGTCACTCAGGGCCACACACCGTGCGCGTATTTCATTTTAAATCAAAACATTGTCCATATATTCAATGCATTCACATTCACACATAGTGTTGGCATCAATTCAAATTGGGCCACGTCCCATACTGACTACAATTTTAACTTTTAAGGGATTTTCCCTGCCGGCTTCGGTAGCGTAGGGGCTAGAGTGCTAGCTCCACGTCGCCGGTTCGAGTCCGGCCGAGGGCATGGGTGTTTAGTGTTGTGTCTGTGAATGTCTTGTCCGTGTTGTAGTGTCCTTGTGTCAATACTTGTTAGCAACAAATCACATTGAGCTGGCTGTATGGCCCAGTAGCCGAATGCCACTTAAAAAAAAAAAAATTCTGTAGGCATTATTTAAACACAAAAAAAGGAATACATAGCTTACACCATTTGCAGACAGGTGACATTACTGCCAACATGACTTTAACCTAAATGAAAACAAGCAAGCAGTAGTACAAAATACGAAGCAGAGACGCCTAAATACCAATGACCGGACAGTACTTTCTTTTTCCTTTAATTACTTTATTTATAAAATTTCTTAGATCCTGCAAAGCTGATCAAAAAAAAAAGGTTTTTTTTTAATCCTTCCATCTTTCACTCATTCACAGAACAAGGGACACATTACATTGAACTTACACACATCACAGATTTCCATACGAAACAGTAAGCATGCAAATACATTTCTATCAGTATGGACGACAAGGGAAAACCCATCCAGATTAAATTTCAGAAACGACTGTACGTCTAACTCTTCATCCACACTCTGCAATTCAGAAATATTGTTATCAGTCCATTACGATATGGACCGCAGACTGAACAAAATTAGTCCAAATGTGACGCATGACACTTCTGCACGTTATCTCCTTTATTTGAGCGTTACAATTGTTCAGAATACGACATAATAATAAAATATGTCATGTGAATCGCAGTCTAGAATTAGGTTTACCTACGAAGGAGTTTACCCACCAATCTAATGGCTGAGGAGACAAAGAAGATGAATAATGTGTACATGCTGACGAAATGCTTGTACCTCCGTTGATCCTTAGAGTCAATCAATCCATTGCGACACAGACCCCAAACTCCGCAACAGTAATCTAAATGTGAACGCATGACTCTTTTGTACGTTATCTCCGTTACAATTGTTCTAAATACGACATGTGAATCGAACTGCGTTTACCTACGATGGAATTTATCCATAAACATAACAGTCGAGAAGACAAAGTATAATAATAATGTTTGCATGCTGATATAATGTTTGTTACTTCCGATGCTCCTAACATGTCTTTTTTTTGGGGGGGGGGGGAGTAACGGGAAGGAGTTTGGCTATGGCCTTTTGAAGGAAGCATTCACCTGGAGTGATCTGGGGAAACCACGGAAAAACCAAATCTGGATGTCTGGACGGGAATCTCTACCTTGTCAATCAATCCTACCATGTCAATCAATTGCGATACGAACTCCAAACTCGACAACAGTAGTCCAAATGTGGATGCACGAGTCTTTTTTACGCTATCTCATGTATTCGAGCATTACAATGTTTTAAAATACGATCTGTGGATCGCATTCTATAATCAGGTTTACTTACGATGGAATTTACCCACCAACCTAACGGCTGAGGAGAGAAATAAGAAGAAGAATATGGAGATGCTGATGTGACGTCTCCGTGGCTTGTGCAGTGAGGACGCCTCCCGTGTCCCTGATGGGACCCGCCACAGGTGTATGGCCTGCGGTCCCGCTTGAGCTGCGGGGGGTTGCATTCCTGGCCGGCCAGCTATTAGATGAACAAATCGCGGCCCGGCGGAAGAGCGGCTGCCTGCCGAGGAATGGACATTAGCGCGTGCGCCCTCCCAGGCCGCTATATGGCCGCTATAAAACAGGCATCCCGGGCACCTCAAATCGATTTACTGCTTCTTCGGGGCACGCCGGCAAGTGTGTGCGGTGCGCGGCGTTTACTGCTGGCGCACTCTTATTCTCTCCAGCTCAGTATTACTCCCCAGCCGGCGCCCTCCTTTGTTACGGCGTGGTCGTCCGAATGTCTTTATCGACCGGCCAAGAGTCAAGTCCGCAGGAAAAGTGCGCGCCCAGCCCAGAACTACTCTCTCTGAGTCGACGATTTTGTTCACACCTCCCCTCTCTCCGGATTCGAGTCGAAACTGTTTCCTTCACCAAACAATTTGATCTGCAAACGCCTTTATGGCCACTTTTTGAAAACAACTTTCCTTACTCTGTCTCTTTTGAAAAGGTATCGTACATGAAAAAAAATTGGTAAACAAATAAATGGACATGATGGACAAAGAAAGGGATCTGTGGAAAAACCTTAAAAAAAAGGTCACGATTTAAGACATGAACAATTGGTTACTTTGTTAGAACAGGTATCAGCTGAAAGGAAGAACTGTGAATAAATCTACTTCATCCGTCTTCAGTTTCCCGCGTGCAGTGTATGAACGCTCGCCAGCTTCGATTATCAAGGTAGATTTCTTGTTCTTGGATTCTGCAAGACTGTCGTACACCTGTCTCCTGTAGGTCCAGTTTACCACATCGAATAAACTCCTCCTGGGAAACTTAGGCTTTTATGTCGTACTTGATTTGCTGGTTAAATGTAAGACAAGATTTCCAGCAACAATTCAGTAAGATCAAGCAACTTTGTGTCAATAAGAATTCTGAATTTTATTATTATCGTTAATTGCTATAACTTTACGTCGCGATAGAAATTTATCCACAAACCGTCTTACGTGTCATGTACATGTTTACATTATTTTGCTGTTATTTTACTGTTTGAATTATAATCTGCCTTACATACAATCTAAAACTTTCCCACTTCTCCATACCAGAAATCTATAAATATTTTACGTATATAGTTTTGTCTTCCATTCCATATGTTACTCCTAATTCATTGTCGTATACCGATGCATGCCTTATCACCAACGTATGCCTTATCCGTTACTACGACTCTCTCTTTTTTGCTTGGGCTTTACGCCTCGTCGACAGCGTGGTCGTTAGAGGCGGGATGGGATGGGGGACAAGGAACGGGAAGGAATACGCCCATGGCCTTCTGAAGGAAGCATCCCGGCATTCACCTGGAGTGGTCTGGAAAACCCAAATCTGGATGCCCCGACGGGATTTCGAACCCGCGTCCTCCCGAATGCGAGGCCAGAACGTTAACCGTTCACCCACCACGCTCGGTCTCTACGACTACCCTTACGCACCTCCTCTTCTCCCGTGACTCATAATCCAGTTGCATTATAGCAGTGTTTTTCACCGAATCTGACTGGAGAAAATTACACACTGAGGTTTATTTTCGAAGCCGTAAAATCATATTTCAGGTAACTGTCGTCATGAAGTATATTTTTTTTTCGGTTTTAATTTGCATCCGCCTCTACCAGTTATAGCAGACGTGAAGGCCTACACACATCGTTTGAGCAACTTCTCCATTTTCCCCCTCCCTCAAAGGGATGCGCGTTTGTACTCGCTGGTGTACGCGAACAACTGACTGCAGTGAACCAATACAAACTCTTCCTATGCGGCCGCCGACCTCACACGCTCCCCTATGTCGCCTCCCGCGCCACCACCGCGCAGAGAATATGTCACAGACCGTAGAGTGAACTGCTTAACGTCTCTTAACAGCGAGGTCTTTAGAGACGGAAAAGGATCGGGAGGGGCAAGAAGTGGGAAGGAATTCGGCCATGGCCTTTTGAAGGAAGCATTCCGGCATTTGCCTGGAGTGATTTGGGAATCCATGGAAAACCCAAATCTGGATGCCCGGACAGGGATTCGAACCGCCGTCCTACCGAATGCGAGGCCAGAACGCTAACCGTTACACCACCACACTCGGTAGAGTGAACTCGACTATCTTGCACAGCATTTAATTTCTCAATCAGTAGGTATAGTCTCAATAGAAAGAAAAATAACTACGTCGCTTCTGAAATCACTAACATTATTTTATAACGGACCTGGGGGTCACCTAAATTTTTTGTAAAGGAGTCGCGTATTAAAAACGGTTGAAAAAACTGCTTTGAAAGCATCACGAAGCCTAGTAGGTGACCAGTTAGAGTCGAGTCTGGCACTTCAGTTTTCTTTAGTTTCATTAAATCACTCCAGCGAATCCAGGGATGGTTCTTTTAAAAGCCTACGGTCAAATTCCCATCTCATTCATGTCCCCCAATCTTCTATAGCAGCGGTTCCCAATATATTGTTTTTTCTTTTTTTTTTCCCACGGAACTCTAATTGGTCATACTTTTTTTTAGCGGATACCCTTTTTTATAATAACAAAAGTGATTGTACCTTGTAGTTTGAATTTTTTCATGTTTGACTTGAAAAGGAAGAACTCCAGGGTTCCGTGGACCACCATTCAGGAACCGCTGCTCTAGAGGTTCTAATGACGCTCCGAAAAAAGTATCAGAGGCTGATAGTCACTTGCAGTAATTTTCACAGACGAATCTGGGTGCCTCCCAACTCCTGCATGTGATACTATCCAACCACCGAACGTGGTGGGTGAGTGGTAGCGTTCTGGGCTTGCATTCGGGAGCACACATGTTCGAATCCGCAACCGGGCATTCAGATTACGGTTTTTCCAGTTCACTCCAGGCGAATATCGGGATGCTCCCTTTGAAAGGCCGTTGCCAAATTCCTTCCCATTCCTTGCCTCCAGTTCACCCAGTTTCTAATGACCTCGACATCGACGAGGCGTAAAGACATAAGTAAAAAAACTATTCAACCAAAGTCAAGCAAGACTGTAACCAATGTTACGTACGTCCTTCACTTCTTTGGATGATCCCCTTATTATTCTGTCTAGTAAATGCAGGACGTTGAAACTTGCTGACTTTTTACTTGTCCCTCTGCCACTCGCTCGATTGGACCACAGAGAGGCTTCCAGGTCCAAGACAAAGTGCGCCACCTCGTATGAGGTATTTTCCGCGCGCGAACACGTGTCCTCGCCGCCAGGAATGTGGCGCGATTAATGGTTGTTTATGCAGCGGCATTCGCGTCTTGCTGAGTGCCGGCATCGCTAATCACTACCATCCAGGATCTGTCCGTACCAAGCATAGCGAGAAACATCAGCCAACACTCAGCACAATCATACATATTACTAGCTGTTATCCACTACTTCGTACGCGTCAACTTAGAATTTTATTGCTAGAATTGGATATAGAAAGATGTAAGTTACGTGAAAGGTGTTCCAAAAAGCACGGTCAGGATAATATGAAGGAGAAGCCATTACCATACCATTCTACCATCTAACACGCCTCATGAAGAGAAACAGTGTGCAACATGTTTGAAAACAGCAAAAAATAAGTTGGGGGAGGGGGGGGGGGAGGAGTAACTGAGGGCTAACACATGCTATGTATCTATCATCGTTAAGTTAGTTTTCAAAATACCATGACGGAATATATTATTTGTACAGAAACAAGTATCTTATGCCCTTTCAAATTGCAAATGCTATTTCCTCGTCAAATTTCATCAATATCGGATTAGCCGTTTAATCCTGAAAACGTAACAAACAGACAGAAAGACAAAGTTACTTTCGCATTTCTAATATTAATATGGATTTCTAAAAGATGTTTTTTGAGACAAGCCATCTTATTTCCTTCATACATAACTATAAACGATAAATGAGGCATCATTTTAAAGACTAGGTTCTCTGCGTTGGTAGCATCATTGATTAAGAAACGAATTTTTCGAAATTCAACCCGTAAATGGCAAAATTATGAACAATCAAGGGCACTACTATGCGATAGTTCAGAGTCAAGCTGCTAGGCTTCGCTGGCGTCGATAAGGAGTGATCGTATTACCACTAGATAGCAGCATTACATATCGAAATTTTCGCACGGCCCTTGATCAAATTATCGCTGGATATTTCAGTTGGCAAATAAACAATCGTTGCTACAAAACGATATGGCTCAGACCCAAGCTGCTAGGATTCACTGGTGTTGATAAGGAGTGTTTTCAACACCGCTAGATAGCAGCATGGAATATCATACAGATATCTATATTCTACGTGTGTTTTCTAGAGTAAGGAGCTTCTCAAATATTTTTGTTTCTGCTAGTGAAACATTTCCCCATTTCTAAGTCTCGTAAGAGATTGGAAGTATTTGCTACGTACCTATTTCTTCTGACAAACAATTTCTACAAATGAGCGGGTTCTTATCTAATCCTACCAAAAACCACCAACTACGCTATTAATCTTATATCATCGCTAAATTTTCGCATGGGCTTCCTAGTTTTGTTTAATTGTAATGTATATTTTTTGGAAGTATGTTGGCTTATCATTCGGTAATAAATTCAATTAGGTAGCAAAACTGTGAATATGGTAGGAAACAGGTTTCGAAGTCCTGCATTTACTAGAGGGGTGAATTGGAGATGCAGGGTTTTAACGGAACTAGAATACAAAACTTTGTTCGTGCCCTTGTAGGGGCAGTAGTGTTCCCGCATTATGGTTATCGAATGCAGGAGTTGAACGACGTGCAAATGAGGAACAGATAATATTTTTTTTTGTGAAAATTACAGCATAACACAATCAGTAGCCTATGTGATAAAGGATCCAGGTTAGGAGTCATTGAAAGATAGGCGGATAGGAAAGGGTATTCTGAGAGTGTCTAAAGCAGGGGTGGCCAACCCAAATGATCTTGCGGACCACTTTGGAAATGTATCATAACTCCGCGGGCCACGTATAAAATTATATATCCCCATATTAGATTTAGACCCACTAAACACATTTTTGGGGTGAAAAAATGTAACATTATGAGTTACTATTATTGTGTTTACTATTATTCTTACATGTAAACATAGATAATATAATAACAATGATACTAAACGCACGTTTTAAAGAAATATATAACACTAAAAACGATATATAAAAATATATAATGTAAATGAAATAAATTTTGAAAATATGGCTACACAAATATTTTTTAATATGTTTTCACTACTTTGCCCATTATAAAATAAATATATTTTGTAAAAGTGTGATGAATTTCGTGGGCCAGAAAAATATTCAAGGGGGCTGCGGGTTGGCCACCCCTGGTCTAAAGGTGTGTGCTGGGTAGTTATTGATAGAATAATTAAGAGAGGTTTGTGAAAGGAAACAGACGTACGTGATCACAAACCAGCACTTGGTTTCGGGTGTAACGCAGTGGGAAATTTTCTTTTGCAGGTAAAGCAGTCGTAGGCTGTAATAAATTGTGGAGAGATGTGCTGAAGTAGTTAACGGTAAAATTAAAATGGTATGGTAAAGATGCTGTAGGTAAATTTGTACTGGAACTCATGCTCCATAGGCAGTTTATTGATAGTATAAGCTTGTGAGGATGTTTATTGTATGGTGAAGATCTAGAATAGTTCCGGTTTTTGGGGTCGAAGGTCATGACACGTTAACCTTTTATGGATAAATACGACCCGTGTTTCCCTTTATGTAATTTATTGAGTTTAAAGAGAGTTATAAATAATAATAGAAGTCTTAAAATCGGAGAGAAACGATTTCGCTAAATTCCTGAAGATGGCAGAGTAAATAACGTAAAGACCCAACTACAGTAAAACCGAATGTAACTTCAAAAGCAAACAAAGGCAATAAATAAAATTATCCACGATTTTACTATTAACTGCCTTAACACCAGGTCCCATATAACCTCAAGACTGATGTCCAATGCGAGCACCTACATACCTAAAGCTAGACGTGACGGTAGTGATTGAAAAATTACGACGGGAAGGACTTCATAGAATTGTAAAGTACAATTTTTCGTTTTTTCAGCCATTGGATCATATGTTTTTAACTAAACTGACGTATTTAGTCCTCTCGAATACTGGATCAAGAGAAAAAGAGTATATTACTTCGTGACTAAACAATGAACATCTCAGGCTGTTCATGTGCAGCAACTCGAAATTATTTCACCAGGTCGTAACACCACACGAGTTTACTTGTAATCTTTAACCCAAATGTTTATACAAGTATCCCAGGTGCTAATGCAGTATTGTGTTTAGGTTATTTTATTGTCAGTCGGTGGTTACCTCAACCATCCTCATTTATCCGATTCCCTTATTATGATCTTTGTATTCCGCTACAGCTTTTTCTTCCGAGAGTTCCTTCCATTCGTTAATTAACTAGTCTTGAAAGTTTTAAAATGTTAATCAGTATCTCATTCTTCCCTTTTTTACAATATGTAAAAAACTACATTTTTAGCCCTCTTTTCCAGAATAAATTCATTTTACAATCAATCAACTTTCTTAATTTTCATCGTCCTTCTTTGGCTCCTTGATTGAAATGTTTCAACTTTTCTCGTTTCTGGCCACATAAATTTAAAATTTCTCTCCTATTAAGCATTGAATTCCATACACACGCTTTAACAAAAATCCTTTTTATAGTATGCATCTGACACGTATCATCATGAAATATACTTTACTCTGCTCGTAGTTACTTGCAAGGTGCTTTCAAGTGCAAATTTTCCTGTGAACACGTAACATTAAGATATACTCATTATATAGTGGTAGGGTATATTTGTGGTTGTTAATACCTGTGACAAGGAACTATTAAATCTATGTGCTAAAATTTATCTGTTATCCTAAAAAAAATCCACTCCCATAAAATGCGTTCTGCCCGGAGGCTGGACGTGAACTCAACAGCTCGGCAATCTTCGACGAGCGATGACGCCCGAAGTGTTATTTACACTGGCTGCTACCACGTACCTGTTTGTCTGACCAGGATAGTTCAAACAAATAACTACTTTTCATTTCATTTGCACTTACATTGTTAAAAAGGAAGTCTACCTGCAATGCCAGCTAAAAAACAATTGTCTGTTGAGGAATTAACTGGACACAAATACGAAAAGGAAAGATAAAAAGTTATAATGTTTCTCATAGATATATGCGACATTCATTCATTTATTTATTTTACTTATTGATTTACGCCTGGTCGACGGCTAAGGTCATTAGAGGCGGGATGGGACTGGGGACAAGGAACGAGAAGGAATTCGGCCATGGCATTTTCGAAGGAAGCATCCCGTCATTCGCCTGGAGTGATTTGGGGAAACCATGGAAAACCCAAATCTGGATGCCCTGACGGGTATTCGAACCCGCGTCCCACCGAATGCGAGACCAGAACGTTAACCGTTTACCCACCACGCTCGGTATTTAAATTTAAATGTAGCTATTTGTTTATATACTAGTAGACGCATCAATTAGTGCAAGGAGAAGGGCATCTGATGTTTAAGATCTAGTCTCCGAGGCAGTAACTAGAATCAGGTCAATATATGACCTAAGAATTTTTTGACATGAAAATTTATTATTAACTCAGAAAATTACACTAAACGTAAGAAATCACGAAATATGTTGAATAAATAAATAACTGTTTTTCGTTTTTGAAATTATGCTGTCCTTAGAAACATCCGTAATTTTTGAGAGGCTGTGCAAAAATAATTGCAAGTACTGCAGAAGCGGAGAGCAGAGATTAAATAATATTATAATTTTAGGTAGAGATGCGATGTTCATTTTTTTCACCAAGAGTCTGAGTTAATCATTGTGTATTCTGTTTACCTTCCATGGCCTGTTGTGGAAGAAGTAGCGAAAAAACGAAGAGTTGAGCGGGATTGTACTATGCAGAAAGGTAATTTTTCATCATAACTTGATGTGGTCGTCGAAATGTACTTCCAAAAATATTTTAGTAGCCGCACACACTGCCCACATAACGGTCTTAACCCTAATAGATTAATAACAAAATACAGTTTTCAAGAAAATTTCTGCATCAATATTCAGTGACAATCGTTAGCCGAGATACAACATTTAACTTCAATTTTAATAAAGAATTTGGTAGAAATTTTATGTACTGTGAGGTCAATTAATATTTCATTTTTAGCGAACCATATAATATTACTTTTTTTTTTCTTTTTTTTTGTAAGGCATTATACCTCGTTGCCGTCGAGATCATTAGAAGCGGTATGGGACTCGGGACAAGGAATGGGAAGGAATTCGGCCATGGTATTTTGAAGGAAGCATCCCACCATTCGCCTGGAGTGATAGGGGGAAACCATGGAAAACTCAAACCAGTTTGCACTGACGGATTCGAACCCATGTCCTCCCGAATGCGAGGTCAAAGCGTTACCGCTCAACCACCACGTTCGGTATTTCTGATGTAACAACAATTACTTTTCCATTGAAGGACTGGGACCATAATTTCTTTACGTTGTATCGTTCGTCATAAATCCAGAGTCATAACAAATTAAATTAGATAAAAATAATTTTTTCTGGTGAATACTAGATACAACGCAAATATTTCGCGATTCGTCATCTTTGGTTCGTCTGCTCAGCTTTTCAGTCCATTCGATGACGCCACGCATTTGGGGCCATCCATAAATTACGTCACACCTTGAGGGGGGAGGGGGAGGGGGAGGCGGTCAACAAAGTGTGACATCGTGTGACAAGGGGGGGGGGGACGTGTCACAAACTTTGGACATCACATGCATAATATGTATCACTTTTTGGTTCGTATTTCCCCAGTGTCGAGGCATACTTATTTAAACGACCATGTGGCATCTGTGGACTATATTTTTCATCATACAAAGCCACCAACCAACATAAGCAATTACATAAAAGGCAACTAGAGGTTTACCCCATCATGAAGATTCGTCCACAAAGCATTGCCGCTAGACGAAACAGGGAAGTTCTTTGCTTATTAAACGATGACGATCCTTTTTGGTTGATGAAGATGATGATGACGCATCGAATGTTCCCAACACTATCGAAATCAAGAATGAAGTAACTATTATGCCAATAATAAACAGTATCAAGGAAGGGGTTCCATGGACACTTGATGACTCAATTTTGTATCATTAATTCGATTTTTTATATTTTTTAAATGTTTGATTTATTATTGATATGATTTTTTAACTATAAATACATAAATAATTTTGGAAGTGCTGTTTTTATTTATAAATTTAAAATTTCAAAATATGTGACGTCACACCAGGGGAGGGAGGGTCCCACAAATGTGACAACCTGTGACATGGAAGGGGGGAGGGGTCCAAAAATCATTAAATTCGTGTGACGTAATTTATGGATGGCCCCTTTGTTGCACGCAAAGAGTGACGTTTTTTTAAACCACTAGTGTGTTTCAAGACAGTTTTATTTCCAAATGTTACATGGCGACCGTAACAGGACTTTTAATTAAATATTTAACTAATACGTTACGGTGAATAACATGATTTCTGAAGCACATCTAGATTGAAATGACTTAAATTTGAATGTTTCAGGTACCAACTGTAGAGCTCACGTACTGAATCGGCGTGTCCCGTTGTGGTGACCGGGAACGGCGTCCCCGACATCTAAGTAATATGCCGTGTAGATATTACGAATGAGGGTGGCGGCATTGTATGCGGCGTCCGGCCGGATTCCGACCGTGATTGATACGACTCTGGGCTCCTTTGTGTCGCCGTCATAACCGCCGGCCGAGGTCACCAAACAATAACCGCCTGTTACGCTCATTATCTGTCGTCGTCAGGCGAGGCTACCACAGCTGCTAGTCACAAGAACACTCTCTTCAAAACCTAGACGTCATCACTCGAAACATTAGAAACTGCAACGGGAGTCTCTTAGTAACAATAAGAGACAAGGAGACCATACACACTTGAAAACAAGCTTATGAAAATGTGTCTTTTCAACTGCTAAATAGCTAAAAGTGACCCAGCCTTTGGATGAGCGCTTAACGTTACGACCTAACGTTTGGAAGGATACAGCCTCGAATCTCCATCTTGCCATCCAGATTTCGGTTTCCATGGTTTCCATGATTTCCCGAAATAAACATTAAGAGATACAAAATCAGTTTATTTTCTATAATATACTAACTGATTATACATATAGATTATATGAACACAGCTGAAAATTTGATATTAACTTATTTTAAAATTAGATATTTTCATATACATTATTATGTTTTAGATTACATAAATTATAATTACGGTTTTATTCAATTTAAAATTCATTACAACTCTCCTGGAATACGAAGTTTTGGAGCATTCCATTTCGCACAAAGAAATACCATGATTTTCCTACGCAGTAACTTGCAAAGTATAACTAGTTGTTCATGAAATAATTTTCTCGTTTCCAGTATCCAATAATACAAGCAGAAGGATCGTTTTGTAATTTAACACTCATAGCAGACACAAATACATACATTGCCTTATTGCCTTTCATAAATTTACAGATTCAATCTGTTTTGTCTGTTTAGTTTTACTTTCTTTCTAGGATTTAAATTACCTCCAAACAACGTAGGACATTTTACAAAAAACCGCGCGTAATACGGTCAAGTATTTTTTTTATATTTTTTTTTAGTCTTTAGGGACACACGTACAAACATATATAGATACATAATTTTAAAATGTTGAACAACTATAATTTTTTCTACATTATCACCATTTTTGGCAATACATTTTTGTATACTCTGGTTTCTCAGTTCTGCTTTCTCTTTTGCCCTCGTTTCAGACTTAATAATACGTATTCCCTTCCGTCATAACACCCGCTTGATACGAAAAAGTTTACGGTATGTTTTAAGAAATTTGTGCTTGTTTCTAGAGACTGGTGACCACCAAACATTCTCAAATTTCAAACCGAGGGTGGTGGGTGAGAGATTAACGGTTTGGCCTCGTATTTTGGAGGACGCGGGTTCGAATCACCGTCCAGGCATCAAGATTTGGGATTTCAATAGTTTCCCTCAATCACTCCAGACGAATACCTGAATGCTTCCTTCAAAAGGCCATGGCCGAATTCTTCCCGTTATTTGTCCCAATCCTGCTTCTAATGATCTCGACGTCGACGACGCGTAAAGCCATAAATAAAAAAAAAAATTAAAAAAATTCAATTTTCACAGTTGTCATCTTCAACGGTGTAGACAGAGTACTTTTCAGATTACACTCCTGTGTCATTCAGAACCAAAATCAAGCAGTCATTTTCTAAGCGAAGCGACCTTGTTGCTCAGTGTTTAAGGCTTCTGACTGGAGATCGAAAACCCGGTATCTGCTTGAGATTTTCAGCTCCTTGACGTGACATTCACATCTGCCACAGCTTACTGTGTAATGTGAAGTAAGCCAGGATGCTTCTGTGTTTAGAATTCCGCGTTAAACTGTAGGTCCTCTATACCCGGTAGCATTAGCGGGATAGGTTAAAGCGTCTACGATGGGGGCGGATTGCATAGTCAATAAAAACACTGTCAGCAGCTCATTACGACCACAAGACGCTTTACCTTTTCTCTCAAAAGGTTGTTGTCTGTTAAGGTAACATCTAGGCTGTTTAATGGGCAGTGGTAATTCTTAGGAAGACCGGTCGATATTGTGGTCAGGCTCATTCAGGCTGTCGTAAAAATAACTGTCGGACGCCTCTCCCTGGGGTGAAATCTGTCGAGGGTTACTCCAGTGACAGAACCAGCTCGCAGTAAACTACTGCGAAGACCGTAATGCTCCTTGTTGCTGATCTCCTATCTACTGCACAAAGCCATTTCTTGGTTTCGCAAGCAGTGTTGCAATCGTTTACGTGAACCGTACATAGTAACTAATAAATTTGTGTACATGTCTTTTTTTTTTTGTAACAGTTTAACGTCCCTTTTTAACAACGTGGTCTTTAGAGACGGGAAAGGATGGGGACAAGGAATGGGAAGGAATTCGGCCATGGCCTTTTGAAGGAAGCATCCCGGCATTCACCTGGAGTGATTTGGGGAAACCATGGAAAACCCAAATCTGGATGCTCGGACGGGGATTCGAACCGCCGTCCTCCCGAATGCGAGGCCAGAACGCTATCCGTTACACCACCACGCTCGGTGTGTACATGTCAAAAATATTTGTAGACTAACAGGTACTATCATCGAAAAAAATCTTGAAGCAGCCAGTAATGCAAAACAATGAAAGAAAATAATGTTAGGTTAGATATGGAAAAATAAACATATCAAATCACTGATATTAAGCAGTAGCCTACCTTCTTTGTATAGCAATCTAATACGCGTATAAAAAGATTAGGCGCTAAAGGCATAAATAAATACATACGGTGTCATATGATCAGCTAGGCGGTCTCCAGGGGTAAATGGAAAAGCTCAGAATCTTTGGAAACAACAGTTCTTTCTTCCGAATACGTGTCAGTTAATAGTTATAAAAAAAAAACAACGACGACGACGACAGCAACGAAGACAATGATGATGATGACGACAACGACAACAACAACATCTATGACGATAACGACGATGTCGACGACTACATCTACAACGACGACAACATCGACGACGACGACGACAACATCGACGACGACGACGACGACAACATCGACGACGACAACATCGACGACGACAACATCGACGACGACAACATCGACGACGACAACATCGACGACGACAACATCGACGACGACGACAACATCGACGACAACGACAACATCGACGACGACGACGATGACGACGACAACATTGACGACGACGACGACGACAACATTGACGACGACGACGACAACAACAACAAAAACAACAACAACAACTGTTTAATTTAGTTAATGTTTGCTAATTATAAATGAAAAAAATACTATAGACAAGTTACTCTAAATTGTATCACTATTATAACTCAATGGTTATGAATTCAAGATCTACCACAACAGCGTATTTAAATGAAACTACTGTTATTAGCAAACACAGCTTTGTTTAAACTGCATGAATACCAACATTTACCTGGATCGAAGTAGTTATTTTCAGATTACACAACATTACATTTTTTGTAGGCTTCTTTATAGTACAATAAATAAATTGTTCTACATAAAAATCTGACAACATAAAACCACACTGACAGAATTTCAACTTGGGAATACATTGTACCCTAAAAATATGTTTTCTTTGTGGAATTTCAAATCTAAAGTGCTGAAGGTGGATTATTTGTTTTCTCACATAATGTGCAGGCGAACGACGAGGTGGTGTAACCGGCCGTCAGGAGGGGATACATCAGCCTGACATTGCGCAGAGGAAGGCCCCACGTTCGGTGCCGAAACATAGGCAGTGGCAACATCATTTAATCAAGTAATAAACCCGCAAAGTAAATAGAATTTTATAATCATGGCGCCTGCTAAAGGTATCAAATCAAGTTAAGTTTAAATTTTAAATCAAATTCTTACTAGAACTATTTTTTTATGTGGCTGTAGTATGTGGAGAAAGTTGATAAACACGACAAGTAGCAGTGGTTCTCTGGTGTCGGAGCCATCCTGTGCCGTGGCGAGCGTGCCACGCCCACCCCCGCTATGATATGATGAAGGGTTGGCGTCGCCCCCACTGCGTCCTGCGCGCGCCGCGACGCTGGCTGACAGAACGACGCCGGGCGCCTACACAGAAGGGACTCAGACGCAAAATGCCAAATCAAAAGTCGGAAAATACAGGCTAGAATGATAGCCATCAGAGTTGCTGCATATTTAGCCAATCAAATCATTGATAACTATCGTAAATTATAATATCAGTATTATCACCCAGTATAATTACAAAGCTCTAACTAGATTGCATCGCATCAGAAATGACAACGTTCTGGCGGACATTTGGTGTTGCTCCAGTCCATGAGAAAATGCGAGAGGGTCGTTTGCGATGGTACAGCCATGTAATGCGCGGCAAAAACTATAATTTGTCAGAACTGCACTTGATGTAAGTCCTGAGAGCCGAAGACCAATAGGGCGATCCTGGAAGCGCTGGCTGGACACTTGCTGGAAGACATGCAACTAGTGAATGCCTCACCTCATGATGCACAACATCGTCAGTAAAGCATGCCCTGCAATGTGGGATGAATGATAGGAAGAAGAATATCATTACAAAGTAAATTAATTTGTTGTATTGGAGCCTAAAAATGCGAAAGATGTACAGATCATCTCGTGCTGAGACTTATAATTTCGTATATTCTAATTTATTTATATTAATTCGTCAAAAAAAAGGTTCTGAGATAAGAACTGTTAATTGCGAGATACAAGCTCTCCCGTTGTGATGTTGGTATATTTGTTAGTGGAGGGAACAAACGAAGGTAAGAACTGTAGAGGAAGACAGAGATTAGAATATATGAAGAATATAATTGAGGAACTTGGGTTGTACGCTGTATGCTGAGATGAAGAGGTTAGCACAAGATAAGAAGAGATGAAGCATTGCAGCAAACCAGTCGAGAAACTGATGACAGCGAAATAGAAAAAAAAATTAAAGAAATGATTTTTACGACTAGCAGTTGGTTTGAATCTAATTCTATCTCTGTCATCGGAAATACCTACCTTCTTAAGTAAGTCAGTAATTAACGGAAACTGAAGTTCAATAAGTAGGTTTATTACTTATTTATTGTAGTTACTCATCACGAAGGAACTTATGACCGATAGTTTACTGTTTTTTAACCTTAAATTCTTTCACTGTTGGAAGTTAATTGTTTATTAACGCTCTATATCACATCTCTGATTCCCTTACCTGCGAATAAAAAATTTCCCACTTTCTTGTTCATCAAATTCTACCTGCAAGTCTTGGTCATTTTCGTCTTCTCCTTATCACGAATCACAACTAATTCTGTTTTCAGTATCCACTCAGACCTCACCGCTGATGTATGTCCCGGACATAATCACCATTCCCTTCAGCTGTTTTTGCCTTCCAGTGACCTCCAACTCCTCTCCTTAACCATACCGTTTACAAACTGCGCTCTACGGCAGTTTCCTCAGATAAATCTAAGTGCGTTCCTTCGAACAACTAAGTGTTCAATAATTCTTGGTACCAAACTATCTCACCTTATTTAAGCAACGACATTATCAGTTTCTCGCAGCCCAGTTCCCGTACTTCCACGATGAATTCTCTGATACAGATAAAGGGCACAAGGCCTCGGACTGCAACAAGCAAGTGTGTTGCGTCCGCTGCGGCGGGAACCACAGCAACCTGGTATGCTCACGTCCGAGAGAAGCAACGCCGAGATGTGCTAACTGCGGTTCTGACCACGCCGCCAGCTACGGGGGATGTCCTGTGAAGAGAAGGCTCCAAGCCGCCAACGGAAGACGTCAACATCAACCCAACCATGCCCGAACAGTCAAAGGACCGGGCGTCCCACAGAAAAGGGCGTCAAGCCGCGGCCAAAACCATCCGCCGACCGACAAAAGTGACCAGCGCGTGCATCAATGCTGCATCCATGAACCAAAACGTGAAAATCAGTTGGGGAAAATCGTCCAGTTGCTAACGCAGCTTATTACGGCGATGATCCCCAACTGACAACACGAACCCAGTAGGGGGTTTTAATATAAGGACGCCTACGGCGTCCATAGCCATTTTCCCCCCAAAAGTGAAAAAAAAAATGTGTCCCCAAAACAACACCCAACTGACACCCAGAAGTTATACTACCAAAGGTAGTGGGTACTTCAACAACAGCCGTAGAGGCAGCGAAAAAAAAATTAAAAAAAAGACAGGGATCATAAAACTTTCTTTAACCCGTATCCATTGTATCCCACTCAAGCAGGCATATATCCAGTATATGAGCCAATACATTTTCTACCCGAGACTGTTTCAACGCTGGAATACGATTGGGAAAAAAGCTCCTTTCTTTGAAATTATCAGTATCTTTAATTATTCCTTTCGGTGGCTGGTATGGTCTCAACGGTTCTAATATCTTACAAAAATCTTGTGAAACGCCTCTGTGAACAGCTGTTAATAAATCCTATTACGACGTCAAATCGTGGCCCTTGAGCTATGCACTCCAATCAGAGCGTAGCAGACAGAAGAGGATATAAGGCGAGTCCCTTGCGCCTTGGAACTGGGGTATTTATGCTAAGAGAGAAAACCCCGACAGAAAATCTGTCAGATTGGAATTCACTGAAGTGACATCCCCACTACACCCCTATCAGCAGAGTGATACCCTATCATAATACTCATTAAAGTACGCTTAACAAAGCAGAATCTCCGAATGCAGAGCATCATCTAAGGACTCGACAGGATTTCTATACCTAGAGCGGAAATGGCAATTCTATTCGTAAACTGCCAAACGTGAAACAAAATTGGAAATCGTCACTACATCCAAAGAAATACCCGTTACCTTACAATAAATCGATCTGGTGGATAACTGGTTAAGGCGTTTATTTTCAAATGTTCGGTGTCTGTTCCCAGGTTCAAATCCCGGTGAGCTCAGGACATTTTAAGAGTTGTGTTTGGTATTATGAGGTAGTCCAGGACGTTTCTGGAGGAAAGCAACTGGCCGTCCTACTTCTAACACAACGGTTCATTATACCTTCATATGGAGGACACAACCAACCTCCGGGTTGTGGACTAAGTTTACGCTAATTTCACATTACTACACTAAGTAAGTGATCTAATTTATAGTTAATGGCGAAAGTCTTTCAGACCGCCCTCGTCAGTAATTTCGTACTTTCCCCTTCTCCTCCATGTCTGGCAGTTTGGTTCGCTGCCTCTGAGTTCATGAGTACTGTCTCAAGGTCAGTGAAACGTGCCGAGTCGATCTTTATCGACCAGTATGGGCGCGCTTCGTTGGCCTCGGTGCTCTCTACCCCCGCCGGCCTAGTTATCGGTAAAGCCACCAATTTGGTGGTCGCGGGCGGCGACATATATAATTCATAACACGACTCGCTCGCCTCTTTTGATAAGCTATTCCGACAGAGTAGCGTGGCGTGGAACTTAATGCGCGTGACCCATAGTCTAAGTCTGGTCTCCCCGCACCACAAAAGTGCCCCCACAAACCACTAATATTTCATCCTTCATGTCTCGTCACGGTTGATTTAGGCTTTCGCTGGTTAAGGAACAGCATGGGAATACACAGTATAAACCAGTGTTTCACACTTAATTAGTAATACGATATCATTACTAATTCTACATCCTTCCGAAGGAGGCATGCTAAGTCATTATGTCATTGGTAGGGACCTAAGGTTTAACGTAGCTCAAACGATCAAACACAAGTCTTAATAACTCCTGACGCCAAACTTTTGAAAACAAGCACCCTAACCACTCAGCTAGCAGATATTGAAATGCGTTTTGCTTATCCACTTGTCGTTTATCATTAATTACAACTGCACAAAGGTAAATTGTGTCCCTGTACTAAGACTTTTTATTATTATTATTATTATTATTATTACTCCGCAATTCACTGAAAGTGTGTGGCGGAGGCTGCATTGCACCTATCCGAAAGAGTAATAGTTTGGAAGGGATATACAGGATATGGCAGGAGGCGTCCTGGGCTAATGTGGGGAACCATCCCAGCATTCGCCTGGAGCGATCCGAGAAACCATGGAAAACCCAGATCAGGATGGCCGGAGTGCTTTATCGAAAGCTACTCCTGTCGGATTTTAAGTTTACTCGCCCAGTAAATCCTTTCTATTCGATTCCCTAATCGCTCGTGGGAAAAATGAGTACAGAAATGAATCGGTTCTCGCCCTAATTTCTCTTATCTTATTTCCGCGGTCATTCCGAGATATGAATGTTGCTGGTAGCAGTATTTGCTTGCTGTCATTCCGAAAAACGTCAGTCATTAATTTTTCAATTAGCTTCCGTCGAGAGCAACGCCTTCGGTGTTCCAGGTCTTCCCAACCTACTCCTTCAACATCGCACTTACGCTTTTCCTCCAAGTATATATACCTGAGACGAATCGGGCAGCTCTTCTTTGGGCCTTCTCTAATGCCCCCATTAACCCCTTTTGAAGGCCTTAGCGTAGTTAGAACACGATACTTCATTTGTTTTGGGCTCTGGCGTGCAAAGTAGCATTCTGGTCAGTTTACTGACAAGAAAATCCCTGGGGAGTCGTTCCAAAATTCATCGTCGAGAGAAAGATCGGTGAAGTCATCGCTATTTCAAATCCAGTCAGCTGTTATAACTAGTGTGTTAGTTAACCCATTCCAGATACCGATCCCAGTGCGCAAGTGGATAACGCATTCAGGTGGACGACTGTTCGATCCTCGGACCGGTCATCTTGATTTCATCTTCCCATTGTTTTCTGATATCACTCCATACATTAAAAAGGCTATGGTCAAATTCCTTTTCCGTTCCTTGCCCCCAATTCACTCTTGTTCTAAGGACTTTGATGTTGACAAGCCATAAAGCCCTATAGAAAAAATTCCACAAGCGCCACAAACAAAATATTGTACACCTGACAGTGTGGTTCAGTGTGCTGAGGTGCAACACATAGGGTCTGGGATGCCCAACAGGACCGGGCACGAGACCAAGCTCACTGCGGTTTTTAGGCGATTTCCCGGAATCATCTAGGCGAACGCTGGGACCGTCCCCCAATCTCCGCCTCATAAGCTACACATTTCAGAAACAAAAAATACACTAATCATATAGAACACACAAGGTTGCACGTTTCGCTGACAGATGGCTACATAGTCTGTCCTCTAATCGATTAGGTGCGCCGGGCATAACAGACCCGGTTTGACTTCGGGCGGGAAATCAGTTCCTCTCCCCTCCCCCTCTTGCGATTTTAACTGTACGAATTCATAAAATATATACAGGGTGATACAAAAAATCGTGGTCAAAATGACATGGTAGATCTGTCATAAAATAAGGATAAAAAATCGCATAGGAACAGGGTCGCAAACGCATGTATACTGGATTGGTCGCGGTGGACCAATAGCAAGGCTACCATGATCACCAGACCTGTCTCCCTTGGATTTTTTCTTGTAGCGATTTTTAAAAGGACTTGTGTACGAAACACCTGTTGAAACGCCGGAAGACTTGGAACGAAGAATCGTTGCGGCAGCCGAATGTGTTCGAAATACACCTGGTATCTTTGAGAAGGTGCGCCGTTCCATGCAACGGAGATGCCGGGCTTGTCTCGATGCATCTGGCAAAAACTTTGAGCATCTGCTGCAGGCTCAACATTTGGCTTGCATTAGTCGCATGTGAGTGAGTAATTATCAATAAAATGATCTGTAATGGTTTTGTTTCTTCTTTTTGTGTCAGTATTATTTTAGAGGCCCTGTAGCGGCTCCGGATCGCAGTTGCGACCCCCTGTTCCTATGCTATTTTTGATTCTTATTGTATGACCGATCTACCATGTCATTTTGTCTACGTTATTTTGAATCACCCTGTATATTTTAAGTATAGTTCATTAAATTATTTACATTTTCCATCCGTGTTCACAGCAATGAAAAGTGAGAGGGAGTGACAGTCACATTTCGTATGAACAAGAATGACAAAATTCTTTATCTCAATACATCCTCATCTCACAAATATAACACGAAATTCGATTAAACTTTTTGAAAATAATAAGCGAAAGAAAAATCTAGAAATATGGTTTATTTATATAACTATAAATAAAAAGAACTTTCATGTTATTTTTTAAAAGTATGAATACGAAATTTTGGGATTGTAAAATTACCATACGGTCTACATAAGAGCGCAACAGGTAGCCATCAAGTTTCTTAATAAATTATACCTTCAATATAATAAAATTTTAGAAATTTGTCAGTTTTAGTGTTTATCGTTAGAAACGCGATGTTGCTATATTTAAATTTAGTCACATTCTCATCATTCTGATAACACACTAAAACTATTTTCAAAATCTGTATCAAGATAAGCTACGCACACAGAAATTCAAAGGTTCATCTGATAATCGTGGAAACAGGTTCGTCGGATACCAAAACAAAAAGAAACTCTGAAATCTCGATAGATATTTGAATCATTTCACTCTACTTGCGTATATGGAGGACATACAAATTACGAGTTTTGACAAATATCTGCAGATTAAACATACTACTGGTTTTTAATGTTTTTGGAAGTGTGGCCCGGGTGATGGCATGATAGGGATTCAGGCTGGATCATTTATAAAATGTCGTCAACGGCAATGACAGCCATTTGTCGTAGCTGGTGTAGAAATGAATAGGATGATCCGATGAGTGAAGCAGAAAATTCCTGAGACGTTAGGGGGTCCATGTTTTTGTACGTGCCGCCGAATAATACACAGCCTCGGAAACCCACCAAACACTGTAAATTACTCACCATAAAAGAGAAAGCTGTCCCAAGTATTTCAAAAACGTTTCTTTAGGTCGCGCGAATTGTGTTTCTTTTATGAGTCAGGTAGAAGAGGAGGGTATTGGACGTCCTGTCGGCGCCGAGCTAAACACCTAACGGTAAGCCACGGCAACAACATGCAGAGAAAAAAAGATATCTGTAGTCACAAGTGGAAGCCAAGTGGTCGCAGGTGTAATAACACAAAGAAGGACAAGTGTTGTATCTGTTCACGGCAATGCAGGAGGATTCCACTATAACCGTGGCTCCGAAATTTGATGATTGATTCTTATGTAACTCAGCGAGACAAATCGAAAGTAAGGAATAAATTTTTTTGATATCTCGTTTAGTTCTCGAGTCTAAAAAGTGAGGTGGCAGTATTGAAATGTGGCCTGGGTAGGGAGAAAAATTTCACGAATGCCAAATTTGACACTAGATTCTTATGTAACTACACGAGACACATCAAAAATGAAGAGGAAAAGTTTTCGATATCTCGCTTAATTCTCGAGATATAGTGTCTCAAAAGTGAGGTGGCTGTATTTAAATGCTGACTAGACCAAAAAAAATTCGCCAAAGCCACAAGGAACTATACCTGTAACTAGTTTTTAACAGTTGATATCTCGAGAAGTAGCGGAGATATTAAAAAAATATTCTTTAATTACGATTTTTCTCATTAAGTTACATAAGAATCTATCTTCAAATTGTGGCGCCACGGTTATGATAGTGCTGCCCAATGCATAGTGAATAACAGGGAACCGAGTGTGGTGGTGTAACGGTTAGCGTTCTGGCCTCGCATTCGGGAGGACGGCGGTTCGAATCCCCGCCCGGGCATCCAGATTTGGGTTTTCCATGGTTTCCCAAATCACTCCAGGAAAATGCCGGGATGCTTCCTTCAAAAGGCCATAGCCGAATTACTTCCCATTCCTTGCCCCCCATCCTTTCCCGTCTCTAAAGACCTCGCTGTTAAGAGACGTTAAGCAGTTAAAAAAATTTAATAATAACAGATAATATGGGTTCTGCCGCACTTCTACGTTAGCCTAAGGCATGAAGAAGATGTGAAATTACAGAATAAATTATTTGAAAAAAATGCGGGTAGAATAATTTGGACTAAATATAAACGGAAACGAGAGAAATATCTTGAAATGTTACAGAAACGACAGCAACAACAGTAAAACAAATATATGAATACGATCAAATTTAAGAGGAAAAATAAGAGTATTCACATGAGGAAAAACGTATCTCTGCCTCCGCCAGTACTACTACGTACTCCTGGGCAGGGATAATTATGATTTTTACTTTTGGATTACGTGACAGCTGTGTTTTTAGAGACAGGCGAAGAGATAATTGCGGAACAAGCCCACGGACATCGTGCATAAATCTCTTTAGAAATCTGAGTATACTTACTACGCCAGTACCAAACATATATTGACAACTGTTTCATGTAGTGAAAAATCCTGATCACATCAGTCTCAATCCTGACATACTGAGCTGTAACACTAGGATTAAATATAACATCCACAAAGATTGCAAGTTAATGAAAATTGTACTGGAAGTTATTACGTTCACTGGTGCTCCTAAAATTCAGTATCATACCATAAGAAATAAAATTTTATCTACAAAAATCTAACAGCTTTAAATGCAGACTGAAAGTGTTTTTGGTTCAGAACCCAGTTTACTAAGTAAAATACTTAATTTGATAACTAAAGAAGACTGAAAAAATACTAGGAGAGAATTCGGGTAGTACAATTTTGTTGAACTGTTCATGTAAAGTACTGACATAATCATTCATGCTCATGTTCTCAGGTATGTAAATTCCGGATGTCTGCGACTACTACTGTCTTTTTTTAGAAGACCACAGATGAAAAATGATCTGCATGAAAGGTTAGCACGCACATCAACATCAATTATTAGCAAACTCAGCTGGGCAAGAGTTGGTAGGAAGAGATTTCCAAGTCCTTCTTTCTTGGGGAGAGTGATGTACTTGGACGGTGTGTTAAATGGGTTGCAAAACCTTGAGCAGACCATTAGTTGAATATGGTGGAATGGTATGGAATCCACATCTTTGGTATCAGGTAGAGGAATTGGGGTGGATGCAAAGGAGAGCAGCCAGATTTTGTTTGTGGAACTTACCGCAGAATACAATCAGTAACTGACATAATACAGGAGCTGGATTGGGAAACATTGGAAGATAGGAGGTGGGTGAAGAGAGTCATGGGATTGTACAGTTTATAGCGAATATTGAGGACTAGCTGTATCCATGACTTCGTCAGCCAAGAGTTGAGATTTATGCTTTTGATTCTCAGGGAAACTATCAAAGAAATATTATCTTGGTAGTTAATGCAGAGGAGCAGGATTGAGGGTGTCATTTGTTTCTACTTCTCCCCCCACACACATTTCAGTATTATTCAGATGGTTATTCTGCAGGCAATATTTGAATTGGTGCTACTAGCTTGTTTAGGACAGAGTGCTTTATTTGCATGTATGTATGCAAACTTTGATACAAAATACTGTACCTAACAAAATCGCAAAGTCAACCTAATCATTACTAAATTATAAACCCGCTTTTGGTAGCAATGTGAACTAAAAAGTTAAAATAATCTTGAAATAAAACCTTGATCAACAGCGGTAGGATGTCGCACAGTTCGGGATAAAATAATTTCTTTAATAAGCTTAAAATCGGAATAAAGTCACTGACCAAAAAATTAACTTTATTGTAAAAAAAAGCCTGGGGTGCAAGGTATCAGTTGTCCGAAATTTCATACGCTAGCTACTTGTAAAGATAGTTTTGAAAGTGAGTAGAGAACACCTTACGCTTTTTTTACATTAAAGTTAATTTTAGTTTTTAAGCTATAATTTCATTTTTAAGTTTTTAATTAGATTGCTATAAACCCGTGTTTGTTAATTTTTTTAAAAGTAGTTACTGTCAAAGTAATTAGAAAACCAGGATCTAGATATCAAATTATGGTATTGTCATCGGTTTTTAATTCGTGTGCAAAATTTCAGACAATTCGGACGTATGGAAATGAGTGAAAATTGAATTCGAAGATTCCGTTATAATCAACAACTTTTCCGTTGTTACTGTCAAAGCAATGAGAATACCAGGATATAGGTCGAAGCTATGAGTTTATTGTATTGTCATCGGTACTTAATACGTGAGCAAAATTTCAAATAATTTGGATGCCTCGAAGTAGTTAAAAACTCTTTTATAAAAATTCCTTCAATTCTACAACTTTCCTACTAATGGCAGGACTTATCTGTGAAATTATTTTATTGTCATCAGTACTCAATACGTGTACAAAATTTCTAACCTTTCAGACATCTGTTGAAATTGTAATTGTTCTGTTATTTTTATACAGGTCAGGCTAAAATAAAGTAATAATAAATTAAATTTACACATTTCAACTGCGAGAAAACTCCGTCACCAAACATTAAATGGATACACAAAAATTCCTAATTTACAATTTTTCTCCTGCATTTTGGACTAAATGTGGTACTAATCAGGATAAAAGTTATCCTATATGTTAACTGAGGATATAAGCTATCATTATACTAAATTTCGTTTAAATACGTTCATTATTTTTAGCAGGAAGCGCACACTACTACACAAATTTAATAATTTACGTTTTTAGCCTCTGTGTCACGGGGAAGTATTTAATCAGGATATCCTAGCCGGTGACATAAGCAACTAATACGTGAAGTTTCATTGAAATCCATTGATAAGTTTCTGCGCGGACAGACAGAAAAAAGATCTAATGTTACGGTTTTGACCCATGTATGATCGGGAATTTGTAACGAATCGAAGTAAAAAGTATCTTATTCCCAGATGGACAAAATCAGCTATCACAGTCTGTAGCTTAGTTAAAATTCTTCCAATAATTTCTGCGCGAACTTATAGACAGATAGACAAAAGTTCTACGGTTTTTGCATCTCTATCAGGAGTAGTTTACATCTGAATTATTCTTTTGAAGTAAAGTTAATGTACAGATAAAAAATTTCTACATTCTCATTATAAACAGCAAGGGTGGCCAATATATTTATTTTATAATGGCCAAATTAGTGAAAACCAATGTATTAAAAAAATACATTATTTGTGCATCCATATTTTCAAAAAATGTTTCTTTTATATTTATATATTTTTATGTACCATTTAATGTTATGTATTTATTTAAAATATGCGTTTAATATCAGTGTTGTTATATTATCTATGTTAACATGTAAGAATAATAGTAAACACAATAATAATAACTCATTATGTTTCAACTTTTCACTCCAACAATATGTCTACATTGGGGTCTAAATATAGCATAGAGATATAAAACATTATATGCTTCCTGCGGAGTTATGATGCATTTCCAAAGTGGCCCGCAAGATCATATGGATTGGCCACCCCTGATATACAGGGTGAGCGGAAGGTAACTCTCTACTGGAAATATTTTTTTTCTCCTAAACGAATGTAGGCCTGAAGACAATTTTTTGTACACATTTAGTTTATTGTGTGGCATGATAATAACAAAAGTTACAATTCAACGTGTGCCCCAATATTTTGTATACACTGTCTTAAACAAACAGGTAATTTTGCTATGGCCTTCCGCAAGAACTCAACAAGAACACCACTTATGACCTCACGGAATTTGTTCGCAAGGTCACCAAGAGTTTCAGGTTGCTGCGGTTCACTTCTTCCTTAGTCCACCCCAATAAAAAGTAATCGCATGGAGTGAGGCCATTCTGTGGAGGCTTGGGGGGCCAACCATCGTCCAGTGAATCGCTCATCAAGCCACTGCCTGACAGCCAAGGCGTAATGAGGGGGAGCTCCATCTTGCATAAATGACAGGTTCTGTAACTCGTCCCATTCAGAAATTGCAGGCCAAAAAAAGGTTGTAGCGTTTCCAGGTATCGTTCAGCGTTCATAGTGTGTCTCAACAGATACGGTCCAATAATGCTAGAAGAAGAAGTTAATCCGCACCACAATGTCACTTTCGGCTTCCCCTGCATTTTTTCAACAGTCTCCTTGGGATCATTTCTGCCCAACAATGGCTGTTATGACGTTTAACAAACCACCCCCTCCCCCCCAACACGAAACACAGCTTCCTCACTCCACAAAATTTTTTGAAACATCTGTAGATCATCGTAATGCCTAGTGAGCATCACTTCACAAAATTCAAGACGCCTATCACAATCATCAGGATACAACGTTAGGACATAATGAGGCCTACATGGTCTGTAATGTAACTGTTTTACGCACAGAATAACGTGTCATGCCACTCTCTCTTGCAGCTTGTCTTGTTGATTTTGCAGCATCGCTGGAACATCTCCCTCACTGCGACCACCTTTTCCTCTGACACCGAGGACCTGATCTCTTTGTGTCCACAACACTATCGGTCGTCAGTAACTTCCTATGGCAAGTTTTGCTTGTCTTTATATCCAAAACAGCATGTTTTCCATGTTCACCTCTCCACCACCTTTGGACCTGCCTTACAGATTGCCACACCTCATACCATGCTGAAATTTTCGCTCTATCCTGAATACTTAATTGTTGTGACATCTCTCTGAAAAAAAAAGAAAAAAATAGACATAATGCCACACTACCGTCTACAAAACAAGGCAAGTTTAATTGCAATCTACACATAACATCAATAGCTACTCTAAATTCAAAATAGGAAGTTACTTTCCGCCCACCCCGTAGATGAGGCATGGATGAATATTGGTAGAAGGATTGGGAGTGGTACATGAAATGGAAGAAATTACAATTACTACAAGCTGGGACTTGATTTCAGGCATAAAGGAATGTGAAAAATTTCTTTTGTAGTAAGCGAGCATGCATAAACCACGTAGCCCTACGTGGCTTTTGCCTCTAACCTCTCCACGTAGCACGTAGCTTTTTTTCCTTTTGATTCCAGAAGACATTTTGTACTGTTTTCTCGTGTCAGACTATTGTAAATTACTTCTTCTTCTGCGGTAGTCAATCCTGAGATTGGTGTAAATTACATACGGAGATAATTAACTGAGGGAAATAAAAATCCACATGCTGTTGTGTATTCTGCTTATTTTTTTTTTTTAAATTGGTATTTGGCAATCGGCCCTTAGCAATTCAGCCAGCAATGTATTTTGTATATCCTCAATGTTAATGAAGCTTTCCAACTTTTTATGTGAACGCTCAATTTGTAGGACAACACAGGACACAAACAACACAAACTTAACCTAAACACCCATGCCCGCGGCCGGACTCGAACCGGCGACCATCGGTACGTGGAGCTAGCACTCTAGCCCCTACGCTACCGAGGCCGGCGTGTATTCTATTCCTCATTTAAACTGTGAAAAAATGTTATGAATGCTACGTGGCCTGGTTCGGACCCCACCCCCTCCCTTCCCCCCACGTAGCCTTCCAGCCAACCCCTCCCCCCCGGACCGAGCCACGTAGTTTGTGCACGCTCCCTAAGGGATTGGAGGATAGGAGTAAATTGATAAACTAGAGTGATACCGCACTCCAAAAACTTATTTTACTATTTTAAATTTTAAAAAAAGAAAGAGAGAGAGAGAAATTGTGAAATAAATGTGTAGAGATATTTTAACCGGGTCATGTGCTCCATATCAATTAAATAAAGTTATATTACATGCACATAAAGATTAACGGTTACACTAACGAAAGTCAACATCTTGATGATTATTAAAACTCCGCGCTACTCCGTTGATTTTACGCCATGCAGGTTACTGACATATGAAGATGAAATTGTTAGCTGTAACTTTCAACATCCCGCACGTGAATATGAATTTCTAGACTCAGTAGATTTGCATGTTTCAATAATTTCGTAGTGACACAGTATAACCTTACCACCTGTAAAGCCTGCAGAGGCATACAATCCAAGCATTCGGAACAGAGAATGTTGCAGCAAGTATCACACCCTCTAAAGCTGGCTGTTAAATTTAAGAGAATTTTGTGGGCATGTTCTTAAACGCTGCCATCATTCTCCGGCGCGACGCCTCGGCACAGCCCGGCGTTTCGTATGTCGCGTTGGCAGCTATCCAAGATGCCACTACCCCAGCACTCACGTCTATTCGATCTGACAACCGTAGAAACTAACAGAAGCGTGTAAAAAGCAGTGTCGAAATATGGCGTTGCCTTCATCTTGAACAATGTTACGGGTAATCGAAATTGAAGAAGAAAAACACACACATACCGAGCGTCGTGGATGAGCGGTTAACGCTCTGGCCTCACATTGGGGAGGACGTGGGTTCGAATCCCTGTCCGGGCATCCAGATTTGGGTTCTCCATGGTTTCCCAAAATCACTCCAGGCGAATGCAGGGGTGCTTCATTCAAAAGGCCATGGCCGAATTCCTTCTCGTTCCCTGCCTCCCATCCTCCCCGCCTCTAATGACCTTGATGCCAACGAGGCATAAAGCAATAACCAAAAAAAGAGTAATAATCAGATAGTACCAGTTTTAAAATTAGACTCTGCAATCATTTATTTTTGTATAAGGCTTTATTATCGTCGACGTCGTGGTCACTAGAGCTGGAAAGAACATAGGGCGATGAATGAAAAGGAATTCAACCACCTCCTTTCGTAGGAACTGCCCGATGTTGGGTGGGAGTGAATAAAACAGAAATATTGATGATCACACCGGAGATCGAACCAAAGTCCGCCAGACTGCCAGGCAGAACGTTAACCCGCAGTTACCAGGCTCCGTTCTAAAGTTCTTATTTCCAAAGACCAATATCTCTAAATGAGCTCTTTGTTGAAATCATCTCTTTGTATCTCTTTGCTGTTCTTTTGAAACATATATATAAAAAATTCGCAGCAACTGATTACAAAGAATTTCGAATCAAAATTTAATGAGAATTATTACCCAAAGTTAGCGTTGCATCGTATTTTGTTGCAACTGAATAACTTACTCGAATACGTTTTGCTACAAAATGAGTGAAAACTGATTATTCAGACCACGTTATCGATTTTTCCGTTCAAAGACTAGTAAAACTCTTCAGTACTAACTAACAATGACCATGGAAGAATTTTATGGGCTGCTTAATCAGCTGAACCGTAGAACTGTGCGTAGCTGCACTTAAGAAAATGTTTTAACAGCCTTAAATAACTATTGCCGATTTTACAGAACTTGAATTACTTAAAAACCATACAAATTATCAGGTTAAACAGATTTCTGATTAATAATTATTTTTTCTGTAATATGTAATGCAACCTTTCGTTCTGCTTTAATAATCATGGGTTTCAGACGTAAATTTACTTATAACCGTTAATTGGAGGATCCAGGATTTGTGTTTGGGGGGGAGGGGGGGGTAAGGGTAGGATTTATAGTCATGCCGCCCTTAAAAATCAGTAGGGCTAAAAAAAAGTCTCCAAATCTAAAAAATTACCAATGTCGGGGGTAAACCTAAATACTTTTGGAGGGGCTTGAACCCCCTAGCCCCCCTTCCCCTGGATCCGCCACTGAACCGTTTAGCTTCACTAACAGCAATAATAATGACAATAATTCGCAATAGTTTAGTATAGAATAATTTTATTTATTTATTTGACCTTCGGTCTTGAATAGACCATACAGTCGGCCTGGTGAAGTTACAAGGTAGTAATATTAATAGTATTTAAAAATATTCAGATATATAGATAAATTAAATATGTAGGTCACTGTCTTTAATATAATCCTTGATGATACTATAGATTTTGTTGCTATTTGTAACGAGTAGTACTGTATTGCTAGTTGGAAGTGGCTGCTGTGCTCGCAGAAGAGACTCGATGAATGTTGATTGCTGTTGCTGAAAATTGGAACAGTTGAAAAATTAGTGATTAAGGTCCTGTAGTGCCTGTCAGTGCAATGCCTTGATTCGAAAAAGATGACTACGGAAGGCGCCGTGGTGGAATCTCATACGAATAATAGACGTAATGTACCGTCGTTGAGTATTCCATCTTGAAAACCAAGGTTTTCGTGGAGGGTACGTCTGAACTAGAGCGTACTGTCGGCCTCTGTATTGTTTAGATTCATTCCAGCTCCTCGTCCATTGGTGGTATGCATTGCTGACCATTGTTGCCTGATAATCAATTGTATTGCCGGGTGTTATTAAGCTTCGGCCCGAGCTACATGCATCATTGGCTAACATATCTACGTATTGGTTATGCCTAATTCCAGAGTGCGCTGGTATATAGATATAATTAACGGTGCAACCGCGTTGATTAAGTTCTACAGCCTGTTGAATTAAACTGATGTTGTAGGCATTAGGTCGCTGGATATAACGGGTAAAAACGTAAAATACACACGCAAAGAAAAACAGACAGAAAGAAGGGAAACAATATCGTTAAAAATATTTGGAATGAAGAAAAGAAAAGGTATCATGAAGCAATTTCCAGCAGTCTGAAGTTGGGAAGATAAAGAAGAGATATGATATACAGAACTCTGGTAATCCATCTCTCTTTCGTTAATAATTTAATTAATTGCGAAATTACTGTAGTTTATACATCTAATTTGACTAAACTGTCTCTTTAATTGTTCATTACGGGTAGTGATTAGATGTTATCCAGGCAAACACGAAAAAAAAAGAGCAAATCTGGAGGGCCGGACTTGGAATTGATCTTTTGAATGTCTAGTCCAAACAATTAGTTTCGAGCTCTTCAACAGACCATAGAACACTGTTCTCCGTTACGGTTTGTAGAGAATTATTCAGTTCAGTACTTCAATACTAACAGCAAAAAAAGCAAGGAATATATCTGCTGGTATGATTGTGTCATAACTTTGTGATTAAGAGAGCTTAGATCCCTTGCAGTCTTTCTTATATAAAATTTAAAAAAAAATAAAAAAAAAAAAAAAAGTTTTGGTGACTTTGCGTCAAATATAAATGAAGCTAACATGCACAAAACGAACTGCACAGTGGTATCTTAGTATTGGTGTATGAAGTTACTCCCTAAAAACATCACATCACAAGAAAATAATTTCTCAGTTGACGAATTTATAATTTCGAGCGGAATAGATTCATTGCAGTTTTCACAATAAATACTTCCGTGTACCATAACTAATTTATCATCTGACAGTATAATGGAATTATTTACTGCAGTTGATTAAGCCCTATTATCATTCACAAGTTTACTATTTCGTGCAAATAGTAGTTACCGTTTTAATTAATTCCGCTTTGATTATTAGCTGTAAAACTGTCCCTGTACCAGATGAAAAAATATTGAACAGAAAATTGGAATCAAAACTGTACAATATTCTTTCCTCTTTTTCCACACGTTTCCAAAACAATCACAAATATCCAACAGACATATAGCAAAATAATCTGAACAATTTACACAGGATTGTATTTTGACCATATATATTTCTACATGGACTATAACATATATATATGAACACTGGTATCCGTAATTCTAACTTTAGTTTCCCATTTCATGTTTTGTAGGGCATAGAATTTCATTATTCCGTGATTGAACACTTATATTCTAACGTAAAATAAGTATTTTACAAGATGAAAATGTTGTGAAAAGTTGTAGTTAAATGTTAATACGCCACTCATACAGATTTATATTCTGGCGACTAATCTGATAAACAAGTAGGTGAAATAAGTGAACAATGTCGACAGAGTAACAGTAAAACGAAAATCTGGGTGCGAAAATCGAGAAAAGAAACTCAAGAAAATATATGTTGTCATTTCTAACGAAGTAATTAATTACAAAAACTCCGCAGGAAATTAACTACACAAAACTAATGTTGTAGCTGATTGACAAAGATTTTTGTATGTCAATCCCAAATAAACTGAAACATTAACTTTATAAACGTAAGTCTTTATAAACAGAAATCTCAGTTTGTAGGATATTCTTGGCAGATTACAGCGTTTATGGTTCATAATTAATTTTTACATTCTTCATGCTATAAACAAAACGTATTGTTGAGTGGAATGTCTGCAATCTGTATGGAAACGGAATAAAACTTCAATATGTAGCTACTACACAATTATTTTTCGGAGTTTAAAAATTGTAAGAAATGCAAAACTTTTTTTTCCTCTTGAGTTTAATCATTATAAGGTACTGCCTTACATTATAACGAATAATATTTCTTCTTTTGTTTACGATCTGACGTCATTAACATTATGTAACACGTGACATCTGAATCCCTTACATCAACGAAAGGGATAGAATATCATGGCAAACACTCTTCTAATAATCTCAGAGTTTGTGCATACTGACCGGACACAACACACAAACACAAATGAAATAATATTAAAAAAGATAAAATAAGGTGAATTCATTCTGTAGTTTAATAACAGAAACGACGCTAGTAACATTTTTCTCCGGAACGTTACGCTTCTCTAAATATACAACAGCCAAAAGCACTGTGAACGATATTTTAAACATAAAAAACCTCACCATGTTTCATGCTGTAAGCATACAAAATGCTTCAAATATATTTATCTTGAAAATGGGTTGTTGCTTACATGGAAGATTTTCCAAAATATGGGATCTTACAGATTTACATCACACATAAATATAAGCTATAATGATTTTGCAAAAAAAAGAAATAACGAAAATAAGGCTCAACATATTTTAGTTATCAGTAAGATATCTTCATGAATACTTAAACGAAATAAATACCACAAAGTAAGGAAAAGCGATGTTAACCAATATTTTCTCTGAAATGTTTCCACAAATCAGCATTTTTTGCAGGAACATTTAAAGACGAAATAATATATGTTACATGTTAATGACTTGAAGTCTTGTAAATATCGTATCTACCCTACTTCAGCTTTTCTCAACTATACTGCAGCCGGCTGCAAATATTGTTTTACGAGTTTCCTTTTGCATATAGTTTAACTTGACTATATGTTTCAAGACGGTATTAAGTATGGTAATATAACAGAGAGCCAAAAATGTTATACTCTCATACTACAACAAAGATGATGTCCTATTGCAAGAGATGGGTTGGATATGTTGAGGCATTATTAATTTCTCCACGATGCTAACAGACGCAGCATATTTTTAGTGATATTAAAAAGGAAGCACAGACATTGATTTTAACAAACGTACAACACAGAGGGTAAGAAGAAAGGACGGAAGTGTTTGCAGCTAAAAGTTATAAATCATAATGGTAAAACAAAGGGTTATATCAAAACTCAAAGGCTTCCCTATGTAAACAGTAATTTCCCATAACCACTTTGCGATAGTGAATTCAAGAGTCTTGTCAGCATCAACTCACAGTTCAGCATTAGGTAGCAGTGTGCAGGGAAAGTATTACAACAGTGTGTTACAGGGTTATTGGTTCTAACATGGGTCCGCCACAATCCTGGCGACTCACTTGTACGGCGCCGAGTCTGAATGGGGCCCCGTGTTGCTGTGCGGACTAGGCTGTACCGCCGACCACGCCACGCCGCCCCTCCACCCGACGCCGACGCCCCTCCACGCGGCCGACGCCTCCCCACCACGCCGCTACCTGCCCCCTCCCCGAACCAGGACACGCCCGCGTGGCGAGGAGCGCCGGCGACTCGCGCGCCGCCCCGCGGCTGCCGTCCGAGGCTCGCCGCCCGCCGCCACCGCCGAGCGCAGCCGAGTTGGCCCGAGGCGCGGCGAGCCGGCAACTTGGCGCGCGCTGCCCTCAGAGCCGCACGCAACTGCGAGCCTGCAACACACGCGCGCAGCAACAGCAGTCAGTCAGTCAGCCGGTCGCGTCGTGGCGGTCATGTGGCATCATTAGTAGGGTCGGCTGGGTGCTGACACTCTCGAGTGTGTGCGACGCCCGTGTCGGCGCGACGGACGGACGGAAGAGTCGCCGGCACGGCCGCACCGCGCGCCCGACGACGACGCTACGAGACGCCGGCGCCCTGAGCGGCCGTGACTGCGGCGGCGAAGACGACGTTCCACCACACCGGGGGCAGAATGTCGCGGCGCAAGCAGGCGCGGCCCAGCCGACACCTCGAGGCGGACGACGCCGAGGAGGCGGCGGCGCTAGCGAGCGGTAAGTAGCAGGGGCGCGCGGCGGCGCTTCTGCCGGTCGACGACGCCGCGACGCCCGCCGCCGTCGCAGCGTGTGCTAGGCCCACGAGGAACGACAAAGTGTGATCCGTGTCCGTAACGAACCAAGCTGTGCAGTTCATCAAGTACCACCCAAAAAGTATTCATTTCGAAGACCTGTCAAACCTCTACGGTGTGACTAAATAGATTCGCATAGCAGTTGCCACTTGTCAGTCCCTATACGTGACCACTGTGTTCTGGTCTCAAAGTGTCGTGTTCAATATGGTATACAGAGGTGTCGTGTGTGTTTTATCGGAGGCTTGTTTTGGCAGAGAGTGAAATACTGTCACGTATGGTGGCGATATTTCGTATAAGGAACGATGTCCGCAATGGGAAGGCAGGGTCCTAAACAAATAATGTTCGCAATATTTTGTGCAATCGTTAACGTGACATATGGAGCAAACACATATTTTCACTACGCTAGCAATACAACTGTTGATTTTAATTATTAGATCGTTTTAGATGTGTGTTTAGAGAGTAAACAACTGAAATTACTTCTGGTTTCTGAACCTTCCATTTAATCTGTTGTCGGTGAATTCATTGCTTCCAGAAACGTGTCACTGAACGAGAGGTCATTTGTTTACGTCAGAAAAAGAAATACGTTCAATTAATCTGATAGATGTATTTAATGGCTAATTATTTGCCCTTTTGAAACAAGCACTATGCATAAAACGTTCAGTATTAAATCGGAGAATTACCCAACAACAGAGTCGTTGTTGCGTTAATGTAACAGAATTATTGTTATATTCGTACGAAATCAAATTCTTTTTTAAGTCACTAATATTATTTACTGTTAGAAGAGCGTCAGAAACAATAAGAAGCCAAGTTCTTTTCATGAACTTTGCAACCAGTAGGCATAAAACGAAAATTTGTTTTAGTTAACACCGAATTGGTATGCCTGAAATCGAAGTGACGTTTTAATACAGTAAATGTGTCTCAATTCTTTCGGTAAGATGGACTAATGAACTAATAGTGATGTTTTTGGTACTAATATTTCCAATATTGAACAAGAAGTGATTACACTGCGATTAAGAGGAATCTTAGTAGATTACGACCTACACACGTGGCTCTAACCTCAATGCAGTCTCGCTCATGCTACAGAAAACTTAACAGTGTGATTTTGTTAACAGTGATTTTTTTAAGAACTGGTCTTACTTAAATTAGTGCAACATTTGTAATTTTTCTTGAACGCTAACACTGAAAATTCTAACAAAATGTCAATAAACGTACAGTGCAAAATAATTTCATGATGGCAACGAATGAAAGCTGTCGAATTTATAGTCATCTTAGCTCGTTTCAATCTCGTTTTTCTGATGCAATGTAATCTGTTATCATGAAGTTTGTACTGCGGATTTCTTTACAATTTGTGACAGATGGTAGCAACTCAATATTGTAAAGGCACATGTGTGGTTACGTTCACGTCTGTAAGACGAATGAATCATGACTTGAGTGTACGAATTGCATGATGACTACTATTGCCACAGATAATACGAACACACAGCTCGAAGCACCAGACGTTTCCGAAGTGACTGCAGTTGCAGTGTAATGATAAGTTTGTTTGTTTGTTTTCCATAGGAGACTGAAGTAAGCTCAATAAACAAGACAGCACGTTTCAACGCACTTCGGTGTGAAATTATTTATTTCTGAGGTATCTCATACTAATGAAGCCCGTTAGCGTCGTGCACAGTAAACATATTCTCTGATAGTTGTGTGAGAACGTCAAATGAAACAGGTTAAAATTTTATAACGTCTTTTTCCGTGCACGTATTAAAATATTGGAATGTCACGTTGATTATTTCTACACTTTACGGCGAGCTGATACAATCAAGTAACAAACACCGCAATCTTTATCTTACCAGCTTGTTTGACGGTTATAAGCACATTCAGCGATTCGAAACTAACTTTAAAATTTATATTTCGCCGTCTATGATAATTTAATGTAACCTCACAATGCTTTTTAATGCAAAAATTCTAAATGCAAATTTATTAAATAACGCAAACAAGCAGGAAATAAAATTCAGATTGACTAGAGTTTTTAAAATCAAATTATAAATCTTTCGCACTGTACTTATAAAAGTTCAGATAACGTATTACTTATATTTCAAATCACTGTTCGTATTTGTGATATTAAATCTTATATAAATCCCTATACTAAAGGTACGCACGTGGCCCTTCAAACCATTACCACTCCAAAATCACAATGATTATATATATTGTCTCAGACTCATATATCTTGACGAAACACACGTTTATGGAAAATTTATGGAAAATAATGAAAGTATATTTATTTCACAATATATGAAATGTCCAATCAAGTGAATTAGGTCTTGAAAAAATCATGCAGAAATAAACCTACCGTTGCTAAGAACCAGTTCATCAGTTTTTTTTTTATGACTAAAGGTTTGAGAAATTTTTAATGCACGCAGTGATGATGTTAACTAGTATAGATTTGATCAAATGTTCTATTTTAGAGTACTGTCTGTCACTGAAATCTGCATTGGATACATACGTATTTATGTCCGTTGTAATACAAAGTTGACAAATGATTAAGAGAAATATGAGAACGTGCTTCAAACATTATAATGAAAATTAACCATCCCATCCTGCAGCTAATTAGCAATTGTAGCTGTTAAAGTTACTACTGCAAATGCAGGATATTTGTCACTATGCACCCGACTGATTTTTTACTATGACATGAACTGTCAAACGATTAAGATAATTCAAAACCCAAGAGACCTTTACTACATTAGACGAAAGACCAACAATTACTGAACAAGCAATTAAATTCATAAAAAACGTTCAAGATTTTCCTCGAAAAATTATTGCAAATCACATGCTATAGTTTGCTTTATATGTTTAAAAATTGGAATTAACAGGAAGTTTAGAAGACTTTTAGAATTAGAATTCATTCAAAAAAGTAAAAAAGCTATCATAACTTATTTTAGTTGACTGTTTTTGTTTTCATCATTTTTTATCCGCTATTAGTTTAGTATTTAACGCAGAATTAAGCCTAATAAAATTACAACATTCCACTGTAAGCTATTCATGCGTATTAAAGGCGAATATTCAACTGTTTCTTGAATCAAACGCTGAGAAAAATATGAAGTCGAGTGAAGGACATAGTTTATGTAAAGTAATGACGGTTAAAAAAATTAAAAACAAGATGAAATCGTAGAAAGTAAGAAGTATTCATAACGTGCATAAAATGACGATGGAAAGGTTTCTGAAACTAAGTTATTAGCAGAAGCGGATTGCGATGAGAGAGTTGAGGACGCCACAAACTAAATTAAAGGATGACAAAGTGAACGGCGTTTGAAAGATATAAATATTAAAATACGGGCAGTGCCATGTTTAGTAGCACGGAATGGGAAAGTTTTCTAAGAATGGAAAAACTTGCAGGTCCTGAAAAAGAAAAAAAAATAACATAGTTATAATAAGTAACTGGAGATTATTGCTCCACTATTTCTAATATGTGACGTGAATCTTGCTGGAAAATAGTGATATCGTACTCTCAATCTGTAAGTACTGAAAGTCCTTAAACGGTGACAGTTTCTGGAAAATTATTGCGAGTGAAAATTAGTTCTATTTCGCTCTATACTTAATTGATACAGAATTTTATCTATAAATTGTACTAACACATTAGTATTTGTCTGCAGAACTGTTAGACAAAAATAATACTAAAATTTTAAATTACACCTGTTTTTTACTTATGAAAAAAACTACAAGATGGACGAAGTAGATAGAAGTATAATTCAATACGCTCATCCCGTCATATGAGGTAACTATAAATCTTGAAGCCCACATATTTTCTGAAAAAATATTCACTGCTTCGAAATGATACCTTGTACTGGACTGGACAAATTGTGGTTTAGCGTTTGAAGGAGGCGCCTCCAGCGACTCTGTTACCGGTGGCGATATGCAACATTAGGCAATCGCCCGCGGGTTTACCCGACTGCAGATCAGTAATTTGTGTACCGAAGACAAACGAGCGGCAAACGCTCTGCATGAGCGACTAACAGGTGGCGTCTTAAGCCGACGGCAGACGTCGCGGCGGCCACGCACGACGCTCTTACTGTCACTCTGACGTCGACAGCACAGTGTATGGACTAACTTGCTTCGCTCCGCCAACCACTGTCTCCAATCACCATACATTTTGTCTTGAGATATTTCAAACTGGAGAAGTTGCAGCATAGGTTGTTTGACGAAGAATCGAATCCCCTCCCCTCGAATTTGACACATACATCAATTGTGTGGTATGTTACTACATCATTCATGTTTGGAAACAGTTCCAAATCAGTGACTGCCGAATTACTATACGTTCTCAGGAAAAGAGAGATAAGATAATTTGGTTACAAGCTGTTCCACGACATTTTTTATACCAAACTGTTCAAGGAATAAGGACTTATCTTTATTAATAATAATAATATATATTTTATGAAATTTTGTCGAAAACGATAAATTATTTTTTCAGATGTAAGCATCTTGAAGATAATAAACTCTACTTATGCCTCGCGTAAAAATTGACACATATTTCATTCTGATTTAAGATAAAAATTATAACTGTTAGTTAGTCTCAAAATGACTTGCAACGTCAATTTATATAAACGAACGACAAAATGTGCTGTTGATCAAAATGGGTAGAGATAAAGTGTCAAATTTAACGTGGTTGATTATGTTCCTATGTGATGTGGGATTTTAGAAATTGTCAAAAAAAAAAAAGGAAGCAAGAAAGATATATCGGGTGCTCTAACATGCGATGGAGAGAGATTATCAGCTACACTAAATCGTAAATCCTTCTTCGACATGTCAGGAATAGGTAAATTCCTCCTAACAGAAACGCATTAATATGAGATAAAGCGTATTGTTTGCTTACTGCTTAATGACGTACAACAGCATATAGCAGTTTAGACAGACTCTGAAGAACTTGAATATTGTTTCAAAGTTGTTTGTCGTGTCTGGCATCTGCAACGAGATTCTGATTTATGGTGCACCGCGTGAAGTTAAAATCTTCATCAAAAAGGAAAACTAGAATTTTTCTAATTATTTTGCTAAATATCTAAGTACCTATCTTATTGCTAAGGTTAATCAAAAGACGTAAGCTGTTCATAGTAGACGCCCACCGTGTTACTGAAAATCCCGAATGAAGTTAGAGTTATTTTACAAAACTAAACTGCTAAGACTATCCACTGATTTGTATTAAGTGGCTATGGAAAAACTACTTCTGTCTATAGTGACAACTTAATACGCAGCCTGTCGCTTTATATGCGATGTGATAAAGCGGTATGTTTTTAATTTGTTCAAAAATGAAAAATTTGCATCTCAAAACATAAAACATAAACAACATTGCCAGTAAAAAATGTATGTATTATGATTAAATAGTTACCACTGTGACTAACTTTATTCCTAACAACTAATTATGTTTCTAGTAAAAAAAATTTCCCATCCTGTCAAGAAGCCACTAACAGAAGCGCCATAGTTTATAGTATAATTGTTCATTATTCCAGTTACTACGTCTCACATTTTTTTGTGTAGCGCATCATTTAACGGCGAATATTCGACGACGTTTTATGAACTACACATTTCAAACCGTTTATTTTTATTTATTTATTTATTTGACCTTAGGTCTTGAATAAACCAAACAGTCAGCCTGGTGGAGTTGCAAGTTAATAACATCAATAGTATTTAAAAATATACAGATATATAGGTGCATTAAATATGTATGTCACTGCCCTTAATATAGTCCTTGATGATACTATAGATTTTGTTACTATTTGCAGCGAGTAGATTGTAATACTGGTTGGAAGTGGCTGCTGTGCTCGCACAAGGGACTTGATGAAAGTTGCTTGCTGTTGCTAAAAATTCGAGTAGTTAAAAAATAAACGATTAAGGTCCCGTAGTGTCTGCCTGTTACATGTGCAGTAGGGTGTGTTTACCGCCTTGATGCGATAAAGGTGACTACGGAAGGCGCCGTGATTGAATCTCATACGGATGATAGATGCGATGTATCGTCGTTGAGAGTTCCATCTTGAATACCATATTTATCTTTTTAATCAACAGATCCACAATTATTGATGGATTGTTACGGTTCTTCATTAGTACTACATTATACGTTTGAGGAAAATAAGTGCTATTACTTATAAAAATAATAACAAAAATAATAATTGTTTTGCGGAGGCTAGTCTAGTTTTTACAGCAATTAAATTGTTAGAAATAGTTACGCAACTTTCTACCTTCAAATGCTCCAAGGTTGGAAGACTTGATCCTCTCCAGTTCGACAGTTGGTTGTTTCTAAAATTGTAATACAAATAAAGGTATTTTTTGGATGGAAATACCAGTACTAAGTGAAAAGAATAAAAAGAGAGGAGTGCATATTGGAAATTCAATCCCTGAACGTCAACGAAATGTTGTTACACCGTTATCATACTTCAGTTTCCATATATTGTAAACCAGTGTAAAATAGTTTCCAAAAAAAGTGTTGTATCGGGTCTTATCAAATTATAACAGGTAGGAACCCCGGCCATACAATCTAGTTGTTAAGAAAAGTTTGAAACGTAAAGACCACAAACAAAAATGCAATCACTGATCTGAATGTTCATACACAGAGCTTGGAATCAATTTTTCTGTCTTGAGATTAGGAAAAATGTTTGGATAATTCGAAAAGATTTCTTTCAGATCATTTCATCAAAATGGAATAAAAGTTTCGTCTTTGTGTCTTGATGTCAGAATTGTAGGGTAAAGATTTCTGTAGCACAAATTCGAAGGGTTAAGACATGCTTTAATCGTGTTCGTTTTCGCAAATGTTAAGCGAGTATACAATTATTTTCTTTAAAAAAAAAGTCCACTATTATAAATTTCTTTAAGAAATTTTAGTAATTTAAGGGAGGAAGCAACAAATGAAGGCAGTTCTTACTGGCGTATCATTGGGCCTTGACTTCATATACTGCTTGGGTTCGTCAAAATATGGAGATGGTTAGTTTTTGTTCATTAATAATAAGGAATAAATTGCATTTCTCCCTGTGTAATGCTAGTGAAAATCTATAGAAAAGGCAGTAGATTTGTATCTCACAAAGTTTGTCCAATAGCAAGCCAACTTCATTCACTTAGCCGGTTACGGCGCTTTAGAGTTAATCATATCAACCGCAAACTCATAGCATATCACATGTTCCATGGTGACCATTACTTCAACCAACTGGAACAGAAGTAAGTGAACTGTGCACGATGCACAATTGTCTCTCCCAGCAGGTAAATACATTAAAGCACCTACATTTTCCCCTTTGATACGTCAACTCCAGCAAGACTTATGAAAACGTGAATGGTGTTTGTATCACCAAAAATTCATCATTTATCGTTCAAAACTTCAAAATTATCCGCAGATAAAATTATACATCATAAAAGTGACTGAATAACGACGGAAAAACATTTTGATAATGATATCAATCTTGGAAATCTGGCTTGTATTTCGTGTCAAAACATACTGTATAACAATTTAACTTGTTTTAAATTCAGACGTTTGTTTACAAGATGTCCAGTTTCTCAACGTATACGAGATATTAAACCTAATGTTATTTACATCGGCAAATACGACCTAATTATGGAATTAAGTTTTATAACAGGTTGAATGAGCACTTTTTTCAGATAATAATAAAAAACGTTCAGAGTTTTCAATTGAAACTTGACACAAATATCTCTAATCTTATTAGTCGCAACTAAGATAGTTCTTACTATCACAGTGTTTTGTTTCTTTCCTTCCAATTATTAATAGCTGGATGGAAGAATCAATCAGAATCGTTCCAATATTATTTTTCCTCTGACTATTTACCTGTACACTTTCAACAGTAAATCATTGCTTCTCTCCCTCATTGCGACTGTTTCTATCCCACCATTCCATCTGGCTTCCAAATAGTCAGCCAAATCTATCAGAACTTTTTGGTAAGAACCTAAGTGTGCTGCCATTTTGAGTTCTCTCTTTGCTATCTCTCACACAGTACATATATATTGTAACAATAGACGCAATATACTTAACGCATTCACAATTCAACAAAATAGTGCCTGCAAAGTAATTTCCTAGCCAATCTCCCGTTTACGGTTATCGGAGAGTTAATCTGTTGTTTCCAGTTAGATCCGTGTTGTGGCAATTATGCCTCTGTTCGATGTGACGGTACATTTTGTGATGCCAAATTTGGACCGCCGAGTGATTCTGACGGCATAAACCTGTTCGGCGCAATTCTGCTGAGGCTACGGTACCCCGCTGGTAGTCCTAGAGTCCTTACTAGAGGTCCTGCCCCGCGCATTTGTCGCGCCATCAAAACGACCAGTAAATCACGAGGCTTGAGAAATTGTCCGCAGGATTGCCTCGCGGCCACCTCTACCGCGGTATCTTGGCCTAGGGGACATAGTGAGTCTCCACTGCCGGCTGTAGATTTGCTGTGCCACTGTATTTCCTTGCCGTTATATGAATCACTTTCAGGAATTATCATTCACTTTTTCCGCCTGTCTCGTCAGGTAAGTTGCGATCAATAAAATATTTATGTTCCATGCAACTCTCCACATATCCCTTTAGATCCATATTGGATTACATGTTCTTATTTTCAGCTATTTCTTCCCTTCCGTCTTACACTCCAGAAACATAAAACAACCTCATATTTTTCAAAACTGGAAAATCTTCGTACGCCCTTTTCATTTTTAGGATGTATTCATTCCTCATATAACATATGAACACTATTTTAAGCGTCCTTCTGTAACATCAAATTTCAGAAAGTACTCTTTTGCTGTTTCTGAACAACTCTAAATGCTTCTCGCAAAGTATTCTGTTTAATAGCATTCTATTCGGGGTTTAATGCTCTTTTGCTAAAGCGTTTCTCACATCTTCCTAATTTCGTCCATCTGTCGTATTTTCAGTTCAACATTCTGTTACTGCCACTATTCAATCAATTCTGATTTTGATGCTTAATCCACTATTGATTTTTTCGAGTTTGTTACACTACATATCCGTTAGTTCTTTAAACAAAATTTGGTATACATACTCTATATTTTATTGACACCGTATGCTAGGTAACAAATTTAGAATTCTCATTCGCTTAAAACGCAAATTTGGCCTCACTTTGTGCAGGTCTCCGATTTGAGCCTTAGTTCATGCATTCCAACTAGAGATGTCTGCACATAGATGAAATTAATTCGAAATGGACTTTATACACAGTTACAAAAAGTACGAGTTAGTGGCTGAGAGTACAATATAGTAGCGTAAGAGAATATTAAATGAAAAATACTCTGAATCCAGATCATAAATTGAGCCATCACTTTTGTGGCCTGAAGGGATTAATGGCGATAATCCTGTAAAGTGGAAGAATATGACTTCATGACAACTTGTTAATTTTTCTGTGTCATCACAGCATCGCACAGACATCTCTGTAGTGCTATTTCTCCCATGGAGTAGAAACTAGTATTATTTCGCTGTCCTGGCATTAAAAGTATTTCTGGATTAGTTTCTTTTCGCCAAGAAAAATAACTATAAAATTTTTACGCTTCTAATTTATATTATACTTTTACATATTTGCGTCGAACTATGTTCATTATTATAATGCCGAATCATCATATCCATCAGCAACTGTACATACATTTCGAGAACTACAAGAACAGGACTCTGCGACCTGTTATGTATATCAGTGTACAAGGTTGCGGGGGCATTGCTTGAATTCTCTCAGTAAATTCATATTTACTTTTTCCACGGTTACCAGACAACAGCTTGGGCTAGATTTCAGGTGATTTCTTAATTTAATTAGATTTAATTTCAATTTCTAAACCACCCGTCTAATCATTTCAACTACGCGTAAAGCTCTGAAACTACGTTTAGCAAACAGAGCCTAGAAATATTATGCCACGCAGACGAATTGTATCAATTCTGCAACAGCTGTTAAGATCACGCTTTCTAACCCGCCCGCGTTCAACGATTCTTTTGCGTAGTGCCAAAACTAATCGGCAAATAATTCAGAGAACATTGTATATTCTAAAATGTGGTTGTTTGGTTCTGAAGTTAGTTTCGAAATGTATTCTGAGACGTAATAAACGAAATTTTTGGCTTAGTAAAAAAGTACGAAAATACATTGGTTGAGATGGCTGAGGTAAATAACTTACATTGGTCTTCTATCACTGGATTAACAATTACATATTCTTCTCAAATAGGATTTACCTTCAAAACCACACATAATACAATTATACTTCGTTTGTACCACATACATCAACTCATCAAGATTTTCTGTTTGTCCTTAATGTTACTAGCTATAGTCGTAGGATCGACTAAACATTCCTACACATTTCAAATCAACAAATGTAGACTTCAGATTGATTCTTGATGGGTCCTGATAATTTAAAAATCTGGTTTGTCGCTATCAACATAGTATTCAAATATATGGATGAATCTTTAGTTCTGCGATTTTAGTGCTGCTTTGGGAATAGTTTCACAAGCCAACAATGTCTGCTGAAGTTGTAAAAATAATTAAAGACGAATAGGTTCCTTTCGTACTGGACTTTAGAAACACAGATATTTTTCAGAACCAAGAAATATTTATCTTAAATACAAATTAAGCTAATTAAAATTGTAGAGTTTAACAGGTTTCTAATTAAATGAAAGACAGAAATTTAACTGTGGTGAATATGAGGACTTTTTTTGGTACAGAACAGAGAAAGATATTTCGAAAAAAAAATTACGGTTTTGTAAATGCATAACTATTTTAAAAAATGTATAAAGTCAAAGTATTTATTTTTGTGATTTATTCTTTGTATTTATACGCGTTTTCGCTAATCATGACGAATAATTTTAAATGATTTTACGTACTTATTTAAATTCATGTTGTGTAGTATCTACATGAAACAGATAAATAGATTACTTAAACTCAGATAAATATATTTTTTTATTATTGAAGATCGTTTTAGAATAAAAACAAATATTTCAATGATTTCCTTCAATGTCTTTTAATTCATTAAGATGGAGTACAATCATAATGTTAAATATTCTAAAATTTATAACACTTATTCTTAGCCCTTTTGGTGAAAATATTATTCGTTTCTCCTGGGAAATTTCTTTCAAGACGACTGCATCCAAGGGTCAATGTTATTCTTTACGATTATCTCCATTGCAAAAAAAAAATAAAATATTATTACACTGGTTTTAGTGTTTTATGTTCCCAAAGACAGGTTCCAAACAACTTAATTCCTTTTTTTTTCTGTGGGAGAGGTGTGTTGTTCTCTTTACAGCAGTCAGAGATATTTTGCCTCTCGGCCTTCATTAATTTGCAGCAGCGATTACTTATTGCAAAGAAGATAAAACAGAGTTTTACGGTGTTCTAATTTAAATAAAAATCCTGAACAAAACGGCTTAACAAGATTTATGTTTTTACTTCGAGTTTCACATTTATCTCGGTGACAATAAAAATGGTAAGGAGACGAAAGTTTTTAATAGGGTGGGCAACAGTCCTAGACCATAAAACACGAATTATCAGTGACCAAAAAAGTGTTTGTATCTCCAAATAAGATGGATGAAAGCAATCTTCACAGTTTAACTACTTGCAGTAAAGTATCATATTTTTAAAAGCTGCGTTATGAATGTTTTATGAGCTGCTTAAAACCGTTTACTGTAGGCAACAAGCCAACCTTTCCTTAATGCTGTTTTTACTCTTCAGTTATCGGCTAATACGATAACACATATATATTATATCTTATAAGTTATTCTTTCCACATATAAACACTTGGAGGTATGCATTCACTATGTAACCGTAAAATGGAAATAAAATGTACTGCAGATAAATATACATTACTGTTTTCAAGAGGATATGAGAGATTATATATTCAATTATGCGTTCAAAAACTGTTAAACTGAATTTTGAATTATGAAGTTTTTTTTCGTACTCGTAAGAGTATTATATAAGTAAAATAATATTTTTTCATTACCCTTTGTGATTCGTTTATTTTATGCTTTTAAAGAACTATTTGTAAAGCCTTGCTAATATGACAAAAGAAAAAAAGCATTGTCAAAAGCTGACAGAAAAATCTCGATTTCTTGCTGTTATTGTGTAGTAATCGTTGAATATCTTTCCATACTTTTTTGCACTCCATTTAAGTGTAGTTTCCGTGATCAGTATTGAAGGCCAAATGAACCACAAATGTCACCCAAGTTCCGGGCATTACTTTTTTTCCCCCACTTCAGGCAATAAGCTGAAATTTTTATCAGCTATACGACAGTCGCGTAATGTTTAATGACGTACAACTTTATTGCAAATTTTTAATCCTTGGAAGAAAAATATTTTACAACACCTTTTTCCACAATTGCCCACACACAATTGAAGTTTGACTGTCCATAAATATGTCGTTTTTGTGTGATAATTATACAGTGGCATGCCTCAGTTCCTTCCCTTCGTTACTGGCACAAGTTCTACGTAGAAATCATAGAAGTGAAACAACAGTATTTTTAGTATACTCATGTTTCAGTTCTGGTTCGAACCGACGACCTCTTGGAGTGAGAGACCTGACGCACCAGAACGAATTTCCACAACGGTCAGATATGTTAGATATTATCTAGTTCACGTTACTGGGAGTACGATAAATATACTGTCCCTTAGGAGTGTGGAATATTGCATCTTCAGTCAATTCTATCTATTATTATTACTCCGAGATTCACTAAAAGTGTGTGGCGCAGGGTGCATTGCACCTATCGAAAAGGGTTATGGTTTGGAAGGGATATAAGGGATATGGCAGGAGGCGCCCATGGGCTATTGTGAGGAAACATCCCCGCATTCGCGTGGAGTGATCTGGGAAAACCCAGATCAGGATATCTGGAGTGCTTTATCGAAAGCTACTCCTGTCGGATTTTAAGTTTACTCGCCCGGTAAATCCTTTCTATTTCATTCCCTAATCGATCGTGGGAAAAATGAGTACAGAAATGAATCGGTTCTGGCCCTGATTTCTCTTATCTTATTTTCGCGGTCATTTCGAGATATGAATGTTGCTGGTAGCAATATTTGCTGGCTGTCATTCCGAAATACGTCTGTATCCCTTAAATTATGGACGAGATAAATATCTGATTTATGGTATCGATGGAACCTCGGCATCGACTGAAGCATGTCTGTCATAAATCCTCGTGATACCAGCCATAATGTTATACGGTTTGCATGTCAAACGCGACAGTAGCTGTGCCCCCGGTTGGTGTTTCTGGTGAGGTGACACCCAGATGCTCAGTTTGTGGTCGCAGTCAATAAGGCGAGACGGAGTCAATGAGGGCCAGGTGGACTGCACCTCGCCATTATGCCGCTCTCCTCTCTATTGTTACCGACTCCGCGGACGGTCGCACCGCAGTCGGAGTGTGGGTGGCCTCAGGGGGTGGGGGAGGGGTGCGGGCGGGTGCCGAAAAAATTCGGCCACTTGTTACGCCCCCGCCGCGACTGCCACGTGACCCAGTACGACGCTTCTTCCACAACTGTAACATCTCTCCGTCAGTACCACCTGCTCTGGGTTGGCTTAGTCAAGCTTTGTACTGTACCTCTCTATATGACAATACCTTATTTCACGTATCGTTCTTCGTCTCTTCCATTAATTGTAAATTCTTCCTTCTATCAGCGAAAGACACAATAGTGACAGTTTCTCCGTTGTGAGTTGACGATTGGCCGAATATAACTAGGGTTCGGATCTATACTACCAAGAAAATAGAGCAATATGCACGAAATTATTATCTTAAAAATGGATAAATATGACCTAAAAATGACAAAATACGACCAGACATTTAAATTTACTATACATCGAAGCATGCTTAATTGTACGTTATTTTATCTAGTAGTGTCACTTTAATGTATACAGCATAATTTGTTTCCTCAGACTCACAACACCATTTAGAAATTATTTTTTTTTTTTCGAAAATTATTTTCATGTTCTTGTAAAAGGATAAATTACTAGGTTTTTACTTTTATCAAAAAAAAGTCACTGTCTTCTTTGTCGAGCTAAATTATTCTTGTGTCTTGCTGTATCGCAATACTGCTGTACATGAAATCGCTTTGTTGACGTTACTTCAATTTCACATAATTTGCAGAAAAGAGATTTAACACTAACGATTATTTTCAAATATATCGGCGACAATGAGACATTGACTGACACAGACATGTTGCTGCTGCATTGTCGAGATTAAAAGGCGGGCGAAACATTAACGTTTACATGTGACAATAATGTATAGCTTTAATCCTTGACAAGTGAATTCCCACCAGTTCCGTGACAATTATTTTGTTTTTTTATTCAATGTATAATATGAGTACATTTGTGTGAATAATGATCTTAATTTCTTCCCATCTATAAGTTAATAAAGAATTTCCGGTACTATAAAAAATTATCAGATTTCTCTAAAAAAAAATTACCATATGACAATACATGACCAAAACTAGGAACATGGACTTAATATGCACATTTATATGCTACATAAAACTCATTTAAATATAATTAGAAACGTTTAGTCAGTGATTAATTAAGCATTACAGCTCAAAAAGTAAGCAAGGGGAAAAAATATGACTTGTCATAAGGATCAGAACCATAATTATGAAAAAAAGCTAAAAATAAAACTGATTTATTTATTTAGTTCCCGGACCATGGTTACAAAACCAACCAATCACAGTAACATATCCTACTTAGGCACATAGCTACATCGCTCAAGAACATGGTAATTTCACTTTTGTACTGCCTTAAACCTTATCTTTGTTTCCCATATAGGATTACAATTGCATCGAAAATCCTGTTAAATCCTATCACCGATCGTGATGAGTGAACGGTAACGCTCTGGCCTCGCATTCGGGAGCAAGCGGGTTCGAATCCCCGTTCGGCTATTCAGATTTGGGTTTTCGACGGTTTCTTCAAATCACTTCAGGTGAATGACTGGATGGTTCCTTCAAAGACCATGGCCAAATTCCTTCCCGTTCGTTACTCCCAGTCAATTCCCGCCTCCAATGACCCCGATGTCGACGAGGCGCTAAACAATACGAGAGCAAAAAAAAAAAAATCTTGTCACTATTCGCTTGTGGTAAACAAATTATAAAGCAGGTTCGAACGGTTACTATCGTTGCTACGGATGTTACAGTTCTTGCTTCACAAGCAAATTGAAGATTTTTTCTGTGTTGTGACCTTACGGCTCGTCGAGGTTGATGTGATTAGAGCTGGAATAGGTTAGGGGGCATGGAATGGGAAGCAGTTCTATCATGGCCTTTTTGAAGGAACCATCCCGGCATTATTCAAGGATTCATTTCTGGAAACCACCGAAAATAGAATTCTGGTCGGACAGGATTCGAATCCGCGTTCTTCCAAATGCAGGGCCAGAGTGTTACTACTCAGCCACCAACATCAGTCAAATTAAGGAAGTGATTAAGTGTAGTGTTCAGTTTCACTAGTAACGCAGTCTAAGCCACGCTGAATGTACGGTGAATATTTGTTTAGGTTATAACGCCAAGTCGTAAAGTTTCCTCAACTTATTATTACATTTTTTAGTAGCAAATGATTTGTGTTTTGACCTATATTTCAAACTGTTGTCGGTAAGGAAAGGAAGTAAATGAGCTGCTCTTAAATTGGACTACAAAATTGTGAAGTAGCGCTAAGACTTAATAAACCCATAACAGAAATTCACAGCTGCAATCTAGTCACTACAATACCACGCCACTTATTTGGCAAGTGTGTTATATGGATCGATTATTATTTTCCTGAAAGGCTGAATCAAAAAATCAACCGATGCAAACCACTTAAGTCTGATGCACTCATTGTTACTACTCATTAATTGCACGTAGGAACAGCATGAAACAGGGTTGTCCGAGAAAAAAATGAGAAAGTGTCAGGGATTAATTTCGATCAGAAATGATTGTCAAATGAAGAAACGTTTATTGGAATGTAGTGAAATATTGCTACTGTTGTGTTGTTCACACGCCTTAAAATATTTGCTTTTCCTTTGTGGAAACAGTAGAATGGAAGGAGGAAAACAGAATAATATGAACATTTTTGATTACGAATACTACCTTAAATCACAAAGGTCATACATAGTATGAACTGAAATATGGACATAAAATCGCTTTACAGTTTATTCGTGTAAACAGGCGTAGATGGCTAAAAATTATCAGACATCGGTCGAACAAGCAATCTATCTTGGTGTATAAACTAGAGATTGTGTCAGCAAATACAATTTCAGACGTGTAGAATCTCGTCAGAGATAACGCTTCGAGTAACTTGCCACCATTCCCTTGTAGAAACATTGCTGATAAGGAATTGTTTGTTCTGGAGTTGGCAAGATTTGGTGTAGGCCCTAATTTTATGCATGAATGACTGATTCGCATTGCAGTTCACTGTTGTGTGTAACTTTCACTAATGAATGAAGTAGCTAGATGGGTTTTCGGTAAGGAGCAACCACCCACTACTGTTATTTTTAATAATTACTTAGTCTAGTCTATAATTTTCAATTCAGATATATTAGCTGCAATACCGCTGAACAAGTTTCCTAAGGACACAATATCCTAAATTTCATTTCGAAAGATACTAACGAACTTCTAAAAATTAATACGGCGTCAGATGTATATTTTTATTTCAAGCACCATATTTTCCAAAGCTATTATTACTTCTTAAAACGTTTAAAGGTTTTCTATCTGCGACTCTTTTTGTAAGATACAATTCACAACATTTAGATTCTGGTAATAAAAGTATATGTTTGATTTATTTGCTTTATCGAACTAGTCTCATTCTGAGAACCAAAATTAATTATTTAAAAATATAACATACATAATTTGTTCGTATTTTTCATATTATCTGTTATTATGCAGTTAAACGTCTTTTTCGTACAAAACTAAACGCGCAGAAAAAAATATGCGTTAGTTCCCATGCTGTGCGAATTTTCGCCATTATTATTTGCTTCCAGCTTTATAACTCGGTTAAGCTCCCGCTTACTGGCACAAATTTGTTACTTGCAAACGTGTGCATAATTAAGCATGCAGATCTGCTTATCGAAGAGGGCTTTTCTGTACTCCATTAAACCATCTAGTTTAATTCTGGCGATAAAATTACTACCACATTAAACGGCACACAATTTGCCATTAAGAACTTAGGATTAATACGTGGTTCCTCTGTTTTATACCGGCAAATTAAACAGCATAATAATTTTTCATAATAATACTTAACGATTCAGTAAGGATTTTTTTCTATTTCTCCTCTCCACCCTCCCTTTCCAAACATGTTTGCAAATATTTCCATGATCATCGCTTGAAATATAGCTTTAAACCGAGTTAGAATGTTGCGACTTTCCGGAAAAATTCCAACGAGTAATATCAGAAGGAGCTATTTAAGCATCAAGCAGATCATACTGCTTCACTGTCTGTATCGAATATTTCCTTTAGCGGAGAAATATTTTCAGGCAATTTAGCTCCCTGCATTCTCAGTTGAATGCTGAAGTGTTAGCTTTCCCGGCGCAACAATTTTGCGATATTTCTTTGACTCTTCATTTTCTCGCAGAAATTAATTGGTTTTCCGGATATTAAAACTACGAAATATACAGGCAGATTCGATCGTTGCCAGTTTCTCTGTTTTCTACAGATCGAACAGCTTATAACAAATATCATACGCTCGTATAATTAATACGGTGGTATTAAAAAAACGGTACTTGGCCATAATTTTTTCTGCATTTTCAAGATGAACAAATTTGCAGAAATTTAATGCTTTGACTTATGGTGACATAGAATTCTGGGATCGAGGCCGACAGATTTAAGCCCCCCCCCCCTCCCCCACACACAATTTTCAATAACTATCGTTAACATTACAGGTAAGGCAACCTACATTAACTGGAAAATCATATATATTGCAACGTTAAGTTGAATTTAATTCATAATTTCTACTTGATGAATGCAAGGTATCTGTAACATGTAAAACTATGTATTGTATCAACATTTGAATGTGACATTCATCCGACAATTATTGCTTGGATTGTTCCAGCTTGGAAAAAAAGAATTATAGGAAAACTAATCTAGGATGCTTCTAGTGTTCCCTCAGAAATATTACTCCAGAAAATAGTCTTTCGTTGGTTTCATTTCTCAGTACGGTCAGTATCACGGGATCCGTTCGTAACATTACATTTTGACAAACCTCATTCCAGCAAGCGAACACCTTTCGCTAATGGAATCACAACAATGTCTTAAAAATGCTGTAGTCTTTTTAATTCACCAATATTGCGAAAAATTTACGTTCCGACATCAATACATTGCGACATCAAAGTGGGATTGGGTATTGTATTGATATTCACAATATCAACACAGTGATCCTTTTCATAACGGCTGTTGTGTAGTTGTATTAAGCGACTGCATTTACGGCTGATATCAGATCCCGTTTGGACATTTTGAAATCGGAATTGCCCGACCTGCATTAAACTGTATAATCTGACTATTTAGTAGTACAGCTAGTAATTACGACCGGCCTGAGAAACGATGCAAACCGACACACAAATTACGTGGTAAAAGCGATTGACTAGCAAACACTATTGATATCAGCGTTAGCGTTCTTTCGTTAACCTGTGTATCATGTAAACATGGGGAATCTTATAGTGAGACGCAACAAATTAAAACTGTTTTAACTCTCACCTGATCAGGTCATGAATGCCTAGTGAACCAAAAAGCAAACAATGTAACATACCTTTTGTATTTTACGGTTGGTTGTTTAAATTCTCATTACCAGTTTTGTTTAATATATGTCTTCGTCAAAAATTTTGACACGTTACGAATCATGTACAAGTAGTGAAACATGCTTACAACTCGGCCATGATAAGAGAATACTAAACACACAGACTGCGTGTTAGTTTCAATATCTACATCCGCCTCTATTTCCAAGAACGTACTAAGCCAACAGTACAGGAAATGCTTAGTTGTTGCAGTAAGCTAATATTCGATCAACCATTGCAGCTGCTCAATCATAGTACGACAAATGTCAAATCTGCCTCCCACAAAATATTTAATGTTCTGAGGTTATGTACAGTAACGTTTTTAAAAACATTGGAGCAGGTTCAACAGTACGAGAATGCAATGAGGCTGTTTCCAAAATCGTTAAGTTTTTCATCTGTTTTTAGATTAATTGTGATTCAAAATCGTGGTATAACGTTTGATAATAAAACTGAACTGGGCAGAGCACATTGGACAGGGGGTAGGAAAAGGTTAATAATTCGTATATTTACTAGAGAGGGTGATGAGAGGATGTACCAGAGATATTAGAGAATTGGGTTACAAAACTTTGGTCAGACCATTGGTTGAATTTGGTGGAAGAGTTTGGGACCCACATTTTGGGTTTCAAATACAGGAGTTGGAGGGCGTGCAAAGAGGAGCTGGATTGGGAATCAATGGAGGACAGGAGGAGGGTGAAGAGAATGCTGGGAATGTACAAGGCATATGTTGGTAGTGGGGCTTGGAGGGATATAAGTCGAAGTATTAGGAATAGTGTATGGAAGGGAAACATGACCACGACCACAAACTAGCATTCGATTTCATGCATAAAGGAGTAGTAAAATGTGGGTATGGGTGTCAGGAATTGGAACAAATTATCAAGTGAATTGACGAATAATTTACCAAAAAAACTCTGGAGAAATTTAAAATTTTTCAAATCGCAAAAGTAGATGGGAAGGAATTTAAGACTCAAATTAAATGAAATAATTTTAAAAAGGGGGGTAATTGGATGACAGGAAATTGCCATCGGAGTGTATGCTGCATGGCAATTAAATTAATAATAATAATAATAATTTTAACTGCGTACCGTTTACAGCTTGGAATTCTTTCTACAGAGGAAGCTTGAAGTTTGTTTGAAATACAATTAAATCACATTTAATTACAGTATTAGTATTAAGATAGTACGGAAACCAGTAAACATTATTTGAATGTAAAAGAATTAAAACGTTACTTTAATAGTAAAGTAGCTTTTAATTTTTGATTAGGCTCCAGAATTAATACATGTCGGGCTGCTAATTAAATGAGAGCAGTACTATAGAATGTATATTATATTCTACAAGAAATTCTGCTATAACAGTAATGCCGTGTGATCTCAAAGACCTGACTACAGGATTTCTTACCGACTGCACAGAGTACCTCTACATTAGCCGCTTAAAATAACCTGGTTATCCTACCAGGTGAAGGGGACTTAACAGTCCAACGCGAATTTGAATGACGGAGCATTCTGAACTTAAGATTAAGAAAGCGAAGCTTTGCCAGAGGTGAAATTCTATTGAAACTTATTGAACGTAAACATCAATCTTATTCTCAGACTTAATCGATGTCGAAGCTGGAAGTGATACTTACTAAAAAAAATAATAATAACCGGCATAGCTACGGTATTGGTACAAGATGAAACAATATCGTCATTTTTTGTTGATCATATCATTTAATGCGGAGGTGTCTCTACTTCTGAAGTAAGCGTATTATTGTTTAAGTAAATTAAAATAACATTTAACGTAACTTAGTCACGAAACAGTCCCATTAAGTGAATGAACAACAATAGATAATTCAGTCCGCCGAAGATAAAAAGTTGTGCCATCAGCTTGGTGCCCCAACAAAACTATCTCTAGAAGCGGAAAAGATGAGTGTTTATCATTATGAAGTTTTGGAAAATTAAGAAAAGAGTTTTGCGCAAGACAACCCCATAAATACCTAACTTTTGATAGGATTTTAAGGAGTTGTCTTGACCAGTTCATAGAAAAAGCACACACATACATATTAATTTTTTTAATATTGCTAATCCAGTGAACGTTACCACCATTTGTAAACTTCAGAAAACGAGAAAACATTTTGATTATTGTATACGGTGCTACGTTCCTTGTACTATCAAAAGATAGTGATAATCAGCTCAAGATTTTTATAATCATATCAAACACATTTCCAGCACTTAACGGTTGCCATAATCGTATTTTACATCGAATAACTATGACAGTCTGGATGTTCCATTTTAATATTTTGTTATGTTAGGCGTTGTGACGTTATTCATAAATAACTGCTAATTATAGGCCATATTCTGAAAGAAAGAAAAATTACGTTTCCATCTACGTGGAAATGATTTAATACCATTTTACGTTGTTATTTTTGTTAAATCAGTGGCTTTGAGAAGTATATAAGTGCATTCTACTAACTTGTTAAGGAGAAATGTATTACTGTCATCACCAAGAGAAAGGTGACTTCTTCTAAGCCCAGCATGGTCGGACTCAATCATATGCAAAGCACTTAATATCACTGCACTGCTGTGAAGTGGCGAGACGAATTGATAAGAGACTGAAGTGTATTTGTAGACTGAAAATTGAAACATTTAGAAAAGGCTATGTGTGCCCTAGAATTTTCCGTCATTCATTCATCCGGACTAGGTTGTGCAAAAATTTCGCGAATGATATATGATGAATAGAGAGATTGTTTGATTGTAGTAACATGAAAGAAGAACTGGTTCATTTGTAGCAACTGTCTATTTGTTAACTGAAATTGACGCGTTGTAACTCACAACGTATTACGAAACAATTATGAATGATGAAATGTTTTCCTAACAGAAACAAAAATATCCGAAAAAGTCCTACACGGTTTATCAAAATCTCTGTGATGTATGGTGCCGCTATCTAGGGGTAATGCGATCACTCCTTACCGACGCCAGCGCAGCCTAGTAGCTTGACTCCGAACTATCGCATACGCGTGACCTTGATTGTTCATAATTCTGTCATTTACGGAATGAATTTCGAAAAATTTCTTTCTTAATTAATAATGTTACCAAAACAAAGTTTTTTAAAGTGATACCTCATTTATCGATTTTGGTTAAGTATAATGGAGAAAGATAAGCAGGTCACAAAAAATTACCTGTTCAAAATAGCACCGAGGTTGGTGGTTTGTAGTATTACCGACTCATTTATAGTAATTGTTTATTTGTCAACAGAATCAAACACTTACAACGTCTTGCGAAACCATTAGAAATGCTGAAGTGTTCCATAAAAGAAACAAAAATATCCGAAATCTCATTACTATAGAATACACTTACATTTTATGAATATCTGGGTGATATGTGGTGCTTCTATCTAGCGGTATGTAACTACTCTTTACCGACACCAGGGAAGCCTAGTAGCTTTGACTCTGCACTATCGCACACACGCGACTGATCCTTCATAACTCTGCTATTTACGGTTAACTTCGAGAAATTCATGTCTTAATTAATCATGTTACCAAAGCGGAGAACTTAATGATTAAAATGATACCTCATTTATCCATTTTGGTCAAGTTTGAAGGGAGAAAGACGGGTCGTCACAAAAAAAGCCTTTTAGAAATAGCATGTATGATTATGGAAGCATTTAAATATTAATCATTCGTATTCGGACACACTAGAAGAAGAACTCGAGGTTATTCACACAAGTAGTTAGCATTGTTGGAGATAGCAGGTAGTTAATGAAGAGCAGGCACTTGCAGAAGGGCGTCCGTCGTCGGGACGCTCCTGCAAAGTGGCGCTCCGAAGAGCGCAGGCGTCGCGGCGGCGCCCTTCACTTCAAACATAAACGCTGGTGGCTGTGGTGGCGGTTTTGGTGGCTCTTTTGTTTGCCGGAGACCGACGACCAATATTTGACGCTGCGGAGAAGCCCCACCACCTTAACTGCCTCCAAAATGCACCCAACGACCGGAGTCAGTCAAACACTGTCACCACCGCGAGAAAATCCGACCATAGCCGTGCACACTCGTAATAAAGTTGTCTAACTTACATATTCGTACTGTAAGCATTTTTCATTCAGTATAACGAGCCTCACGTTCGGACAGTGGTGGATCTACAAATTTTCCGAGCCGGGGCAAACACTTGAGATTGCCACCTCTTTAAACATTAATTTGCCGCTATTAATTGATTTTGGCCCCCCCCCCCCCCCGATGGTTGCCGCTCGGGACAGCAGAGCTAAAAAAAAAAAGGTCGCCGCCACACGAATTTGCCCTTTACCGCTCATACAAACATGATTTTGCCGTCCCCCGAAATTTGCCGCCCGTGGCAAGCGCCCCGGTTTGACCCCAATCCGGCACTGCATTCGGGAGAACGTTGATTCATATCCCAGTCCGTCAATCCAGATTTTTCGAAATCACTCCAGGAGGTGATGGTTTCACCAAAGGCCGTACGATACTATCTTTATTATATTTTTACAGTAAATGGGAACTTTTTCCAATTTATTCTCGTGAACAAATGAAGCGAATATAAATAAACAAAAAGCTGCTAACAAACAAAATAGTGAGAAGGCTGTGCCTGTTTATTTTAATAAATTGTTGAACTCTGATTCATTTTTAAGACGCAAATAACCAAATAATTTTCTGTTTGGAGCCTATTTCTCTTCTTTCTGCAGGGAATTGTTACAAAGTCTATATTTTTCGGTTTTGATTTGCTTCCGCCACTGTCACTTGGCCTCCACGTCTGCGCAAATCTTTTGAGAACTCCATTTTATCCTCGCTCGCAGCGAAGATAGTCCGTATTTGCTGGCGTACTTAAAAAAAAAAAATAAAATGGCATTTGGCCATACAGCCAGCTCAACGTGTGTGTTTCTCTTACAATGTAGACATTTAATTTCAGTGTGATTATATTCTGTATGGACGACACAAGACAAACACAACATTTAATTAAAACCACCCATGCCCTTGGCCGGACTCGAATCGGCGACCCCTGCAACGCGAAGCAAGCACGCTACCCCTACGCTGCCGGGGTCGGCTGCTGGCGCACTTAGACAAGTGACTGCAGTGAACGAAAACAAACTGACCCTCCCGCGCCACCACCGCAAAGTGCCCGCAACTACTTTGTACAGCATTTGATTTCTCGATCAGTAGGTCATAGTCTCAATAGAAAGAAAATTAAATACGTAGTTTTTTAAATCACTGACGTGGTTTTATTACGGGCCTGGGGAGTCGCCAAAGTTTTTATTACGGATCTGGGGGATCGGCAAAATTGTTTTTACTTGTGAGGGGGTATTTGTTCAAAAAGGTTGAAAAACACTGCTCTAACACACAGCACTCTTCTCCCCAAATCATGTTGCTGTGTTTCTTTAAATGGTGTAGCAGTCACATGTCCAGTTAAATATAATATTTGCTCAAGAAGGAGGGCTGTGTTGAAACAAAGTAGAATGCATAGGAATAATACGTGCAACGTATTCATGAAAATTGGGGAAATATTTCTGCAACACTAATTCCATCCACTTTTAAGAAGAAAATGTTTCCTTTACTAATTCGGTTTAGTCTTTGGTGCACGATGGTGTGTTTTTGCATTGGATACCATTTTTTTTCAAGAGCAGCTGCCGATAGAAGTCTCTAAGTAAAGTGTAAAATCCTCGCCACCTTCTCCAAGAACCATCCGTGCCATCTAATATCATTAACCGCTATCATTCACTGAAAATATTCTACTTCTAAATAACTGAACAATTTAAAGTATAATGAGTATAATTCGTGTCTTTAGCTCATTTAGTTCTTAAGGTAATGGGAACTTTAGACGTCTTACATTGTTAACATGAACTAAGTTCCAACATTCCCATTTCTCACCCGGGAAGAATCCCCCCCCCCCCCACCAATCCTAGTGTGATGGGTAACACTCTCGCCTCGCATTCGAGAGGACGTTAGTTTGAATCTCCGTCCGGCCATCCAGATTTGGGTTTCGCCAAATCACTCTAGGCAGATGGCCGAATGGTTCTTTCAAAAAGGTCATGGCCGAATTTTTTTCCAGTTTCCTGACCCCAGTCCACTTCCGCCTGTAATGACCTCGACGTCGACGTCTCATAAAACCATGAGTAAAAAAATTCGTAAATTCAACACAAAATCTTTCAATAACCACCAAGGAGAATCCTCACAAGGAGATTTGCTAAATTTTTCTCTTAAAATCAGACCGAATTAGTGATCCAGAATTATTTGGCCTTATTTCGTTGAACTTAACTGTCTCCGAAAAATGTTGCACGTTGCAAAGGACTCGTCGCCTTTTGTGCATTCTACAGCGGCTGTATGTGTCAACAGTTACACTGGGCTATACAAATACTCATTTTATGTGTTCTGGAGATGGCGTACTATCCAATCTGACGTGATTCATGAAGAAGAGGAACCAATGGACCAAAGACCGCCGAAAACTATGATGTAACACAATCGAGAATTAAAATTTTATTATTGTTTACTTCTTTTTCATGCCGGGACGCTAGACTCCGCAATATTTGAAACTGCGTGAATTTAATTTAATTGCAATGGAGCACAGGCTCCGGTGGCAATTTCCCTACACACCCAACTTCCCCCTATCCTACACTCACCTACATTTGCCCTCTACAAATTTTAACTTTAAATTCTTTTAACGTTTTCGATAGGTTATTCATCATTCCCCTTGGAATGTCCGCCCAGTTATTTTTGCGAGAATCCCTTTCAGATTCTTGCAGTTGAAATGTTTTCAGCCATTTATAAATAAGTATAATGTCATTTTAGAGATTAAATGAAATCTATTTAAATTGCTTATTAGTTAACTTCTTCTTCATTAATAGGTCAAAAGCTGTTTTCGACTTCAAGTTTCTAATCTTCTATTCATGGGACTACCGATATCCCTTTTTTATGTTGGATGGTACTGCAGGGCAAATTTAGGAAAACTGTCATTACCCATCTTTACAACATGTTCCTTCCAATTTACGCTTTTTTGGGAAAATTCTATCATAACTATATGTATAAAATATAATTATTTATGGCTTTGTGAATTAACTAAAACTTAAAATTTGTTTATACTATATATTAGTTAAGAATCTGATTTTAGTCTGTAATGTATAAAAGGCAGATTAATTATAAGATTTTTTCTTAAAAAAAAAAAAAAAAAAAAAAAAAAAAAAAAAAAAAATTGAATGGGCCAAAAGAGATGGGAATTGCAACAGATATGATTCACAACAGAATGATGTTTATAAGATGAATCATCAAAGTCAGACCCTAGGAGAAAATCAGGCCCTAATTGAAAATGGATCAACAGCCGAGAAAGATAAGAAACAAAAGACAAAAAAAGCTCTGGAAGGATAAGAAAGAGTCAATAAAAAGATTTCAGTCAACAGTTGGTCAGTCTTTGGAACAAAAAAATATTTGTGCAAGTAATCGCAGTAAAAAGAGTGCAATTTTAAGATCTAAAAACCTAGAGCCGTTTCAGAGGGAGAAAGAAACACCTCTGGAAAACAAGAAAAGAGTTTATTCTATGATTCCATTACAAAAAAAAAGACATTGTTCCAAGCATTTAATTAACAGCTGATCAGTTCCGTATATTTATTTTATTACTATTCGATCCCAATGGCTGCTTGTCTTTTGTAGATGGACTGAATCGTTTCTATTATGTGCACAGTTCCGTACCATATAAAACAGGTGCCAAAACAACCGACAAGCCAAATCTCGTTTCAAAGTGATATTTTGATAAACTAGATTAGATGAATATATCGAGTTTTCTATGTTTTACGCATTTAGTTGAAATACGGTACGTAACAATTTTATAAAAATCCTAGTTACTTGAATTGTCAGTTATGTGGTGATGCTTAACGTTGCTAATCTAAATTTTCTTCAGTTTTTCTTGTTGTCATGATCAAGCAAGATAATACTCATATGCACATGCTAGTAATTTTTAATCTAGTTTAAATCTTGTTGTCTTATTTAAAAATATCTCAGAAAATAGTTTTTACTCTAAATAATAAACCTATTTCTAAATGCGAACAGCCGTAGCTTAGAAAGTTTTTGTTATATACGCTTCATTTTCCTACAGTCAAATTTTTCAGTACCGCTCATTTCCTGACCAGCAATAATTCAGATGTTTCTGAACCCTTGATATGTCTAGAGAGAAACGAGTATTGCCGCAAATAAGTTGCTACAATTTATTTCATTGTGCTTTGAGCCGAACAAAACATCGAATGGCTTTCACGATTTCACCTGAAAACTAATAATATCAACTGAGAAAATGGCTTCAAAATATTATAATTCTAATTGAAAGATTTTTTACTTCGAGCAGCCAGCATTAGATACATAGTTTTCCATGTTGAAATTACAAGCAAAAATTTGCTACACCTAGTTTTTGCCCATCTTCTTACTTAACACTTGTACAGAATAGTAGTTATTTGAGTAATTCGCTGTCAAGTGCAAGTCAGAGCTGTTATGTTGTTTCATTTAGTTCAATTTACTTGATATACATTCATTTCGAACTGGTCAGTGGCAAAGGTGTATTTGTACAAGGAATTCACTAACTTGCATTGGCATACAATTTACTTCGTATTACCTGTAATTGTGTAGTATTTGTAATTTAACAGGCAAGGAAGCTGTGGTAATTTTCTGTATTGCGAACTTTAAACTTTACATAAAAGTAGACATAATTGTCTCTTTAAAAGCACTGGTTCATGGTAATTTTTTTAATGTGGTGTTTTAATTCTAAGTAAAACTTCAGTAGACACAAACATCTCGTTGAATGAATGGGGCTGGTTCGATTCCAGGAAGAATAATTCTTTGGTATATTTCTCTATTGAAACTGACTCCTTTCAGATCAAACTATCTTCCAATTACAACAGGCTAGGCGCATGAATCACACCTAGCTACAAGATTTCCAGTAAACAACGTGTCATAACACGATCCGTGACAGCGTACAGACAGTTCCCATCAAACTTGCTCTATTTTCCAGATCTTTGTATACTTTAAGACTCCAGTATCATTACAGATTGGGGAATTTAGTTTTTTATTTATCCACAGATCTAACAAAGTAGTTAATTTATTACCAAATATGCCACCGAAATCTATTCTATAGCATGTCATAATCATTATTCCTAAATAAAGGTTGAACATTTTTTACGTTGTGGCTTCGGAATGTTTATTATATTTATTTCGGTTTCCAATTCGTATAAAAGTTTCTTACAGTACAGAAGTTAACGCATTAGCGCCTTCTTAGTGCCTTGTCATAAGAATTTAAGCCATCCTCCCGAGAAAAATTGATACCAATCGCACATCCCACGTCTCTTTCAAGTAAAGGCACACTCTTTGCACCAGCAATGATTTCGTTTCGGATTTGTGTAACCAGAAAATCAGTATTGATCAAATGCTAAGCTGAAACTGTTAATCTGGGTTATGAAAATGATTGTTTCATATTACGAAGTAACTTCAACAGCACCAAAGCAAGGTGTAATGCTGTGGAATAGTTCTTTAAATACATAGTTGCACAGAGGATTCATACTAAGATGAAATTGTACTGCTCTTACCAGTTTTCACCCTTCACAATTTTGTTGGTAATGGGACACCATGCGACGATATTTCACACTACGTGGCAATTCTATCTAGTTGGAAGAGAACAGTAACTAAACCATGTTTTGGGCATAGCTTATACGCCAAGAAGAATATTAATGTGATAATATGAGGTTCTGTAACTACAATTTAAATGTAAGCAGCTTTTGTGACACATTAAATTAAATTCTCCTTTCTGGAGCATCACTCAAAACTTAACAAATTCTAGCAGTTCCTTTCATTACAGAATCTTCCATTTAATTTTTGAGCTGAAGTTTTTTTCTTGATTTTTGATAATTTTTCTTTACAGTGTTTGATTTTATTTTGACATATGTTTCCACATTTTATACCATATAGCCAAGCAAAACCTCGTCTAAGACGAAGATAAGCATTTTGTATATAACTCCATCATACGTGAACCTCAACTGACCGGAAGTAGAAAAGAGTACTTATAGCTTAGATATCATTAATTTTTCAGGTTGTCTTTTGTAAAGTTGCCTCACAGGAATTAGATTTGAATAAGCCTCTAAAGATCCTACTGGGCGCTTTGCTCTGTAAGGTGCTGAATTAACTTAAAGATCATGAACTGCAAAATTTATTGCAAAAGATACACTATCTCCGCATTTGAGTATCGGAAATTTCGTATATGAATTCAGTGTATAAGCTTAATGAACGCACGAGGTACAGACGTTTCTTTTTAGTCCCAGAACTAATCAAACTTAGTTTGCTTTCCTAACTATTTTTAACATTTGCTCAAGCACATTAATTTTTCATTTAAAAATTATTTTTATAAAATTATGTCTGGGTACAACGGATGTAGAAACACTATCATTTCTGATTAATAGACAAGTCAGTATTTTTTTCACTTTGTTTCTGTCTGTTTTGCCTTGACTTATTACAACGATAACTTCTTCCTACGAATTTAATATTACGCTAGCAAGTACCTTCCATTCCTAAGTATTCAGTCACACATAAACCTTTTTTTTTTTTTTTTTTTTTTTTTTTTTTTTTTTTTAACTGCTTTACGTCTCTTTTTAACATCGAGATCTTTAGAGACGGGAAAGGATGGGGGGCAAGGAATGGGAAGGAATTCGGCCATGGCCTTTTGAAGGAAACATCCCGGCATTTGCCTGGAGTGATTTGGGGAAACCATGGAAAACCCAAATCTGGATGCCCGGACGGGGATTCGAACCGCCGTCCTCCCGAATGCGAGGCGAGAACGCTAACCGTTACACCGCCCCGCTCGGTCACGTAAACCTGTGGAGTTTAGAAAGACGATCATATACCTAACTACCCTTCGTCATTTGTGATGCAAAATAAATTCTACACACCTTTTTGAATGAATGCTACTTTTTAATTTTAGTGTCATTTAGAATGTTTACAATAATTTAGAAAATGAAGGAAGAAGGAATTTACCGAGGCCGATATCGAACCAGCGATCCGCTGAGAATATGATATGGATCTTTACAACAGGTCATCGAATCCCTAGACTCAATTAATCGCTCTTCCACTTTTAGTTATTTTTATTTGTTCTCAGTAAACGGAATGCAGACTGTTCTTTTTTTTTTTTTTTTTTTTTTTTTTTTTTTTTTTTTTTTTTTTTTTTTTAATGGCATTCGGCAACGGAGGCCATACAGCCAGCTCAATGTGTATTATTTCCAATGTATGGACGCCACAGGACGGACAAGACATTCACACAGACACACAACATTTAACATCCATGCCCGCGGCCGGATTCGAACCGGCGGCCTTCGGCACGTGGAGCTAGCACTCTAGCCCCTACGCTACCGAGGCCGGCGACTGTTCCTTTAAGTACGCTTTAGAAAACTCTCAACAGCGGCCAAGTAGGCCAATCACATGGAGAGCAAGCAGTTCCTTGCCACACCTGTATAAGGTAAACGTCCCCTTTCGTTAAATTGATGCGTTGTTTACCAGTGGCTACCAACTGTTTTGTCACCGTCCGCCACGTTGTATTAGATACCACCTATTTTGTCCAGCAAGATTCCTGATCTTTGCTCCTCGCTGGTGAGAAATCCTTACCGTAGTCCAGTGTAATAATGTTCTAGCCTTAATGGAGCCATCAAATGGTCGAGTATGTTAACTGTGGAAAATACGTTTTCTATAAAATAAATCCCAGAAAAACAATTATGGTAAAATAGGCCAAGTCTCGTGCTCGTGTAGAGACAAAAGTTATGAGATCTTCTTCTGAGCCAAGCCCACTCTTTACAGTGTGTATGCACTTCACTTTGTAAAACAGAATGGTTTCTCAAGGTGTTATGATGACTTGTCCATTATGCGTGTCATGTTTTAGTAAATCTTTATAAATACCTTAAATGCATTGCTTTATCAAACTTACAAATACATGAAAGCCAAGATTTTCCTCTAACTTTTTCGAATTTGACAAAGGTATGTATAACGTCTTCCATCAGTAAAAATTATGACATGCATAATAGCCAAATCACCATATTTTTTGGTTTTATTATAAATAAAATCTATAACACCATTCTATTTTACAAAGTGAAGTGAATACACAAGCGTAGACTTCGTTCAAAAGACGATATAACTTCTTGTCACCACATGAGCACGAGACTTGGTCTATTTTGAAAAGAATTGTTTTTCTGGGATCTTATTTCTTTTTGTAAATTGATCGCTTATTCTGAATCGTCCTCAAATGTAATGATTCCACTCGAAAATCGGTGAATAAAAACATATCAGAACTGACGACAATATACGATACCAACAATGTCCCACTCTTTGAAAACAATGGATGTGCGCCATAGTCTAGCAATGCTGATTTCTATTGTTTTAACTATCATTGTAACTTAAAAAACGTGTAACTTCCGAATTAAGCATAGGAACAAATTAAAATTTAATATGTCTACCAAACTCGTTGACCTCTATGCATTAAAGATATCTCAGGCATATAGCTTCATCTGGAGCAAAGCAATTAATCCACAAATATGTGCCAGAATATTTTATGTTTGGAATTATAATTAAATAAATGCGTTGAAAAAACACCAATATTAGACTTTTCTTATGAATTAAGGATGAAACCATATATGTGTATCAAATTACTTGTTTCTAAGATTATTGAAACTACAGTGGAATTTTGATGTCGTGGTCGAAATAAAATTTTGAATTTCACTAACATCCAAAGCAAGGAAAGGAGTAAAATTAAACTCCTTAGTTAAACTCAGTAAGCTCACTCACTCTACAACGAAAATGTGAGATACATAAAGTTATTAGGGTAGAAAGTGATTTCTCGTTAGGGGTAGGTAAGGAGTAGATATATGGAAATATACGAGTTTCAGTCATTTTTTTGTAATATGGGTGTAAAATGCTATCCGTGTACCAAATTTCAGCTCTCTACGATTACGGGAAGTGTTGATGATCATCAGTCAGTCAGCGAGTAAGTGAGTGAGTGACAAAATAATTGAAATTTGCATATTAATATCATCTGAACTAAGAACAGTAACGAAATAAAATTTAGAATGTTTGCTAAGATTGCTGATATCTATATATAACAGAAATTTCAGACATGAAACATCAGTACGACCGAAGAAATTGAGGTTTAAAAATTGGCCGAATCGCTTCGAGTAAAGGGTATACACTGCACCCAGATGGGTGAATGACATTATTGGCTAGGATATCCTAAGTTTCAAATTACCATCCAGTTCAGTTCTGCCATTGCGGCTTAAATCTAATCCGGTGATACTCCTGGATAAAGGGGCCCCACAGTTTAACGAGGAAACCGAATTGCAGTGTTTTCGTTGCGTACTCCACTTAACGAAAATCAAACTTTGGGGAGCAATTAGGGACAGTTCAACGGCCTGCAAGAATGTCAACAGAGACGAGATTAGGATCAGTAACCTCTTAAGTATGGTGAGAAACCTAACGACCGAGGTGCCAAATCGTTCAGTTCCCTGCAAAAAGATCACGGAAAGATGTTGGATGCACCATACCGTCGTCCGCGTTCATCCCGTTTAACACACTAACTTATGTTTACATTAATGTGCAAACAATCTGACAAACGTGGTATTATTTTGTTGGTGTTTAAGCACCTTAATAATCATCCAAAGCTGTTCTGTTACCGCAATGTGCTGTAGTGATTTATTTTTCACTGAATACATCAGCAACATATATATATATATTTACAGTATCTTCTTCTACCAGTCGTTCAACGGACTAATGCCTGCTCATTCCGACGATTCTCGCCATTGTTTTTCTCGTTCTTCCTGCCAACTTTTTTATTTAGCTTATTTTTTGTCATCCTGTTAATGAGATCGTTCCTTTCCTTTCGCATTCGTAGTACCCATTTCCCTAATCTTTTTTTATTCAGTATATTTTTATTTTTTTAAAACCTTTTATCTTCCGGGCTATATACAATTTGTATAATTTGCGTTGGAAAACCCTTCTGTAAGTCATTCCACTGGTGGTATCATTGCTTTGGGTCGGCGTTTCTCATTCTTTTTCAACGCGAGGACCAGTAAAATGTTAAAATAATTCTACGGACCACTGACTGATAGAGACCTAATTTTTTTACATATGTGTACACTATTAACCAACCCTAGCGATTGTTATTGCCATGTACCGCATTCCTTCAAGATCTATACCTACTTCCTCATAAAACGGTCATTAAATTAATCGCACAGGAACGTCGTTCTCCTTAATGAAGACTGTAAACATATTTTTTTTTTCCAGTGCTTCCAGTATGCATTTTCCAACCAGTTATACACACCACAGGGCGGACATAACATGCACAGGTACAACACTTAAACAGCCATACACGCGGCCGGACTCGAACCGGCGACCTTCGGCATGCGGAGCTAGTATTCTAGCCCCTATACTACCGAGGCCGGCTGTAAACGTATTTAATGAACTTATTATTACAGTAACAATGCACCCATATCCTCGGAATATCAAATTTTCATGGCTTTTAGGAAATTTGGCTTGTAACTTATACCTTATACAATGAGTAAGATATCAATTTTATATGAGCAATTTTTACTAATATATTTTTTGTTGTGATATATTTTTATATATATTCTGCCTGTGAATCACCTGTCTCATCTCCGCGGGTCGCAGGTTGAGGAACGCTAGTTTATATAGTATGATCAACACAGGTGGAACACACACTTGATTAAGCCAAAGGCCTGTGCCGTCACACTGACATTACCAGCGTATACCTTCTTATCCACTAATGCGTGTTATTTTGCCTACTGTTGGCATTTCTGTCAAACTTTCAGCTGAAGGCTGGGAGGCGGGCTGCTGGAGAGTCACGAAGACTCTTTTCAGCCAAACTAACCTGCGGGGTGGGAATGTGGATGGAAGTCGGCCGTGGCCTTGTAGGGAACCATCCCAGCATTCGCCTGGTGTGACTGAGAGAAACCACGGAAAACTGCAGTCAGGGTTCGACTTCAAAAATTTTCTGTTGTTAACGGTGTCAGATCATTTTTCTGTAGCATTTGTCACTATGGGATGGACAACCGCCTTGCAGATTTTTACTATTGATTCCTGACGCAACAGTTTGTTGAGCGATGTGGTGTCATTTAACCAGGCTTCGATCTTTGATTCATTATTAGCTTAAAGCATCACCACTTATGTCAGCTGTTTAGCTGCACTGCTGAGTAACTGGGGCGCTAATGACCTCGTTGTCGACGCGCCCTTAAACATCAACAACAACAACAACTGAGTAACTGAAATTAATATTTCGCCAAAATTTTTCAGAAAAAATATCAAGTTCAAACTCAAAAAGGGAGAGTTCATAAATCACGTAGCTCCATTTTGGCCTCCTGTGATCCCCCCTTCTCCCCCACTTAGCCCGACGTGGCTTTGCCTGTACCCACTACCCCCCAGGTGGCATGTAGCTTTTTTCCCCTGTTGATTCCAGAAGACATTTTTTACTGTTTTCTCCTGTCAGATTTTCGTAAATTACTTACTGAAATAATTAAATCACGGGAAAAAAAATTTACATGCTGTTGTGTATTCTGCATCTTATTTTAACTGTGACAAATAACATAAATGAAAAGCTATGTGGCTTGGCTCGGACCCCCCCCCCCTCGACCCACGTAGACCAGCGTAGCCGTCCAGCAAACCCCTCCCTACCCCCCACTAAGGCAGTGAAATAGTGAAAGATATAATTACTCATCCAGATCCGTACTAGCTGAGATTGCAGATTTTGCAGTAAACATTTGGAAGTATAATAAGAAAAGAACTACCACTGCTTGGGAATTTGTTAACCAAATCCTGGTTTCAACAAAATAAGTTTTTCTAAAATACTTTATAGGGCTTTACGCCTCGTAGACATCGAGGTTATTAAAGCTGGGAAAATACACGTAGCTTCTCATTCATATTATTAGTCACAGTTAAAATAAGATACAGAATACATAACAGCATGTGAATATTTTTTTCAGTTATTTAATTATTTCCGTAAGTAATTTACGATAGTCTGACAAGAGAAAACAGTAAAAAATCTGGAATCAGCAGGGAATAAAGCTGCGTGCCACGTGGGTGGGGAGGACGGAGGGGGTAAAGGCAAAAGTTACGTCGGGCTACGTGGGGGGAGGGAAGATTCACAGGAGGCCAAAATTGAGCTACGTAATTCAAGGCCGCTCCCGTATTAGCGTCTGAACTTGATATTTGTTGAGAAAAATTATTGGCAGAAATGAATTAGGCCATGATCTTTTGGAGCAACCATTCCGGCATTCGCATAGAGTGATTTTGAGAGAGAGGAAAACCGAAATCTGTATGGCTGAAAGGGGGTTTTAATCCGTTTAATGGGAAGAAATCCGTGTCAGACACATTTATCCTGTTACTGACATCGGTAATTCGCTAAACTATCTCGATATACTTAGATATCACAGTATACCGAGCGTGGTGGGTGAGCTGTAACGCTCTGGCCTCGCATTCGGATGTGTGTGGGTTCGAATCCCCGTCGGGTATCGAGATTAGGGTTTTCCATGGTTTTCCCAAATCACTCCATTGAATGCCGGGATGCTTCCTTCAAAAGGCCATGGCCGAATTCCTTCCCGTTCCATTCCCCCAGTCCTTCCCCGCCTCTAATGACGTCAACAAGGCGTAAAGCCACAAACAAACAAAAAAAAGTAATTTCTTCCCATTAAAATTTTTAAACTTTGTAAACATTAATGAAAAGAAAACCACTACCCTTAGTTTTTTAATTTGTTCACTTATCCCAAACAGCTGTATTTCCAGTGCCTTAAGCTTCAGTTGCAATGTAATAATTTCGTCAGATTAATTGACACATCATTATCAGTGTTCTGTCGTAAGGCAGGTTTTCACGTGGCTACTCTCCATTCTCTATTCCACGTCGCTAGTCGTACCATGCACTAGTAGGGAAATATTGTTGTTGTTGTGGTTTAAGGGCGCGTCGACGGCGAGGTCATTAGCGCCCTAGGGAAATATTAATGTGGTGCTATACCACTACTTTCCGCACGTATTGGAGGGGACCAGAACTCGATCTTAGTCTGGTTGAACCTTCATGATCCAGTGTGGTAGCGCCTTAAAGCACGCAACCCATTTGCGGGTAACACTGGTACAGTGTGTAGTAAAACCCGAATACTAACCGCGAACTTGGGTGGAGTAGCTAATTATATAGTTCGATTCTGTTGACATTTCGCGTACAAACGATTGATTTCGTGTGCAAGGGGGGCGTAGGTCAACTGGAATCGAAAATATTTTCGTAATGATTCTTGCTTTATTTTCTCAATATTGTAAACAGCCCAAACTAATCTGTCCGAGATAATGTGGAGTTTATGTTGACACAGGACGCTTAGTGATAGAGCATAGCGAACAATGGGGAAAGATATTGACGTAGGGCCTACCTATTTCAGAAGTCTCAAAACTGTTAAGAAACGTCTTAATTTTGGACGAGGCCGTGAAAACGGTATGCGAAATATCAGTTTTCAAAACTGCCTTTTATTCTGTAGTAAATGTCTTGTCTGTGCCTGTCTGAAGCTATGTTCTGCATCTCAGCATACCGATTACAAGCTACGTCCTCAGCTACCTGCTTCACATAATCTATGTACAGTTATTTCTTTCAACTGTTCTCTCCACTAACAAATTAACCAATCAACTGATCTTAAAACGTCACCGACCATCTCGTCTCTTTCTTTCCATGTGATTGTTCTACAAAATTATTTCTTTGCGCATCATTTTCAAAAAAAAAAAACAAAAAACTTTATTTAGAGCGTATCTGGGCACTAGATCTTCAACATTCTTCTATAGCATCCCGTAACAAATATTTCAATTTTCCTTCTTTTCGGTATTCATACAGTCCACTCCCATAAAGTGATGTATTCCATACATATAGTTTTGGAAAAAAATTTCCGCGTCCAATATCAGTATTTGAAACTAAAACATTTATATTAATTAAAAATAATGTTTTCGCCAGTGGTATTCTGTTTTTAACATCATTCCTACTTTTAAATATATAATTACACTAGCTCGTACCCACGACTTCGTACGCGTGGATTAAGAATTTTTTTGCCAGAATTAAATATAGAAAGTTGTTGGTAACGAAGGATTGGTCCCAAACAATATCGGGTCGGAATAATATGACAGGAACGCTAACACTATATCATTGTACCGTCGAACCTGTCTCTTGAAGAGAATCAATTTCTAACATATTTCGTCACCATTCGATAAGGTCTCAAAATTTCGTGACTGCAACTGTTAATCATACTGGAAAAAAATATCCTGTGCCCTTCATACAGATTTCCTTATAAATTCCATCACAACGATATAGCCATTTAGTCGTCAAAACGTAACGAAAAGACGGAGACTTACTTCCGTATTTATAATAATATTACTGTGGTTCACACTCACACACTGACTGCGAACAACAGCTGAGGGATCATTATAACGTAAAAAAGTGTACACCTACAACATTGCAAGACTACCTACGATTTGCCTCGCATTGCACCCCTGACTTTCTAATATCTAGAGTTTAACATTCAATCCGAATAACCTACGGCCCAGGTCTGACTCTTACGATAAAAAACAATTTTTAAAAATCTTAGCCTCCACGGAGATTTGAACCGGAGACCACGACGTTCGTAAGCAAGCGCTTTAAACCTCTGAGCTGCCAGTCCACTACACGGAAACATGGTACGGAGACGTACATATCCAACGTGTCTGTCTATCGCCGTATTTCGAAGTTATGAGACAACATGTGTTATTTATACAGATAATTTTTCAACCAAATGTAGACAGTATTTTTCTTCTTGTTTCAAAGGATAAGTGTGCAAAGTTTCATAGAGATCGGATGAAAACTGTTGATTTGTATGACGAACAAACAAACACTAACAAACAAACAACTAAAAAAACATACATTCATCTTTATATATAAAGATTAGTACTACGCAACTTATAAAATGTCTTGAATGTTTTTAAATTTTTAAAATCAAGCGTAAGGTACATTACAATGCATCGAAATGACGGAGTAGAAAGAAACAAACGACCTTATATTATCTTATTTCTTTCAGCTTACCCTACTATTTGTAAGGGGGCGAGAAGTTGCTATCAAGAAGACCATTTATTTTATTGGACGTTATCCCGAAGAACTAAAACGTCACAAATAAATAATGAAATTACGTCATGTGTTCCGTCGATTATTTGCTGAGGGAAGATGACAAGCAAACACATTTTATTGGCGGCAACATTCATATCCAGAAATGACAGACAAAATAGTATAAGAGAATTTAAGGCTAGTCCCAATTCTTTTCTTTAACCATTTTCATACAAGCGATGATAGGAATAATAGGAAGGATTTAGCTAGCCACAAACATAAGAATCAGATAAGGAACAGATCCAGCCACCCTGATCTGAGTTTTCCATAGTTTTCCTAGATCACTCTAGGCGATGACTAAATGGATCCTTAAAATGGGCGCCTACTGTTATATCCCGTGTATCCCTTCCCGTGCATATTCTGCATTCATATGCCAATTAGAATCCACTGATACCAACTTTGTAGTGATCAGTGGCGTAACATAAATAGCTATAAAATATGGTAAAACGAAACCGGTATGTGTTATGTATTGTACAAGTTAAATCTCTGCCGAATGGAAACAAAAATTGCTGCTAATCCACGTAACCAGACTATAGTCTACGCTGCTCTGTTTCTGAATACATGCAAGTGAGACCACTTTGCAAGAGCGTTATATACTGTGTTCGTGTCGAAGAAAGAATCACAAGTTTATAAGTATATTACGTCACCGTGATACAGTTACCTCGTGTTAATCATTGTGTCCGTGAGTCATTGCGCTAGCAGCTATGTCGTTCGAATTGTTTTGACACGGGTTTCTTCAACTCGTCTGCTGGCTTATCGTCTGTAATGCAACGACGTCGTTGAGATTGGCGTCGAACGACTTTTTCTTCTTTACTGCAGCTCTGATTGCGTTCTGTGACGTAAGTCATAATGCGCGGTGACTCATGGGAGTCGAGCGTCAGTGATTCAGCTTCGAAAGACAAACACTGTTATGCTTTCTCCAGCAATCAAATTTTTATATCAAAGCTCTAGTATTAAGAGAAAGGACTGCTATTTCCTGCATGTGCAGTTATAAATAAATATCCGTTAAACTTCACTATTTTTTTAACAAATCGTATTGTCAGTAGCGAATTTAATGTTTATGGCACATCGTTTCACCATGTTATACATGTTTGCGCAGACTTTATGTGAGAGCATACTTTGTACATGAGACAGTAAACGATATTAATTTTAATAGTAGTAAGTCCGAAAAGTTCTCGTCCTGGACTATATGTAGATGGCGTCTCTTTCGATAAACTGCGAAACTGTCAGCAAACAAAACTATTTCTCTTACTACATTCTGTAAATTTGTTTGTCAAAATGGTATAGAACAATGTATGGAATAATATGGGCTACAGGTAAGAAACTGTATAGATTACTATTTTACCAACAAAAAATGATTAAAAATTACTTACTATATAGTCAAAAATCACTCAGACATGAGCCATTTCTGGAATTATTTACTACATTATGTTCTTAGTTTCGAAATAATCACATTCCATACCATCGATTAAAATAATATCGCCTTTTCTTTCCTACACAAAAACATGCACTTCTTTTATTAGATCTCTTTTTTAATTTCCATAGTACGAGACAAAAATATCTTTTACAGAACGGAAGTATAATGAAGCAAAAATTTCTTCAGTCTGTGATTAAAGACGCCAGTGTTTTGTAAATGTTTTCCTTGGTATGAGAGGACATTTTGCACAGACGCAGCAGAAAATATTTTTCCTCTAGTATGATCAGTGAAAGTAACTCCTTAGGTACAAGTAAGTAAATTAGAGTTACTACTCCATCTTCCTACAAATCAAATCATTGATACGAAGACGACCAAAACAATCAATATTTCAAAGCAGAATAAAAGTATGATAGCTTTTAGATATTAATATCTATTCAGTAATTCAATGCATTTAAATAATACACTTGACTTAAGCTTTCAACTTTGAGAAGGTGATAAAAAATTAACAGTAGAACTTCATTACAATTGGAATAAAAAGAGTTCTAGTGGTTAAACATTTAACTTACTAACTATATAATAGAATACTATCAACGTATCTGTTTATAAATATTTTACGCGCCATGAAGTGCGGATAGAAAGTTTTAGTTTCTCTTGACGCTAGCATAGTAATATTTTTATTTTTCCGGAAGCTCCAACTGTATCCAAACCAGCGCCACTACATCTTATCCACTAAAATGGTATCCACACTCAATTTAAATAGCTAATGATTGTAGCATTGTCATCAATTTTGAACCAAGAAATAAACTGGATTAATAGGAAGAAGTATTCATATATATCTGGATAAATAATTAATAACATTTTTATATATTCTACGCGTACTTAAGACAACACGATTATGACGTGAAAGTTTATTGATCTTTAAAACATTTCTTTATTTATTAAGGCTTTACGCCTCGTCAATGTCGAGGTCATGAGAGGCGGGAAAGGATTGAGCCATGGCATTTTGGAGGAACAATCGCGGCATTCACCTAGAGTGATTTAGGGAAACCATGGAAAACGGAAATCTCGATGACCGGACGGGAATTCGAACCCGCGCCATCAGAATACGAGACTAGAGCGTTACCGCTCATCCTCCACGCTCGATTTTAAATTTAACAGCAGAAACAAAGAACTGTAAAATTCATTCTAGAGATAAGTGAAATTTGTTATCTTGGGGATGTGCTGTTGTCTTAGATGTCTAATTTATTTATTTGGGGAATACCATCTAAAAATTTGAAGCCCAAAGATATACGGTACCACAGCTTTCTTGGAAATATGTTCCGTTCCCCTCTCACGTACTACTCGAGATTATGCAGACCGAATATGACAGTGTCATTAGAGTCTGAATTGATGGGAGTGAATTCGACGTTCCCTATATTAAGAAAGAAACGCCGCGTTCACTTACAGTGTTCAAGGAAATCATGTAAAACTGAAATCGATGTGGCATCTAGAGATTTGAACTACCATCCTCCTTGGGTACCAGGCCAGAATATTATCACTCATCTACTAGGATATACAGTTCATTACTACCACCGAGTAGTTCGGCTGTCAGCCTACTAGAAGCTAACCTACTTACAAGCCGACCGTGATAATAGTTTTCTTATGCCTATAACAAATGATGGCGAGAGACCCATTGAAAACATACGTTTCACAAATAATATAATTCTATAAACACTGGCACAAAGCTTCCACGATTTAGATGGCTACTTTTGCTAACACATCATTAGCGTACAACTCGGATAATTATTTCACCTATTGAATGACATACGGTATGCTGCATTCAAAATTTTATTCAGTTTCTGTATCCCAAAATGATATATCGATTCTAGTGGGTGAAAGCTTCCTTTCTGAACTTGTATTTGGGAGAACCCAGGTTCAATCCACGTTTCTGTGGATATCGAAATCTCTCAGTGAATGGAGCGATGGTTCCTTCTTGAACGTCGTGATGGGTTTCCTCCTCGTTACTTGTTCCCAATCCCTTTTCGGTTCCAATAACCCAGAGCCGTGCAGCTGCAAAAGTTAAATATTAGTCTTTTATCGTTACATCCGCCACTGAATTAGGTGTGGAGATTAAGCAATATGTTGCTGAAGTCAATGAATCTTACTACGGACCGAGTCAAGTGGGTGAGCGAATAGCGTTTGGGCCTGCCATTCTGAAAGACGAGAGTTCGAATCCCGGTCTGTTCATCAAAATTTCGGTTTTGCATGTTTCCTCGAAATCAATACAGGTGAAAATCTTGAAATTTCCTTCGGATAACAGTCGCCGAATTCCTTTCATTCCATTTTCCTCATTCTCTCCCGGCTGTAACAACGTCTACTAGTCGTAATGCGATAGTGAACAAAGGAATTCTTCCTGGTTCCTCACTTCTAGAGGCAATGGTTAATGATTTGAATTTGAAGTCTAAAGATATACGGTACCACAGCTTTCTTGGAATTACGTTCCGTTTCCCGTCTCACGTACCACTAATGATTTCTTTTTCATCCCCTATTCCCCAGCGGTCCCAGATCCTTTAAGACTCTAGGTAAGTAAGTTATTCTACAAAAAAAAAAAAAAAAAAAAAAGATAATTTAGCTGCATTATTTAGAACTCCCTGATATTTAGTTCCTCATCCTGCATCTTCGACAAGTTCAGAAAAATACCGGATTCTACTGTGGATACGTGAGTACGTTAAGGAATAAATGTAAGAGACCTTGGTGTGTATGCTTAAAAGTTGTCCGTCTTCATGCAGTGTAAGTTCTATTAAATTCAGATTTTACTGGCCAAACGCTGCACACCTCTAGTAGTCTGTTCGGCTTTTTACTCTCCTTACAGCTCTTACACAAGATGAAACAGACTCGATTTGATTCACCCAGGAACACAACGTGAGTAAGTTATAACCCAATTACAAACAGCTTCTTCAAATGCTTCCCGTATTGCTAGAAGTGTATGATGTCCCAGTGATAGTACTTTGACGATTTAATACATCAAATTAAGTAAACTTTTCTGTGGGTACCGTCCGATATTATTTTTCCTGTATTTATTAATTTTTTCCTTTATTTTTTCACTTGTCGACGATATTAGAGGCGGGAGAAGGTGGGAGAAAGGAGCGGGAATTTTTTAATGAATCTACTGGACATTCGCCTGGAGTGATTTTGGGAAACCGTAAAAAAAAAAAAAAAAAAAAAAAAAAAAAAAAAAACCTGGATGTCCGGATGGAGATTTGAACCCGCATCCTTCTGAGCGCCTGGCCCAAGCGTCACTTCTCACCTACCTCTCTCGGTCGATGCTCTTTGGGACAAATCTGGAACCCCAGTGGTTGGGCTGTAAAATATTTTCTGCTAAAACAGAAAACTTACGTAGGTGGAGTCACTACGAGAAGGCGGGGACCCTCTTATTCCACAGATACCCGTGTGAGATTCACGCTAGGCTTGTTGTCGTTTCGGTGGGTGATTCTCCGGTCTTCGAATAGTCATGCGTCTCCGGTCACGATTAAAACAATGACTCGTGCTTAAAACTGCAGAAAACAGGATGTCGGGGGCCACCGCGACCAATTCGCTATTCCGGCGACAGAAATGAAAAGTGGCAAAACAAACTGCCGCACCGACGACCATGTCATACACGTCACAGCTTTTTCCTCTGTCAACTCTGAGGGACCCAATTGTCGCCCGTCTATCAGAGGGGACTTTACACACTGCCTGCTTTTGACTGGAGGACAAAGTTGGCGGTCTTAATACAGTATGCACGGTAGACTCATTTTTTGCAACGTCCAGGAATTAAATTTTCCCTTCCCGGGAGATATTTCTTGAAGACATAAGCAAATGAAAGTTCATACTGGTATTATTGAAAAATTCCAGGAATTTTATTGAACTATGTATTAATTCAGTCCAGGAAATGTCTGCTGTAAATTAAGCATCTAATCACCTCAAACATTGGTGTCTAAGATTAAAACTTTTTCTTCTCTCTCGTCCCTTATTGTCACTGTTGCTGGTACAGGATTATTCAAAAGACAGCGAGCGTGGTGGGTGAACGGTTAGCGTTCTCGCCTCGCATTCGGGAGGACGGCGGTTTGAATCCCCGTCCGGGCATCCAGATTTAGGTTATCCATGGTTTCCCCAAATCACTCCAGGCGAATGCCGGATGCTTCCTTCAAAAGGCCATAGCCGAAACCCTTCCCGTTCCTTGCCCCCAGTCCTTTCCCGCCTCTAATGACCTTGATGTCGATGAGGCGTAAAGCCCTAAGCAAAAAGAAAGTAATAATCATTTCCCTCTCTTAGCTCACAACTTCATTGTTTACAAGATATTAAGCTCCACAGAAAGTGAAGCTGCTTAAGAAGAAGTAACTACCAAAAACATGAATTATTCTATACACCGTTCTACGTAGTATAATAAATAAATTTTAAAATAAAGTAATATCCGTTGGTAGAGGGCGCTTACTATCTAATTTTTCTGTTTCTTATAGTCTTCGCCAGTATTACTATCGACAACAATTTTGAGCCTTCTGCTAAGGATGAGTTTATCAGACCACATCAATTTAATTCGAATGAATTCAGTCCGTATTAATTTTGCGAAGATATAGACGAAAATCTCAGATTAAATGAAATACAATATATAACTAGAATAATTCTTTCACATATTAACTGGGGTTTTATGAACGAGCTATTGCTTCTAATATCGTATCATTTACGTAGAAACTGATTTCTATGCGTCATTCGGAACGCCGTTTCGTCTTTCAGTAACACAACTAAATATCTTTAGTCTAATTACAATTCAACTTATAACAAGTCTCTTACGGTTGCTGAATTTGAAATTTCAACCAAACTCAATAAATATGTTATTGATTCTTGATCCGTAAAACTTTTTTACTACGTTTTTTCTTTTGTTTTCATGAAAACGATGTCATTCAGACAACTTATTTGTTTAATCTTGAAAATTAACACGTAATTGTATTCATTGTAGTAAAATACCAAAACAACGTTTAAACATTTTTCAGTCATTTACATAGAGGATACGTTAATAGTGTATTACTACCTAGATTTATGTATCTGTTTTTAACTAATTATAGCAAAATAGCCAAGAAGAATAATATATCCGAAAACCGAATTTTTATACTTTCTACTTCTTGTATTTCTTCCCACTGACATTTTTTTCCCCCAAATTATTAAACATGACTGTTTCAAGTTTCCTTAATGGGAGTTGAGAGACGATATTTTCCGTTTAGTACATACTTGTGTGTACCCCCGGCTGTTCTGTACTCCGGACGTCAATAGTATTGTCTCAGATACATTGGGCAAACACAGCAGCCTTGTTCGTTGTCTGTACTTCATAAACTATCACAGTCTCATATGTTGGTTCAATATTTGTACTTCTGTTATCTAAGAGTTCGTTGGCCGCTTTTGTTAACAATAGCCTCGCTTCTGGCATGAATTCCTGCTGAGATGTTCAAAATTTGATCACGCATGTGCTTCTAATGAACATACTACACTTGTTTCGGATTTAATTTACATTAATGATTTTTAAGTATAATAAGATGACTATGTAACATTTATATCCATTTCACGTTTAATGTTACCGATGTAGCCTTTCGTTGATGCAATAAACTACACGAGAAAATAAACTACTCCAATTTCCTGGCTCTAAAACTTACTAAGGTATTCAGGTGTGGTCTTCGATTCGTATGTAACGGTGTCACTGCCATCAGAAAGAGAATCAAGATTTCTAGAGATCAACAGTATGAAAAATAACCAAAAAATGTAACCTTCAATATAGTAGCAAAGGACATAACGTCTCCTGAAACAAAAACAAACAAAAAACAAAAAATAACATAAATATAGTTTGCTCTTAAGTCTAAACTATAACATTAATTGTAATATAAAATATAAATAATAAAATTATACTAAAAATATAAACTTATATCATTACCAGGCAGATCCAGAAGTGTATTTCAGCCAACCAATCAGGAGGACGAGGGTTCGAATCCCGTCGGTTTCCCATGGTTTACCGAAATCACATCAGGTAAATGCCGGGACGATTCTGCTAAAGGCCGTTGCCGAATTCCTTCTCATTCCTAGCCTTCATTCCTCTTCCACCTCAAATGAAGTCGACGGGGAGTAAGGCCATAATTAATTTAAAAAAAACGCTCATTCAGAAATACTCTTCAACAAGACGCCTAGCTGGGTCCAGTGTTTAAAGTCACTATCTGACGGAAAAATTGTCGTTAACAATCATACTGAGGGAGGGCGGTAAGTTTGGAACCAATCCTTTGGTATGAAATCTGACGAGTTAAGAAACTGTGCACCATCACCTCTTATTCACTGATGACAAAATACTGGATCACAGAGTATCGAATCACATGCACCTGTGTCGAGTTCCACAAGTAGGTAGCTGCTTACACCCTGCACCATCACTTGCTGGCGGATTGTTAAGTACAGTGTGTAGAGCTTAAACTATTTAATTATGTTTTAACATTCTATGTGTAACATTAGCAGTTACCCACTACATTGTCCTCGAACTTTCAGTTTTCAGCTAGCCCTTTATAACACTGCCAACTATGATCGAGCATATATAGGCTGCAATCGCAGCTTGTTGCCCGTCTACGCTGTATTTAACAAAGCAGTGTGGATGAATTTGTTGTGGTAACAAGAGGTGGTTACAGGCAGCCAGTGGTGAGGGGAACTGAGAGCGGAGTTCCTTAGCTTTTGAAGAACTAGAACACAAATATCTGAAAAACGTTGAATCGTATCACCTTAAAAGATGAACTGAAATCTTACAGTTTTTGCCTCTTGTCCGATCGTTCTACGACAACTTTATTAATTCCCTAATAAACAACCCATACTACATACGGTTTAGGCGGAGGAAAGGGAAGGGTGATAGGAATTGTGCGGTCGGATGGACAGCGTCATCCACCTTGGACGGTGTGTTCTGTAAGTGAAAGAAACATGCAGACGAGTTTTAGATGAACTGATAACCCGACACCTCACTACGGATGGCCCATTACCCCGCGTGGTCTTTGACCCGACTCGTTCAATATTCCCGAGAATTTCACTTTAACGACCAACCACCGACTGTGTGGGAGGCGCCGGACCACGTGGCTACCAGCGGCCGCCCTTGAATGGCCTTCTTTGTGGCCCGTGGGAGGTCCCGTTTACACAAGCACACGGCCACACGGCTTTACTGCCCGTCGCCGGGAATCAAAAGTGTTGATGAGCCGTCGGGCACATCAAAGAATGCGCCCGGCTGTCGGCCAGGCATATTAACGCTCCACACACACGTGGGCCGCCACACTCGCCTCTTTCTTGTCTAGCTGGTCGCGTGTAATTGCGGCGCCCGGACTCCCGAAACACATGTGACGGCCGGCGCCTCGACGGGCGACCCACAACCACTTGCTCCCAAACAACACACGCTCTGATTACCACCGCAGAGGATGAGCTGTAGTGAAAATACACGTATTCATCCACAAGAATGTTAGCTCTTGCGGAGAAGTTCCCGTTGCGAGGGTCTCCGGTTCGATTCACCCATCAAGCGTGGGTAAATTAAATTAAATGCTACCCTCTGCTGTTTCTACGATAGTATGATGAACATAGAAACCTGCGACTGGGAAGTAAGTTAAAAGGGCGTCAATTAATTAAGTGAGGTATTTTTCTTAAATTTGGATCCCCCTCCCCTTTGTGAGATTTGGTAAGATGTGTTGAGAACACCCCCCCCCCCCCACGTAAGATTTATCCAATAATTTTAATTTCTAAATAATTAAATTTATTTGATGTTTTCATGTATTTTGCCTTAGTGTTAATATTGATGTCTAGTATGTTTGCTGATGACATTGTCTTGTACGAGCTGAGGATATTGAGAATTTACTGAGTATTATGAACAAAATACTGAAGGGTGGTTTTGGACTAAATATAAATCAAAGAAGACAAAAGTGATGAAATGTAGCAGAAATGATACCAATCACAGTAGATTAAATATAAAAATAGGATCGGATGCAATAGGAGAAGTAAGTGAGTCTGCTACTTGGGAAGCAAAATTACAATCGATGGTAGAAGCAAGAATGATGTTAAAAGCTGAATAGCACTAGCAAAAAGAGATTTCATGAAAAGGAGAAATCTTAGAGCTTCAAATATTGATCTAGAAATTAGAAAGAACTTTTTAAAACTCTGTGTATGGTGTACAGCACTTTATGGTAGCGAAACCTGGACTTTATGAATACCTGCAAGAAAGAAAATTGAGACATTTGAAATGTGGTGCTACAGAAGAATGATGAAAATTAAGTGGACAGACAAAGTAAGAAATGAACGAGTTTTGGAAATGATGGACGAGGAAAGGAGTTTGTGGAAGAAGCTTACAGAAAGAAGAGACAGGTTGGTAGGTCACATTTTGAAAAATGCTGGATTGGTTAATTTGCTGGTGGTGAGAACAGTCAAAGGTAAGAACTGTAGAGGAAGACAGAGATTAGAATATATGAAGCAGATAATTGAGGACGTGGGTTGTAAGGGATGTGTAGAGATGAAGAGGTTAGCACAAGATAGGAAGGGATGGATGATTGCATCAAACTGATGACAGTTAAAAAAAAAAACCTTTACTACATTTTTTTCTGTGACTAAGAGGAGAGAAATTATATAAAAAGTTGACGTGAGATTTTTATCGACCCGTTCTCCTCACTTTAAATGGGATCTGGTGAGAGTTTACCGAACCCTCTCCACCTATTTTGAGCGCACGTAATTAATGGACATCCCCTAACAAGATTGTGACGTAGATATATTAATAAGATCTATCTAAAACTTCGTAAAATTTTGTATCTGAAGTTTCACGGTCGGATTATTTTGTTTAGATGACGTAAGAATAAATATTGTCAGTGCCGGAGCCGCTCAGCAGTGTGTGGAGAGGCGTGGACAGCTGGGTCGGTTGAGAACAAATTCTCGTTTATGAATAGTCAGTAATAGTTGGTCTGACACTGAAAGCGGGGACGCACACAGTGGTCGAGATATAGTGTATCATACAGTATGACTTGAGTGGTTGTATATAAATGTTAATTTCTGTCATGCAAAAGGAATAAAAAGGATTACAAAGGGAAATCAGTAGGAATTACCATCAGTACAACATCCTTTAAATCAGATTCACGCTACAACTATCACAAGGAAATGTTGAATTTTATATTCTACAAATGTTCGTGTTAGAATTGCTGAATTCATTTGGCCCACAACGTGCAATACAAAAGGAAACTACAGGTAACCACAAGTAACCCCTAACAAGATCCACAAAGTCTTATCGCCTTTACTACTGACATTTACAACTAGCTTAATCACCATAAGAAGATTTCTAATCAATTTGTCTTTATAACTTCATTTTCAAATGCTGACAATCTCTTTCACCTACCACACATAGACAATTCGAATAATCTTAAAATAAAATTTGAAGGCACAGGGTTTGTTTATCAACGCCTGTTTGGTAAAACACATACTGATTTTCAGTTGTATTTCACATAAAAATCTACTAAATTAGTTGACGTAAGCCCATTTGTTTTGAAATACTTTAACCAAATTGTAATAGTTTCTCACGACTAAAACAGGCAAACATACTTCGAACAATGCACCTGGCACCACGCTACATCTAACGCAAGAATCAAACTATCCTAAAGAAATTATTGTATACAAACAGCTGAACAATACACGCTGATAATTAAATGTTAGACATTAGACATTTTTGTATTGTTTTGATGCATGTCATAAGCTTCTAATAATATTCGATATATTTTTTTAACATCCTGTATAAACTAGACACAGAACTTTCAGGTCGATATTATTGAGAATGTTTGAAAGTTGCACCCTATCGCTGCCCCAGATTGTGATAATACATGCCCCAAAACTTTGAGATGCAAACATCTGGCGGTCGCGTCATTTACCTCGTAAGAGAATCTCGACAACTCCCACTTAAATCCAACGTTCTACCAAACGCACAAGCTTAACCCGTTGAACCTACACTTCTTTTGATAGAAGTCACTTCTGGTCATACCAACTCCCGCTAAAACCTTTGCGATTCGCTCGCCACTCAAATCATTGCTACAGAGTTTTGTACCAACCGGTTTTCCAGCGCGGCACATTTTCCCCTTTTACGAGCTGCCGCAGTTATTAAATTTTCTGAGCTACCGTCGTCGCACATTTATTTTCGGTTTTTTGTAATAAGCGTCCGATTTACGACTGAAAAGCGGCGCCGCGCTGACCACCTCGCAGCGGCGGTATTTTTAGCCGTGGCGTGTCACAGGTGAATGTGGGCGCCCTTTGGGCTCCCGAGATCCACCCGCCTTGCCGGTCACTCAACTCGAGCAGCACGCACAGTGCCCAGCAGTAAATTCCTCGCCTCGCAAAAACCCATTACCATATTATCCATATACTCTCACCACACACGCCGCGTTGTTTTTTTTTTACGGCTCTTTATTATAAGCGGGGCCCTCAGCATTCCAGGTACCGCTATTGCGCCCGCTATCATTGATCCATGGGCGTTTATGCTCTGTCGGCAGTAAATACCGAGCATGGGACCGGCACTAAACTACCACTTGTAAAACTAATGGCCCGCGCCTCTCCGCCATATTAAATTCAACTTATTTCATTTCTATGCCGCATGGAAATCTTGCAGCCGGCGCGGCGTGCTGTTGTCTGCGCGGTGGTTAAAAAGCCATAAACGCGCTGTTTCCCTCGGCCGCACGGCGTATATAACTACGGTGCAATCAACATGCAATAAATATTTGATCAAAGTCGGTCGGGGCGGGGCGTGTTTGGGACATGTTACAGATACTTAACATACAGTTTATAATGCTCCGTCGTATCTTCTTGACAATCTTTAATTGTTCCTCTATTACTCTGGTTAGATGATTATCGTGACCTGTTTCTGACTGATTGGTAAGGATGCTCGCATGTAGACACACCAGGTAAGTGTATCTAGAGTCAACGTCATGAGATCTGTGAGTTGACGATTTCTTTGCCTTTTCTGTTGAGCTGACGAATTTCTGGTGTAAGGGACTGAGAGGCAAAGAGTTCCTAATGTCTCTAGATCAGCAATACTCGGTACTTTTCTAGTTCTTTTCCTTAGCTTACTCTCTGCTTTTGAAGCTTCAAATTTCTGACGTTTCTCCTTTCGAGGTATCTAATGGACCAATACATAGGGGTCGAACCCATGTATTTCGGCAATTTCATAGTTTAATGAAGTTTCTGGCACTAAAATCGACTTTAATGTTAATGCTGAATTTATTATTATTTTAAGAAATTATGAGTACTTTAACGATTTGTGTCTGTGAAATATACATGGGACAAGGGGGGTTAAAAAAAAGTTTTGATGAACCCAAGTTTGTAAGATTTGAGTAAAAACATGTACTGGTCAAAATAGAAAGTTTTACTCAACTTGTTGATGAAATTATTTTGGTTAAATGAGAAAATCTATGTCCGCACTGATCTATCGACAGAATATTGTTTCCCACACACAACAAGGCATTCAAGGAGAGACGAAACAGTACAATATCCTGTACATATATCCCATACAGGTGTTTACACTTTTCTTTCACGGACAGTATGGGTAGTTTCAAAATAGAGCTCATGTGGATGTCTTATCTCTTCCTACCAATTACGCCTTGTTTCGTGTACGTTCTGCCACGATTTCCGGTGAAACTTTAAAAATGGGCTGTAATACTTTTGGATAAGTTCTCATTGTTTCAAATTTAACCCTTTTCCCCGATATCCGTAAGTTGATTTTTTCTTTGGTCCTCAAACTATCTGCCACAGCAGCCAGCATATGACGCAAGTTACCCATCATGTCATGCGACAAAAAGCCGCTCCCCCCTCCCTGCGAGGCGTTTGGCGGGGATGTTCCCTGCAGTATTTACCTAATGGCGGCAATAATAAGCTAAAGGGTCGGCACCCTGCAATTAAATGTGACCTGGTCTAATGAAGAGGAGGCTCCCCCGCCGCTTTGTAACTCGATTTCGAGCGCTAGTCGCGCGTCGAGATAATCGCAATATCGCGCGTCCTCTGCGGCCCGAGGCGCTATAAATGTAAGCATCAGAAATCATACACAACTACAAATTATAAACTCCTTATTTGAAGTCGAACTTACCGGGAGAGTATGTGAGGTATCTTAATTTAAGTGGTTAATTAGGTAGTAAATTGTAGCATCTTGTGGATGAGAAGTCAAATGTATGCTGCTGAACGTTTAATTTTGAAGTTATAGCACTGTCAATTATTTTCATAAGCTGAAAATGAAAGGACTATTGCTACATTTTTATTTATTTTTTTATTTTTTTTTTGCTGATGGCTTTACGCCTTGTCGACGTCGAGATCATTAAACGCGGGAAAGGACTGGGGGCAAGGAACGGAAAGGAATTCGGCCACGGTATTTTGAAGGAAACATCCCGGCACTCATTAGGGGAGACCGTGGAAAACCCAAATGTTTCCATGGATGCCCGGAGAGGAATTCGAATCCACGTCGTCGCGAATGCGGGGACAGAGCATTACCACTAGGTAATTATTGTTGTTAAGGAATAAAAATCACTATTCCAACTGCAACTGCAACTGCATTCATAAGCAAAATCACTATTTCAACATGCGTAATATCACTTCTTAACTTGATGACAGACACATCATAATCATATTACTATATCCTTAATATGGAGTTTCAGACACACATGTCAGCGTTACGACAATTGCCGCTTGACTCTGTGATGCTTACCATCACAACAGCCAAAGATCTTAACACTACTTATCGGTACTAATTTATTCTATTCTCCAGAGACTACACACATTACATTAATTTACATGCATCAGTATATTTATTCATAAACCTACACAATTAATTAGCGAAAATAAAAATGATTGATGGGATATGATACTGTCACAAGTACAGTGTGGCGCAAAAGTCTTCTGACCGAGCGTGGTGGGTGAACTTGGCATTCGGGAGGACGCGGGTTCGAATCCCCGTCTGGCGATCTAGATTTCGGTTTTCCATGGTTTCTCGAAATCACTCCAGGAGAATGCTGGGATGTTTCCTTCAAAAAGGCTATGACCGCATTCCTTCCAGTTCATTGCTTCCAGTCCTTTGAAGCTTCTAATAACCTCGCCGTTGACGAGGCGTTTTCTTGTTTCAGACGAAAAATGTCGTTTAGTGAAGAGTGCGCAGGGAATATTCCGTCATGTGTGAGGGAAGGATACTGCAAGATAGACGTCGCGGCCGAATTCAACCACAGGTGCCCTGAACGTCAGCCAGTGTCGCAGAGCACTGATAAATTCAAGGGCACAGGAAGTGTGGAAGATGCGCCCAGACCTACAGACCCAAGCAAAGCAGGATGTGGTCAAGGCAGAGATAGCGAGAGACCAACGAAACCTTCTCGCTAAAACTGCTTAGAACTGGGTGTTGCAGGGACAAGGATACATATAATAAAAATGTATAGGTTTTTCTTTTTGGTTTGTGTTTGAAGCCTTGTTGACGTCTATGTTGCTAGAGGCGGGAGAGGATTGGAGAAGGAATTCGGCTATGGCCTTTTGATGGAATCATTCAGATATTCATCTGGAGATTTCGGGAAACCAATCAGAATGGCCGGACAGGGATTCGAATCTATTACGGCTTTCTGGATTCTATTCCTGCGATGCGAGACACGCACAGTTAAGCTTTGGCTTATTACAGTTCTCGGAATGTGATGTTGCGAAATAATGAGTAATCAACAACAAAAACGTTTGGTTAAATTGGAGTATGTCTATTAGTAACATTAAATCTTATATGATTTGTGTTTGGTCTTAAAAGCTATAGCTTGAATTTCACTATCTTATTCTCTGGCTCTTTTGAATAAATAGTTGGTACTGTAAATGAAATATTCTTCTTAATTTCTAAATCCTTTTCAGGGCAAGTATGAGATAATTTTAACGTTCGAGATGAAAATAAAAGAGTAGACTACTTATTACACATAAGAACTTGCAAAGTGTAAACGCGTCACGTAACGATAATATGAGAGAACTAGGAAGGAATTGATAAAGTAAGTAACGAGATCAAATCGGAGTGTTTACCAGTACATGTTATTTCTTTCCAGAAGCGATCGAAGATTCGATATGGCAAGCAAATGTAACTACAGTTATTTAAATATATAGTAGTGCTTAAGAGTATAGACACAGCTGTGAAAGGTCAAACAAGATTTCAAGGGAGCTGAGGGATATTATAGAAGAAATTAACATCTGAATATAGCCATATTTTGCCTAAATAAAGATCATATACTATGGATCATTTTGTAGCATTATTACAATTCATTCTCCTATTACTTTTGGCAGGTGGAGAGACCCATAAATATTCGACCATGTGATATTCATTTTGTTACACTCATGTTTCCTCATATAATTAATCAGTTTGTAAAGGGCACATTAGACATTTATCCGACTTACAGTACAAGTGTGACGCTTTACAACCAACAAAAGTTGTATGCGTATTGTAGTTAAATCAGGATAGTGAAAAAAATGTATATAAGGAACACCTGAAATAGTGATCACAGTGAATAATTACACCAGGAAGTTAGACTGCAAATTTTCAGGACTGTAGATAAAGCGCGTTTGAACTGTTTTACATTTTAACGAGAGATTTTTTTATTTAAAAACGCGTCTGTCTCTAACAACCACAATAGCTGGAGTTACTGAGTTCAAATAGAAACGGCAGATAGAGATGCTCAAGTATGTTATAAAATTCGCGGCAACATTCTGTTAATCTTCCTGAATTTAATATTTTAATTTTTATCGTCAATTTGTTGATGGTCCGTTACGCTTTCGAATTTGTATGTTGCAACACACAGCATTAGTAAAAATTCTCTTTTCCATTTTCTACTTTCGCGAATCTCTTTCACATCTTGCACCTATAGTAGGCCTACTGAGTTACTACTGGTAACGCTAAACCATCATACATCGTCTCGAATAAACCCTTCTAACAAATATTCTTTTTGGGAAAGAAAATTAATCGGAATTTTATGACAGACACTATAAAAATTCACACACTTAATTTTAGACTCCTGCGGAGAGAATTTTCTTGTACTTCAGCACATCGAAGTAAAAAAAATAATTAAAAAAATAGTAAATAAATAAATAATATAAATAATAATAATAAAAAATATCAAAGCTTTCTGGGATAGCTAGCCAGTGATGCAGTTTAGTTTATGTTCCTTCGTTGTGGTACTATAAAATCTTCGGGTTCTGTTACTAATATTGCTTTCAGAAATTTTTTATGGGTACCATTTACTTCTAAGTTTAAACCATTCTCTAGGACAACGTCTGGATTCTTTTTCTTAACCCAAAATACAAGAGTCAATTCGATAAAAGCTATGTCTGTATATGAAGCTACGACATACAATGTTAACACTTCGGAAACATCTAAACAACCAAAACAAAATTTAACAAACATTTGCGGCGCTTGTTTGATAAAGTTTGTTAAGTTTGTTTGACCGTTTACCGACCGTTTTAGCCCTAGTGTTTTGCTAGCCTTCGATTGCTTATTTAATACCATTATTTTTGCTGAGCTCACAGTCATGTATTAAGTTTTTTTAATTATGTGTTTACGGACGTAATTACGGTTCTTGTTAAAGACGATAGGTTCAAGATGAGAACGATTAATCTCTCATATCGCTGAATTGAGGAGATCAAACATTTCTCGTGGGACATTTCCACGAATCGTGAAGGGGTAACTGGTAGGGCAGTACGCCGTAAAGGAGGGGGGAGGGGGAAGGTTTCGGGAGCCATTTGGAGTAGTTTCATTTCGGTCCGGAGGACTAGAATAGGTGTCGGACAAAGCAGGGTGAGGGTAGCTACTTTGATGTGGCGATTAGGGGAGGGCGCATGCGCTATACCCACCCCGCGCCTGTCATATTAGCATGCTGCGCGGTGCGGCGGGTTGCATAACATGCTGGCGCCGCTAATGGGATTATGATACAGGCGGGTACGTCGGGGGTAGGGGGCAATATGGCGTCGACCGGCTCCCACGCACGCAAAACGGCAGAACGGTATTTAACGAGGGGGAGGGACAACTCGAGAGCGAAACCTTGTTGCCAGCACCCCTTTTGGCTCGTACTTGCAACGCTGCGTACACTTTGTCGATAATATTCCCCGACGGTTATATATATACACGGCAGTTACCCACAACAAATGCTATCTATCTTTCACTGTATAATTTTCTTATCGTCATCATTTCAAACAACTAAATTGCTGAAAAGTTGTTCTATCTCTGCATATTTATTTCCTTCTCAGTATGCTGCAGATATTAACGAACTTTTTAAATGCGCTTTTGTTTAGGAGTGGATTTTAGGGTGTGCAAGAAAGCAGGTATAGTAGGCACAGAAAAAATGGCTGTGCGTAACGAATGCGATGATATTAACATCATGTATTTGATACTTATAATTTATATTACACTTTGGTAGATATTAATACTGAAATACTTTATTGAGAAAATACTGCAATAAGTTTTTTTTATGGCCATCTACTTATTCTATACATTCTTCTGATGCGTAAAATTATCTGTGGCATCTAGAGCAGCAGTTTTCAACTTTTTTCTCAATCCTTGGATCAATAAAATATCAAATATAATTCTACTGACCATTATTTTTTCAACTATGTGTGTATTATTAATGTTTGGAGACGCATTGTATTGTACGGTTATACCATAATAAATCTAAAAGCATCGTTTGAATTCCAGCGGAATCACAGTTATAGAACTGGAATTGAACTATTAAAACTGAAACAATCTTAATGTATGTATGGATGCTCGTTTGGGCCAAGGAGGACCACTTTAAGCCTTCGTTTTGCTTTATTTGACTTTGTTTGTGTACACATCCGTGCTGCAAGTAGGTTTGTTAGCCCTAGAAGGAACCTGCAGTTTAACGTGGAGTCAGAACTCAGAAGCACGAAAGCATTAAGGCGTACTTCACATTACATAGCAAACTGTGTCAGAAGTGAAGGTTGGGGTTAAGGGCTTACTAAAATACCCGCCGAGACAGGGATTCGAACCGCGGGCCTCTTAAAATTGATTAACCAAAGAATAATAGTTAATAATTCCGTGTGGTCGCAATGACCTGGTGACAGGGTTTCTATTGGCTGCGCATTCTGCCCCTGTCGTAGCAGCCTTAACCGAACCCGGTAAAGTACTCACAATTTCTTAAAATAATAATTAATTCAGCATTAACATCAGAAGTCGATTTTAGTGCCAGAAACTTCATTAAACTATGAAATTGCCAAAATACATGGCTTCGACCCCTACGTATTGGTCCACTAGACACCTCGAAAGGAGAAACGTCAGAAATTTAAAAACAACAAAATTCTTTAAGGATGCATTTAAATAATATCGAATATTAAAATCCTACAGTGGCAATTTATTTTATCTCCTCTGGCAAGCGAGTAGTAAGTATTGTTATCTGCGAACCGCAAAAGGTTGAGGGGAATGTGTATTGCGTTATTCCGTACCAAAAACTTGTTATTTCTGAATTTGGAAGTGGGGACTACGCCAGCGTTCAGTTAGAACATTGATTCTCACTTGGTACACGTAGATGGGACAGGTGGCACTCAGGCAGAACATTAAAAATGTAATTCTTACTGAATTAAAGATATGGTAAAAGAAAAATCAAGTAAAATACTGTATAAAGCTGTAAACGGATATAAGCTGTAAACCAAACTTTCTAAAAGCCACGAGTACTTGAACGACCAGCAAAAATCTAGTACTTCCATGATGTGACGATGTGACTACGTTGTTACTATAATTGCTTAGTACCTGGGTGACCGCATCTTTAGATTTTTGTTCAATATGCAAGATTTTGAATAAAATTTTATTAAATTAAAACGTTTTTCTTGAAGGCTTCATAGGCATTTTGAGATGTACAGTTAATTGCTCTAACCAAAGAGATGCTGAACTGGGCTTACTGGTACCTGAGACTTCCACGAGATGAAGCTAGAGTCGTTTCTGAGATACCAGATACAAGAATTGCTCTCTTTTTTTGTAAAATCGTGTTACAAATTTTAAAAGCAAATCGTTATGTACGTATGAAATTTCATCCAAATCGCTAGAGCCGTTTCCGGGATCGTTTGGTTTATCATCTCATAAATTGCTTTTAAAGAAAAATGCTATTATTGCGGTAAATAAAAGTGTTAATGATAATCAGGGATTAATTAATGGTGCAAGATTAGTGGTAATTCACTTAGACGAGTACATCATCCGTGCTAATTTCGTTCACTCCGATAATCACTCCACACTAATCTCACACCTTCTGATTCAGCCATGTCTCAATAAAAGTATCTTTCGTTATGACCATTAATAAAGCACAAGATCAAACGCTCTAACGCGGAGGTTCATATTTAACAGAATCTGTTTTTTCGTACGGATAAATGTTCGTAAATTCAGTAATATTTATGTTTATCTTAAAGGCATGTACGTTCAGAAAGTAAATTATAACTGCTAATATTGTCTTCAAAGAAGTTTGAAAAAACCACATCTGACGAAGCCAATATCTATTTTTTAAATATCTACTTTTTAAATGCTTTACAGTTATACATGTAGTATTTACAGATAATGGTTTTTACAATAAAAGTAATATTTATTATTACTCTTCAAAATAAAATACCTTTCGTTAGTAAATATACTTGCATTTACTTATTTACGCAATATTATATTACCATTCGGTGACTGACCACGAAGAATTGCTCGTTTAAAGATATAAGAGTTCCTTGCTGTAACTAAAGAGAACTGAACTATAGGCCCTAATAAGTTGGCTTACTGGTACCTGAAACGTCTACGAGATGGCATTAGAACCGTTTCCGATACACCAAATACAAGAACTGCCGATTTTTTGTAAAATCCCTTTTTTTTTTTTTTTTTTTTTTTCTTTTTTTTGCAGGGAAGACACCTAGTTAGGTAAACTTAAAAAACAAACTTAATCTAAATATGAAATTTCATCCAAAGTGTTAGAGCTGTTTGCGAGATCTAATATATATTTATATAAGAATTGCTCATTTAAAGATATGATTGACTAAATACGTTTCCAGTCGGCGTCAAAGAGAGCAGCGTTCCTTTGCTGATTCCTTTAACCATCAGATAATTAGACCGAGTCCGATGGGTGAGCGATAATTCCCAGGCTTAGTATTCGACAGGATGCGGGTTCGAATCTCCGGTCTTTCATGATTTTTCCAAATCACTCCAGGCGAATGCCGGAATCGTTCCGTCTAAAGGCCATGAACAAATTCCTTCCCGTTTCTTGTCCCCTCTTTCCTAATCCAATGCTAATGACCTCGATGTCGACGAGGAATAATGCCAGAACCAAAAGACAAACGTATCCGATTAGGAATTTTTTTTTTTTTTTAACAGTTTAACGTCCCTTTTTAACAACGTGGTCTTTAGAGACGGGAAAGGATGGGGGCAAGGAATGGGAAGGAATTCGGCCATGGCCTTTTGAAGGAAGCATCCCGACATTCACCTGGAGTGATTTGGGGAAACCATGGAAAACCCAAATCTGGATGCCCGGACGGGGATTCGAACCGCCGTCCTCCCGAATGCAAGGCCAGATTAGGGGAAAAAAAAAAAAAAAAAAAAATAACATCTGTTGCCAAGGCCGGTGGCTAGATGTTAATTTAGGTTTTGTCCTACGTCTCCATGTCCAACACATGTGATAGTGCAGAAAGTTTCTGCCACTGTGCGTGAGCGGACGCAATGGCCGTCTCCCGGCAGTCGGGCGCCGCTGTCCTTTACGAGCAGGTATTTTGAGAGGCGGCGTGACAATTCCACCGGCAGTAAAAATGACGCCTTTCCGACGCGGACTCGTCGCCAGTCTACCCGGAAGAGCACGGTAAACACTCGACGCTCATTGTCCGAGGTCGCTGACCTGTCGTTACATGGGGCTTATCTGCTGTCGTAAATTAAAGAACTATTTCTGGGTGTGGCGGTGAGCCTCCTAGATATGTGGCAGCGTCCGGACCTGGCTTTCGCTATGACGTGAGAGTTATATTCCAGCTCAGGCCGTAAAGGTTTCCGTTTCCTGTGATTACTCGAAAATACTCCAAACAAATGACGAGATGCTTCATTAATCGTTTCGGGTCTGACGTCACTAATAGGATCACAATATTTACCGCTTAATACTTCTACTAAACGATTGTGCATTGCAGTAATAAATCTTAAGGTTTTTCTCGAGCATGGACGGCCAGTTAGAAAGTTTCTTTTCAAATACAGTGCAGAAACATTCTGTCATCAAACTTTTCAGCTTAGGATATGTCAGTGCGCTGATGACAATGATGCTTTTTGAAATTACGATTTACTTGGCAAGTGTTGATTTTTTTTTATTATAACTTTTTTCTAAAGTTCCTTTATATTCATTATTACTATGATATATAAAGTTCGTGGTAGTACATATAAGTCCATCTTGAGTTCCAATAAAAGTCTGATAAAATGTGTGTGTTTAATATTTAGTATCTTTATACAAACCATTTATGCCTCCGGATAATAGAATCGCTGATATGCACCTCCGATCAAAAGATCTCCGACCTCAACCACGTTATGCTTTCCTGTTCTCGGTACCAGCTACAAAGCAAGCGGTTCTACAGGCGCCTAGAACAGCTTTCTATCAGATTACCAGCGAACGTTACTACCATTTTGCAATAAAAAATTTGCAGGTTTATAAAATAATTATACGCTTCCTCCAGGACACCGAAATGAAGATTTGAAACCCACAATAGTCTAAAAGAAAACAAAAATATGATAATGTTAAATTAAATAAAAACAGCAAGATTATAACGAGAGACGTGTAAATTTTTTAAATATTTCAAGTAATTAAGGAGTTTCTTTTTAGTGTTCACAGTAATTAAATGGAGTTGTGTAGGCCTATTTACTAATTCAGATATAAATAAAAGAAGATTTGTGTTAATTTTCGTAAGATACCTTGATCGAAGAACTAAACCAATACGATACGCTTAGAAACGAGCAGATATCTTTTACTACACATCAGCGTACTCAGAAAACATCACTGACAACTATGGAATGCCAGCCGTATTCAGTTGGATATGAGAGGGATACGGGTATATTGCCTTGTTATATGTTCGTACATAATTGTTACAGTAAAATATCACAAGAGTGTATGATGAATGTAACGCCGTAGCAACGAATGTGGAGCACAATACTTAGAAGTTACTCTCAAAGTCTGAAAAAAGTTTAACAAGATTTATTGGCGTTGTAATCAAAGTATGTAAAACTAACTACACTGAGGAGCTTCGTCCCCAACATTGATCAATAGGTTATCACTTTATTTTATAATCGTGAGCCATAGTTTTTTATTATGTACTGATGTTCAATTCAAGTTTCTCAAATTGTGAACAGTACAGCACTCATGAAGATGTTGCCGTGTGGCTATTTTCTCACTTCGAATGAAGCCATCCAGCAGGTCTCCTGTACTCCATGCTGGAGAGTCTCAAATCGTGTAAGCCATCAGCTCGTAATGACAGGTATTTGTCAGGTGCTGCCTGGACCGTAGAGCTCATTGTCGCCTGAGCTACCTGTCCCCACCGGATGACCTTGGTGGAGTTCTGAGAAACACTGGCCACAGTCGAAACCAGCCGTGAGATCTGACTCACAACCCAGCTTGTCATCGAGTGGACTTTTCTTATTGATCCTTCCTCTGTATATTACGTCGGGCTTCGATTCGATAGTTCACCGGTTCCATTCCTGGCTACGACATGGGAATTATTATAATACTATGCGAATCCTATTACGCAAGATTTGAATATGAGACAAATATAATCTAACACAATGCTGTAATACTGGTCCTACCGTCAGTGAAATTGGTGATCCTGATTATGGTTTAAGGGACTGTTCCGTTACTGCCCAAGGAAATTCTGTGATCATTGTTCATCCTAAGTTCATAAAGTACAAGTTATACAATATTACAAGAAACATTAGAACAAAGCTTACATGCTTCACAGAGAAGAAGATTCCGACGCTTAATTCTATTATATACATAATTCTCATGGATGTTAGGCGAATAAATTCCGCTATGCAAAAAGTTTTAGCAAGTAGTATTGAGCGGTAAATTGCTATAACAACAGCTGGTGTCGTAATTAATCGAACAATATTACTTTACATAATGAAGATAGAGAAGACTTTATCCGGCTGAAAAGCAGTGAAAGGAAAAATTTCTCTCTTCCTTCGGTGACACAAATTGAAATCTTTTCTTGGCAGCAAAAATCATCAGACGATGATGATGGTTCTACCAATGAGTAAGTTTGATAAAGATACTTCGGCTTGTCGAGAAATGACCGCTGTCGTATATTCTTCAGGTCTGACCAATCAAAAAATTTCACTAGTTGTTCGATATCTGTTGCATTGTATGAGTCACGGATGAAAGCGATAGATCGGCTGTAGTACATACCACAGACGTCGTCTTGAAATGCTTCCAAGAATGACACAACTGCTGGAGGAAGTATGTGCGATCATAAAAAGAGCAATAGAAGGGAATTAGGATTTTAAAATACAAGTAAATAATTTTATTTTATTTTCAGCAGAAATTTCTTACGGTTTTTAAACAAACTTTTCGTCAAACAGGTCATTTTTTTTTAGATTTTACTGTAACGTCAATGGAGTTGAGATGTAATTTTTATTAAACAGATAGGTCTGTAAAAGTAATATTTTTAAGATCTGTTGCATCAATTACAGTATTTGCCATTGTAGAAGTCTCGTGATTAAATAACTTGTGTTAGAAGAAAGAATAATAAACATTAGCAAGTCCACTGTAAATTTCTATTTATTTATTTCAGAGGAGGAAGAAAAAATTTGAGATCTCTGTGGATGAGAATGTTTAGCCCGCCACCGTAAACTATCCCAGGCGAGCGCGATGATTATTTGATTTGGCTGCTCACAGTTCTTTTTGCGCTTCCAAGAACCGAGACGGGCTAAATGAGCTGAATTGCCCCATAATATGTCGCTTCCTGCAAGACAACAGGCTCATTGATATCATTTTGCTCTATACAGTTGCCTGCGCAGCGAGTTGCATACGTAACTCTGTCCACCGTGTCTTCAAGAATATGAAGAAGAGCTCCCCAAAAAGTTGTATTAACATAGTACTATAAATATGCAATGACCAGTTTCCTTCTTCAAAGTTCGAGCCTAATACACACGAGTAGTTGACAGGGTTGCACCGAGCGTGGTGGGTGCACGGTTAACGTTCTGGCTTCCATTCGGGAGGACGCCGGTTCGAATCCCCGTTAGGGCATCCAGATTTAAGTTTTCCATGGTTTCCCCAAATCACTCCAGGCGAAAGCCGGGATGCTTTCTTCAAAAGGTCATGGCCGAATTCCTTCCGTTCCTTGTCACCTCTCCCCTCCTGCCTCGACGTCGGCGAGGCGTTAAGCCGTCAGTAAAAAAAAAAAAAAAGATGTGTATAAGGTGTGTATTGTGTGTGACATGAGACACTGTAAAGAGCACGCCGGGCTTAACCTTCTCATCTCACAGACGAATCAGCGCCACAATTACAGCCAAAAGCCAATTGTTTAGAAATTAAGTGAGATCTTGATGTGTATCAGCATGGTGCAACAAATGACAATTTCATTATTTTTCACACCTTCTCGATGTCGAGATCATTAGAGGCGGTAAATGATTGTTGGCACGGAACAGAAAGTAATTCGGCCATGGCTATTGGCAGAAACAATTCCAGGCATTCTCCTAGACTGATTTTGGAACACTATTGAAGACACAAATTTGGACGGGGATTTGCACCCACGTCCTTCAGAATGCTAGGCCCAAGCGTAACCGCTCACCCAACAATCTTGGTGGCAACTTACAATAAATTGTAAACAGTGCAAGGTGATGGACGTAAAGTAACTGAGTACAAGATAAGCTATACAACTGTTCATCATGTCAGTGAACCTTTTAACCATCTGGACGTAATAGTATAAAGTAAGATGAAATGGAACAGCACATAAGTTGGGTTGTAGGCAAAGCGAATTCTAGTTTGTGACTCAATAAGTCGAATTTTGAAAATTATATAAGCACATACACAGGAGACACCGTATGAAATTGTCGTCCGGTTCAACTTGAGCACTGTTGTGCTCTGTGTAATTCAAACCACGAAGAATTGATTACTATTATCCAGAAAGTACTTGCTGAAGACCTTAGGAAAGTGTCACCGACTTGGTGCCAATTTTGAGATGGGATTGTCATCTGACAAACCGGTGACGTAGTTTCCGACTGGACTCTTTATCAAACATAAGAACAACCATCTTATTTTATGATTGCGGACAAGAACGTCACCTACCAACAGATTTGGGTATCTATAACAAGAGAGATAATTATGGAGATTAAGGTGCTGCGCTAATGCTTTTATGGATTCCTACTTCTCTCTTGACGCTACGGATTCCTCGAGGCCTCTTCTCTTCCAATTTCAAATTAAACATTTCCTCTGTCATGCTTTGATAAATGATACACTTCATGTAACCATACTACTGGAGTCTTGATCATTGAAGTCTGTTATGTACAGATTCCTCCTTAACTACTTTCCTCGTATGAATATTAAACAATTCGTTCGTCTAGTTTTGCTCCAACCCTACTCCTCTTAACCTCCATCTCAGTGAACTGAATTCTGCTAATATCCCTTCCATTTATCATCCATGGTTCGAAACCATATGTCAGTATTCGCACTAAGTGAGGCATGTAAATATCCCATTTTCACTTTTGTGGCATCTATCTGATCCATATCAGTCCTCCGACATACCTGTTCTTGGGTTCTTCTGGATCTTTCATAAATTTATTTTCTATGTACCCCTTTCTCTTCTGCCACACTTTTCAAATACTTGAACTCTTCTTCTCACCTCCGCATCGCTGTTAGCCTATCCTTCTACTTTCTAACTTGATTCAAGATGCTTGTGCCTGTTTCTTTTTGTTCAGTGTACCCATTGTTGTTTGATATTTGTGTGATCATAGTTCATCGTTAGTCAACATACACTCGAGCTGCTAGCGCGCTTTAGCCACCTCGTCCACGGGGCGTACAGAAATACCTCTGAGTGCGCTTGTACGGTTTGTTTTCTCTAATTGCAGAGCGATGAAATCTCACCGGAGCTGATGAGCACAACAGAATTCTAAGAAAAAGTTTAATTTCTCTCCCGGTTTTATTCCACAAATTGAAAAGTCTTTTTATTGCGAGAGATAGTTCTGATGGTACTTCTTTCGACTTCCAATTAACTTTGTGCTTATTGACTTACTGAGAAGCGGAATAAGTCGACACTTAGGCTAGAGAGCGGTCAGAAAAACGTACTCCGTGCTATTCCAGTCGAGACAGTTGTTGAAATTTTTATGCAGATTTTTTCCTCGCTGCTCAGTTACTGCTCAGAGCTATCGCTTTCGAATTAGTCGTCTCCGGAGCCACCCAAACAATTCAGTGTTTCTCACGTCAAACGTAGAACGCTACTTATGAAATGATCCTCCATTAATATTTCTTTAATTGAGTCAATAGATTCGAAATGGCGAATTTTATTTCAGTTATATACGACATTTAGAAAACAAACTGAGACACATTTGTAGCCAAAAACTCTCGTACCAAAAGCCTTGCCTGTGGTATTCTGCAATATGAAAAAGTTTACGACTATCACTACTCAAATTCTATCTCCATTATAACTCTTTCAATTGTCATATTATTATGAACTTCCTATTGTTTCGTTACGGTTGTCAATATAGCGTACATGACTGCTAGAAGCACAGACACTATAGTAAAAAACATCACTAATTATTGCACAGTTTCGGGGAGATACACGACTTTCAAAAGTGTCTAAGGTCGGCAGATATAAAAGGTTTGGTACATATGTATCAATTAAGTGCATCACCTGCTTTGGACCTATACATTTTGTTACAACATACACATGCATTTATTTAGAAAGTTAATTTAAATTCACTGTCGCCATCTTCTGGTGAAGGGATCGTGCACAAACTACGTGGCTCGGTTCAGGAGGTGGGGGGGGGGGTTAGCTGGAAGGCTACGCTGGGCTACGTGGGGGGAGGGGGGGGGGTCCCAGCCAGGCCACGTAGCTTTCCTTTCACAACATTTTTCACAGTTAAAATGAGGAACAGAACTCACAACAGCGTGTGAATATTTATTTCCCTCAGTTAATTATCTCCGTACCGGTATGTAATTTACAATCGTCGGACAAGAGAAAACAGTACAAAATGTCTTCTGGAATCAAAAGGGAAAAAGCTACGTGCTACGTGGGGGGGAGGGGGGGTTGAGGCAAAAGCCACGTAGGGCTACGTGAGGGGAAGGGGGGTTCACAGGAGGTCAAAAAGGACCTACGTGGTTTATGCACGCTCCCGAAGAACCAGAAGATGGCGACGGTGTTGTGATCGCCGAAATATCGTGCTTCCTCCAGACCGAGTCACGTAGTTTATGGACGCACCCAAAGTCTTCGTTCTTGTTTGATACGCCTCGCAGCCGTAAAGCGGACCCAGAATGTGACATAATTTCAAATTCAAATCTGCCGGAGGAATTGTGCTAGGTAGTCTCTCATAGCAAATCCTAGTTTGTTGCTATTTGTTAAACATGTGGTTCTCTTCATGAGATGGGGTCGATGGTAGAATGGTGTATTGATGGCTTTCCCGTCATATTATTTCGACTCTGTGCTTTTTGGGACATCTTTTATGTAACTTACAGCTTTGTATATTCAATTCTAGGAATAAAATTCTAACTCCTCGCGTAGGAAGTCACGGGTAATAGCTAGCTTTTCTATAAAAGTGAGCTTCTCTATGGTAATACCATAGGCTTAATACCACAACTGAGCGCAAAAATCTCACTACAATATTAAATCAGGATTTAGTGATAAAGAAATAGACCTGCGCCAACGAACTTTGGAAAGGTGTGAGGCTATTCTTATGACTGCCCAGTGTATACCAACAAAAGGAAGGAAAAAGAGAAGATTAGACGACTTTTTCGTTCTTACCTCAAGACACAGACAGGTGTTGACGTTAAGCTATAACCTCTGATTCCTGCGGACTCGATAAGATTTCCTCATTTCGTCCGCATCGCAGTAACTCGTCGGGGTACCTGTTCCGCGGGCTGGAGTCGACAGCGTGGCTGGTGCGCCGCTATTATTACCTAGCGCGGCGCCGCGCGACGTCTTGTGCAGCCGGGGGCTAGGTCGCGCTGTATCGGCCTATCTCACGGCTGCTAATAATAGCGCCCTTCCTCGCAGCTGCGGCCGCTCGGACCACGGCACGTGTTGCGCAGGTCAGGCTCCGCAACGCGCCCTCCCTACCATCCCGTCCTCTCTCCATAACTATGACTGCCCGTACATTAATCCTGTGGCCGCCTCCAGACCGAGCTTGGTGGGTGAGCGGTAACGCTGTGACCTCGCATTCGGGAGGCCACGGCTTCGAATCCCCGTCCGGCCTAACAGATTTGAGTTTCCAATGGTTTCTCCTAATCACTCCAGACGGTCCCTTCAAAAGCTCACGGATGAATTCCTTCCCGTTCCTTGCCCACTTTCCTTTCCAGCCCCAAATGATCCCTTCGTCAACGAAGCGTAAAGTTATAAACAAAACAAAAAAATCTCCAAAAAGGACTACTTGTTTCATTTCTATCTGCAGTGATTGAGATTTGGTGGGCGAGCGGTTAACACTCGGGCCTGGCATTCGGGAGAACACGGGTTCGAACTCCGATCCGACCGTCTAGATTTTGGGTTTCCATAATTTCCCGAAATCAGTTCAGGCGAATTTCTGGGTGATTCCTTCAAAAGGCCTTGGCCTAATTCGTTCCCGTTCCTTATTCCCAATCTTTTGCTGACTTTAATGATTACAAAGCTGACGAGCCGCAAAACCAAAACAAAAGAAAAAGTTCACGATAGGATGTGGTAAACCTGAGAGATATTTACGTCGTTGAGTTATTTAATTTCCTTCTGACTTTGCAACCAAATATCACTGTTCACCATTCAAACACGTCTCTCATTTTTTCTCAATAGTTACGACGGGAACATCTCGAGGGTCAGAGTTCATATCCTGTTGGACTATGCAGATATCTGTATCCCTTGTTTTATCGAAGTCAGTTACTACCATTCCTTGACGCACTAAAAGTGGGTGGCGGAGGGTGCGTTGCATCTGTCCTAAAGTGTGATGTTTATGCATTTGTAGAGATATGGCACGAAGCGCCTATGGTTTATTTTGTCGAATCGTCCCGTCATTCGCCATGAGCGATCGAAGACAAGCGTGCAAAACCCATATCAGGTTGGCCAGAGCGGCTTCTTGATAATCACTCCTACCAGGATTCTAAATTTTTTCGCTCGGTAAATCCTTCTTATTCCTTTCCCTAATCGCTTGATGAAAAAAATAAGTATAGAAAATAATCGGTTATGGACCTGATTTATCTTATCTTCTTTAATCAATTTTGCTGATAGTAAGATATGTTTGACATCACCTTTTAGCTTTCCTTCCAGCTATATATATATTTACCAAAAGCAGGATTATAGAATGATTGCTTCATTTAAGAATTGGTGGTCTCAGGGATGGATTGTTTTTAATTATGTATTCTTACGAGAGAGAGATGATTGAGTAAAATGTCTTTTTGGGGGAAAAAAATCTTTCTGTTAACTAAACCGTGGATGGTTTTTCTTGTTGTTTCTCGATCAGATTTAACGTACTGATCCTAACAAATCGGAACTCGTCCCGCAGCAAAGTTTCAAGTGATAGAATATTTTGCAACTATCAAATAAGGGAACCAGGTTTTTATTTTGAAGACAAATCCCAAGTTCAATGGGAAACGGAGTCATCTCGAGAATTCTACCAGTATGGAATGTCTCACTACTGATTTAATACATGTTTGTAATTTACTTAAAGTACAGATATCGACTGCTTGTGACCGAAGCAAATTTATCGTCCCTTTCAGGCATAAAACACAAATCTATTCAGACGGATAGCACTACTACGCTACTAAAATTCAGACTTGTTAGTTAGGCTGTAAAGAGCAAGCAAGCCATTTCTACTGGTAAGTGGTTTCCAGTTTGGAGTTTGTTATATTTCTCGCCTGACCACCATAAAAACACGAAAGCTTCAGTACCTTGGCCACATCATGAGAAATAATAGCCGCTATGAACTCCTGCAATCTGTTCTCCAGGGGAAAATACCAGGAAAGAGAAGTGCTGGTAGAAGAAGAACTTCCTGGTTAAAAAATCTAAGAATATGGACCTCCAAGAGAACTACGGAGTTAATCCGAGCATCAGCCAGCAGAGACAGCCAAGATGGTTGCCGACATCCAGAACGGATAGGTACCAGAAGAAGAAGAATATTTCTGGCATCGTCCACTTACTCTGTTCCCGTATGTGACAGAAAAAAATTAAATTACAAATGTTCAAATTGACAATCACAAGCAGAAATTTTAGTACCAAAGTAGTCTGCTATAATTCTTTATTTCCTACTGATCAGAAAGTAAGGAGAGACTTTATGTTTTCAGTGTGATCGAGTAGACTTCTTCGTTGCCTGGAGAGCAGTTTTTTCCATCTCGTGATTTTATAGTACTGTCGATGAGAACGATGAAGACCAGGAAGTGTGGACAGCTGCTAGTCGGTGCAAGTGTCCAGCGAGATGACTTGCATCGCCACTGGTCTGTGACGAAGTGGACAGCTGGGCTACAGCAGCAGAAAAAGTGAACGCGAGGCTGAGAAGCCTTTGTGGACGGCGCGTGTGTCCACCATGGGCCGACCAAGCTACTGGTTACTGCAGCAAGTGGTTACATGAGGTCCAGCATAGCCTCTCACTACCAGAAACTAAACCACGATCATCATTTTGGATGGTTGGTATATTTCGCCTAAATACTTCATCAACTGCTTACTGACTCTGCATCGTCTAGCACAGCAGTATGTGCTTGTTAATTCTTTACTTTTATGGACCAAGCAGTTTTTTCCTTATAAACAACTAGCTGTTACCCGCGACTTCGTACGCGTGGATTTAGAATTTTATTGCTAGAATTTGATACACAAACCTGAAAGTTACCTAAGATATGTCGGAATAATATGACGGGAACGCTATCGATATACCATTCTACCTTCGAACCTGACTCATTTATTCATATCGGAAAAAAGTATCCTATTTCGATCCTTATGATACAAAGTATTTCGGTATATCGGTGTACACATATAGTCGACAAAACGATGGAGACTTACTTTCGCATATGTAATATTATTAGTTTAGATCACACAAAAACTGCCTGTGGAACCAGTATACCCTGAACAAAGTACACGCTTAGGGCACTATTCTATCGCCAAAGATTTGCCGGAACATGGTATCCTTACTACAAAATCCTAGGCTTGGCTCAAACTATGAAAAATTCATAAAAACTTTTGCTCCCAGTGGGGGTTGAACACAAAGCCACACGGGAGTTTTCTTAAGAAGCAAGCACGTTACCACTGCGCTACGCTGCAATTACTTTGTAATATTACGCATTACAAAGACATAGATATTATCCGTTTGTCTTTCACAGTTCAGATAGTTTTCATAATTTAATAACAATATGTTCTTATCAATATATAACATGGTATCCCTCGTCAATCCTAATGCCAAATAGCATCTCCTTGTCAAATTTCATCACGATTGGAGTAGCCGTTTAGCCCAAGAAACGTAACAAACAGACAGACAGAGTTACATTCGCATTTATAATATTAGTATAGATACACCTAGCTTCGTTTTGAATGTTTCAAAGCAGAGTGCACAGTAATAACGAGATTATTTAATAGTAACAGAATTATCATGATCACTTTTAGACTACCCAGATACTTGCAAGTATAGCAAATTAACCTGTTAAAGATCGCACAAGATCGTTTTTGCACTCGGAACGTACAAGCAGAACTTGGCGTTACCCTTCTTGTAGATGCAGTTAGAGATATAATTAGATTTGGGTTCAACAAGTGTGGAAGAATCTAGACTCCCAAAACTGCTTTCGATTACCGTTCAAAAAGCGAAAGGAACTTTAAATGTAAAAAAAGTCGCGTATTTTATGCCAAAACAAGCAATGGATCTAGTCCACGAATCATGATGTTGACGACTTCTTGACGAAAGACATACTGCAAACCAACACTTCATGCAAGTAAGAGAAGCGTATTTCACGAGCTACACAAGTCGGAAAAAGTTCATTAAAAATAGTACCTTGCGTATCCTAAAATTAAAGAGATTCATGCAGTGAGAAACCTCGTAACTTCGAGATTAGTAGAGAAAAATCTAGAATACTGTATAATCAAACTTGGATTAAAATCTGAAAGCCGTACCATATTTTAGATGAACGCCGTTCACACTTATACCCGCATGTAGCATCTTTCCAGTGGTGTCGTTATGATAGGCGTCCTTTTCTCATAATTTTATCTTTTGGTGTTCTGTATTTTTCTGAAGGGCAATATGCTCTTATAAGCAGTAGACTATAGTTATATTTAAATCTCTTATTTCGAGTAAAGACTCGCGTTTTATACAAATCCGCAATGTTGAACCTGTATCATTCTGTCTCTCGTTTAATAGAAAAATGGAACAAGCAAACTGGGCCAGAAATTGCACCACTTCTCCAAGACTATAAACGACTTTCTAAATTAATATTTTTACTCTCCATCTTCTTCATTAATAGTCTTAACATCTATCTGTACATTTGCTTCTGACATCAAAGAATTACAACAAAAATCATTTTACATTGGCTACGTAGTTTTGGAAATCAAATATCGTCTTTAGGTTAGTAATGGTTTTCCCATAATCAGAATATACTTATATGCTTTGTAAATTTTATACTTTACCAAAACGGGTAATGATTACAGAATTGACTTTAACATCACAAGCTAATAAGAGAATACGAAGGGCACACAAAAAATTTTAAAATTATGAAGCAAAACATTGCTGTATTTTCCTAAGTTATTAAATTTTATTTCACTTTTTCACATATCTGCGCCAAGATTTAGTTCCGGAGTTTGATAATGGAGAAGATCAATTTAGAAATCGAATCTTTGTATACAGTAGAAACTTTGTTTCTTTCTAAGACACTACCGTTTCACAACTAACTGTATTTCTTCTTTTTGCAAAATAATAATATCTTTATTTTTGCCACGCCGAATGTGAAACTGATCACCGTCCACTATTCTGTGATTCGAGTGTATTGTCGCGAAATTCTCTCGAAAATTCGCACTCCTAGAGTGAGTAAACTGTGACGCAGACATATGCAAAATGATACCAGCTTTCATGTCGATAAGTGATAATTTCGTTTGAATTCAGAGGCTTCTCTTGTTTACACGGAAATGAGTCGGAATATTTAAACTCACCTTACATTATAAGACCTTTACAAATGACGCAACCTTGGAACTCGAAGCTGTTTTCTGTTTATGAAGAGAATAGCAAGCAGCCGCCCGCGCTGAATATCTAATGTTCAAATCGACAGAGGAATCCTTTGTTATATTCGATGGATGATACGTTGACTGTAATCAGCCTTCAGTTAACCTAGGCCCGTCAACGTAATACTAATTAGCTTCTGATTCTACTGTGTAACATCGAAGTATCATCATCCAAACGAAGTAACAGTTACTAAAATATCAGTAAGGTGGAGTAAAAAGATAAATGAAACAAATTTATATTATCAAGAACAAACCCGCATCAAACGAAAATAAAATACTATTCACTTATTAATACTTTTTTTGCTGGAAAGAAGTAATTTGATAAGATGACCACATAGAAAGTTATAATTCAGTTATCTCTATTCACTGACAGAGCCGATTATTTTCTTCACCTTTAGTTTGCATTTAGATGCATAACGTATACCTGGTTTACAGATACCCCTATCTCTTCTCTTAACTTCATCTCAAAACAATGTAAAAATTACGGAAATTGCAAATATCTGCTTCTCATCTTGTGTTATATGCTGACCTTACCAAAGTCAACATAGAATTTACATGTATATGACATCAAGAATAAAAGAAACATTCGAAATGTACATAAACCAATCATATCTCTGAACGGTGTATGCCAGCAAGAATATTGCATAAACTTCGACACCAGTTCTGGTTACCATCATTTTCGTCTGTGATTCTCTTTATATCCATTTTTTTTCGTGTTTTCAACATTTTGAAAACTTTCGTCCATATTTTTGTACGCGTGTGAAAATTCAATGGATTATTAGTAGCACTTCCAAAAAAAAAAAAAAAAAAAAAAAAGTGTAGGTCGAAAAAATTGTAGTCTAACCTTCAATTTATTTTCCGAAACACTATTGATACTAGCACTAATGAGTTGGAACATTATCTTCGAATATCACTAAAAATTAGACAGTAATCAAGTTTTACTTCTGTGTTAGAAATTTCAATAAAAAAATATGATTTATTCTGACAGTATAAACTACTTCACCTGGCCACGCAATTAGAGAACACACAGATTTATTTATTTTCCGTCAGGCAAGAAAGCATACAGCCAGAGTGATTTGCATTACAGCAGTCATAGCTGTCACTAAAATGCGATTTTAAAACTGAGAATTTTCTGTATGGGAGAATACAGAAATAACTGATAGCAATTAACAACTAACGGTCACTGAGTTAAGTTTACTGATACCAAAAAAACAGTATTAAAAATATTCTTAGAACTGAGACATTTGCTGCTGATAAAACAGAACCTAAAAATTAAAAATAAATTTGTGATGTTATGATATTTGGTGAGAATTGGAGGGGAAGAAAAAAAACATGATTGATGTTGTGATGAAAAATGGCGATTAGAGTCGGTTTTAATTTTTTAAATACATTGAAGCGCTCTCCCAACATACTAGCAGAGGATTCGGATAGGAGATAGCATGTTGGGTTTCGACTGATTGCGCTATTCCATGAAGCGCTTTCAAAGAACTAGATGAATTGATTTGGAAAAAAATATATATATCCATCTGAGAAAACCGCTGTGGATATTCCGCTCGGCGGAATATTTCCGCGCTGTGGCATATTTACCGTGCAAACAGTCCCCCAGCCTCGTCTGTTACTTCCAATCTCGCGGAGCACCACTGCAGTAGCAATAATCGTTATTATGGAGCGAGCGTGCGGGGATTTCATGGGACTGCGCGCAGGCATCCAATCAAAACAAAGAATAACGAAATCCATTGGGGAATTCTGCAGCGGCATTATATACTGACAACACGAATTATTCCACCGACTGGGATAATGCTGCATTTCAATAGCTACATACATTTCCCATTGGGGAAGCTGTGTGGAGCCCCAACTTTTTTTTATTTCTGGGAGGGGCGGGATGTTTTCGCTCGAGTATGAAAAGCCTGGAACATTAATGTGATGGTGGCGCATTGTGCGGGCTGCGATTTCGACGCCGCGCTTTGCCAGGCGCCATTTATTCAGAAGAGCTCCCGTTGTGGCGGCGTCCGATATTTATTACTTATTGGGCCGCCGCTGTCTGGCCGAATTTCGGACCGTCAGTTCCCGTTAGTGGCGCGGGCACATTTCGGATAACGCGCCGGCGGTTATTCCCGAAGTGACGGGTCGGGTGTCCGCCGCAGAAAGACGTATTACCGCAGCGTGTAGTGCGGTCAGCTGCCGCATGGATTAATCAGAACCTGTGGCGCCACATGCGACAGGAACACGGAATATGTCGGGATGCTTCTTTTTCGGATCCTGAAGGCGAGCGTCCAGACTCAACCAGGAGCCCAGAATCAAACGATCAGCAACACACGATATTTATAACTCTAGTCCTTAATCACGTGACATCCGCAGAGAATAGCAGATGGAGTTTACTCAGACAAAATGATGACGCTCTGTTATCTTTGTTTTTTTCTGTAAAACGGCAGACAGATAAAAATGTTTCTAATGTTGGAAAAATTTGCAGGAAACTTCATGTTGTTTCCAAATGATCATATATATTAATTCTAAAAAGTATTTATTTGTGACAAGTCCTATTTATCCTCCGTTCATACTTAACCAAAATCCGTAAATGAGGTAAAGTTTTAAAGATAAACGTTTTCGCTTTGATAATACCACTAATTAATAAAGGAATTTTTCGAAATTCAACCCGAAAATGGTAAAATTATCAACAAGCAATGTCGCGGGTATGCAATAGTTCAGAATCAAGTAAGTAGTGATCGCATAGTATGTAACATCACAGGGATATTGATAAACTGAGTGTGTTTTCTAAAGAAGTTTTCACATATTTTTGTTTCCATTCGGACAACATTTCATCAAAAGTTTACTGATGATTACATTTTCACTTTGAATATAGTGTGCAAAGAGGTTTTGTAATGGAAAAATTTTGTAATTCAAATTTCTAAAGTAATTTTTTTTATTGTCATTTACATGTAAATTGTAATGTGCCTTATATTTTATTTTGTCTTTTAAATTAACCGGAATGTGTGTGATACGTATATTTGACATGTCCGATCGTGTTTTCTAATTCTTTCGTCAGATGTTCTATATGTTTTGCTTTGTTCCTATTTCAGTTGGCAAATAAACAATTGTTACAAATGTGCCGGTTCTTCTTCCATCCTACTAACCTTGCTATTCATCGAGTATCATTCGTGGAATTTACTCACGGACCACCTAGTATTAAAATTATTACCATAAAACGTGAGGGTATTTCACCATAAAAGAAAGTAGTGAATACCGTGAATTTATCCGCATATAATATGTTCACATGTGCATTTGTATGTGCACATCAGACGATCGTTGTTCAGGATTCATAAATACACAACCAATGTACACACTTTGACAATAAATTTGGCCGCCGCTGAAAAATTCTATCACTATTATCTTGCACAATCTGACATCAATGTCATCCTAAGAAACAGTAACGCAATACTGGCTTGCCAGTATTGTATTACTGTTTTCTGGGGTGACATTGATGTCAGATTGTGCAAGATAAGAGTGATAGAATTTTTCAGTGGCGGCCAAATTTATTGTCAAAGTGTGTACCTAAACACTTGTGAAGAAATTTAACTCAAAATGTATCACATAGTTTCAAGAGAAAATGATATTTCGCACTCCCAAATGTTCCGGAAACAAAAGGGGTGTGAAACCAACCATATTTCACTCTTTTAATGAACCATCACGAAAACTAACAATCACTGGAAGCGTAAACAATAGCAAGATTTACAATAATCGAAAAATACAGATAATAATTATAACTGGATGAGAGTGAATTAAACTTTGAAGGAAATTATTACACATCTGTCGTAATATGAATTATGTTTACAGTTTGTAAAACTGAAAGCTGTATAACTGTACTGACAACGCATCATTATTGCATAGGTAATTTAAAATAAGAGAAATTAATACGAGCACATTTTGTCATGACGGTGATGGTGCAAATAATGGGAAACATTTTATTTCGCAGGTCAGCTAAAAATTAATTAATTAAAAAAAAACCCTGCCCAAAAGCTACTATCTAAATGTTGGTTACACACTGTGAAATAAGTACAGTTCATATGCAAAGTGTAATAAGATGTGCTGGTTCGTCGGTGGTCTCATCGCTGCAGTATACATACGATAGTAGAATATATAGACAGTTTATAAACAAGTTCCAGTGGCATTACACTGGATAGGTGAAAGCGAAAAATCCATTTTTTTAAAGTAAATCAATAATCTAATGCTTTATTGATTCAGACGGGTCAAAATCGTAAAAATGAATTAGCTGGTCTGTAACGTAGGACTTGAATTGTAGTATTTATCTTGTCTGTTCCACAGCAAGGAATTTTTTGGTAATAATATAACCTTCGAAACAGAAAATAAACGAATGAAATTATCAACGAAGGCTCAAAATTAATTTCAGTAACTTAAAAAGTAAAGTCCCTGATTCGTGATTCGGTACCGTCTGTTTACAATATTCCAACATTTTCTCTAGAACTTCATCTGTATGTTGTCTCATTCACATCCTAATCCAAAACACAACATTCAATCTCCTTTTTTTTTTTTTTTCGTTCAGTAAGCTTATCTGAAATAAAACTGGCCGTTGTTGAACTGAGAGGAACGCTCGATTCGTGACCGCTTGCTACAGCCCTTATGAAAGCGTTACAGAACTGATTAGTAGACTAGGCTGGGAGTCTCTGGTAGATAGACGACGCACGTTTCGTTTAAACTTATTGGTAAACATGTGTACTTCCACTTTCACTTACGAGTGTAGTGAAATACTTCGTCCACCAACCTATTTGGGTCGGAATGACAGGAAAGATAAAATTAGAGAAATAAGGTGCCGCACTGATTCTTATATGAATTCTTTTTTCCCTCGTACCATTAGGGATTGGAATGCACAACAAAGAGATAAGGTTTGGTGCTGAGCACCCTCTGCCACCCACAGTTTTGTGAATTGCAGAGTATATATGTAGATGTAGATGGGAGGAACGTTGCACGGCACCTTACTAAAGGAAGCACCGTTTTTCTTAGCTCGACTAATTTTACAGGGTCACCAAAACAAAAGAGCCAGAAATTTTAAATTTTCATCGGAATCAGACAAAAAATCCAAATTAGATTACTTGGGGACTGAATGATAACTATGGAATTTCATGAATACCATTAATAAAATAATCTTTCAGGTTAAAAAAAAGTAAACCTTGGATTGTCACAAATAAATAACTTTTGCACAACTGACTGCCATGAAATTCATCAAGACTGTTTCTTTCTATTCTGAAGTTCGTTACGTATAGATAAAAGATAAAAATTGGAATCCGCTAATTAAATTGATTATTTAAAGCTCTAAAATGCTCTACAGGGCGTACCGCAACCTCGGACCAACGATTATATCTACGCGATTTACTGCCTAGAGTTCTGCGCCATGGACGATTCTGCTGTAAATTTCTTGCAGCTGCTTTCTCTCCCTTCACCTCCCCGTATGTAACATGTGTGCGTTTGTATTAAAAACACGTAAGTATCCTATTGTTTAAACCTGCTGCAGATATGGTAATTTTATGTGCTGAATTACTTTAAGGGACTCACGAGAATGGCGGATGTACAGGAAGCAGAAACTGTTTACGTCAGCTTGAAGACAGTCTGATTAGCCCAGCCTGGTCATTAACGTCCGCTTGTGGTGTGAAATAAAAGGGGTGTGTGTTCTTCACTTCCGCTTTGCAACATCTGTGTGTTGCTGATCCGGGCTGAATATCTCTCCCAACAACATCAGCATGAATATCAGAGACACACTCAACGTTTATCTTCAACTTCAAGAGTACCTGGCGTTTAGTGTTGCCCAAATGCAAGAACAAGACCAGACTTGGCCGGTCTTGGTCTTGCATCAATACACCTGGTCTTGGTCTTGGTCTTGCAAAAATGCAAGACCAAGACCGATTTTGGGCAACACTAGTGTTGCCCAAATGCAAGAACAAGACCAGACTTGGCCGGTCTTGGTCTTGCATCAATACACCTGGTCTTGGTCTTGGTCTTGCAAAAATGCAAGACCAAGACCGATTTTGGGCAACACTACTGGCGTTGCACTATGGCCGGATGTGAAATTTGTGATGTTTGATCGGATTGTCGCTAATATTTTCGATTGCCATCCACTTTGACTGATTTCAATACCGTTTTTAAGATAAATGGAAAAACAACAAACAACAAACAAACAAACAAAAACAAACAAAAAAACAAAGCAAAAAACAAAAAAGAAACAGGGAAAAAGATAAATTTGGTTTAAGAGAGATGAAGGGGAAACCAAATATAGACAGTAATTTTCGCATTCTTTTTAAAGTATACATGTGCAAAGTTTCATCATGATTGGATAAAAACTTTGGATTTGTGTGTCACCCCGCCAACTTTAAAACAATTTTTAAATTTTAAGTTCGAAATTCGCAGTTACTTATTGTACAACCGGAAACGACTCTACGCCAAGAAACAGTAAGTTTTGTGGGCTTTCAGACTATCACCATCAGCTTTGGTCTATTTCCCAACGCTTTTACAGATATTTGCAAACACTGAAGCGTTGCGCGTGTAAATTTTCCTGAACAGTAGAGACGGATGAGTGGGGAGGGATATTATGTAAGCCAAACATAAACAGTATTTTTCTCCTTTTTTAAAAGTATACGTGTGCAAAGTTTCATCAAAATCGGATAAAAACAGTGGATTTGTATAAGGAACAGACATACAGACATCCATGTTTATAGATGCATATATAGATGACAGAACATATCAGCGTAAATTCGCCATTAGTGCTTTCAAAATTTTATATTATTTGAAATATGGTCAAGAAACCAGTAAACCAAGTTAATGAATCATCCTACTTTTAGGGCGAAGTGAACGAGGATTTGGATAAAGAAAATAGTGCTGCAATTATTTTTTTATGCGAAGGTAAGATATTTTTAAAAGTTCCTTTAACCTTCATCATGCGTTATAACGCATTCCTTTGCGTCTCCGATATAACATAATCTAGATTATGTCTAGGTGCTTGAAAATATATCATTTCCGCGTCTAAACATTAGGCATGTATTAAATCTCACCAAAAACTAGTTAACAACAATATTATCGATTTCATTCTCGTTCTGTAGTTCGGACGCGAGTGTTTGGCAATAAGAATTTCAAAACTGTGACATTATACGTACCATGGCATTTATATTCCACTACACTTAACCCTGATTTATCAACGATTGTGTAAAATAGTTTTCTAATTGGATTCTTCGGATTTACTTTAGGCTTGTCGACATCGATTTCATTAAAGGCAGGAAACGATAAACGGTGGTGGCCCAAGGAATGAGAAGGACTTCTGTCATGTCCTTTTGAAGGAACAACACTGGTATTCGAGTGGAATGGTTTCGGGAAACCATGGAAAACCGAAATCAAGACGGCTGGACGGGGAGTTGAATACACGTCTTTCCGAATGCGAAGCAAGAGGATTAGTGTCCCAAATGGAGATAAGAGGCAAAACGTACCGCAAAAAACGTCAGCTGGAAAAAAAAAATATTGTTTTTAAAACCGATCAATCAAAAAATTAATTCGAAATTACACGAAATACAAATATCATTAACAGCTGGATGTTGTGGGACATTTCCTCAATTGCGATATAATTAGTTTACATGAATAATCAACATTACTCCAATGCAACTGATAGAAGTCGGAACACTATAATTCATTTCCAGTGCAATGAGAGTGGAAAGTAAAGATATAGGAAAAAGATCAATAGCGCAAAAAAAAAAAAACAGCTAAAAAAAAGCAGATGCCGGGAATCGTGCATCAAGCAAATGTGAAACAATGAAAAAATAAGACAGCTGGAGATGTTTCAGAGAGTAGAGTGAAATGCATTCAGAAAAAAAAAACCATGCTAAATTACAGTGACGTGATACTAATTATTCATATAAAATGGCATGTATCATTGGTTTTAAAACATAAAATTCGATTTTTCTAGGAATTTAGATAGTAAGAAATACTTCTTATGCTGAGAAAAGGATGTGGGGATCATTTTTTTGGTACGTAAGGTAACACCTTATATCTGACTTTTGTTTTAAATTAAATTTTGATAACTATCGTACAATTGATTTCATTTTTCAGTAGTAGTTATATCTATGGAACCAGAGACTAACGTTGGCAGCGCCGATTCAGCAGAGCAGACTTTTTTGGAAACTCTAGTTGGGGAGAAGTATCAGAGTATGATGCGAACATGATCAATATGTGAAAACAATTTAAGCAGCAAGATGTATAAAAAAGAATTATGTGTCAGTGATTATACCGTTGAAAGATTCAAAGGGATACGAATAAAAATAAGGGACGATCTCTTGTTACAACAAGTACACATCTGTGTCATAAACAATAAGTTACATTTGATGGCTTCACGTTATTACGTCTAAACTTCAAAAAATTGCTCGATCGGCCTGAAATTTGGCACACATTTTCCTTAGGCGGTAATGTTTAACTGAAAGTGTAGAAAGTAAGCTTCGAATATGTGGGAATGAAATAAAATCACTCGAAATGTTGGTAGATGCATGCATGTTATTATGCAAGAAATGCACGTTAATAGATATTGATATTTATTCCACGTTTTTTTTTAGTCTTCATCTTCTGATAAAAACTGCTTTCCACATGCAACATGCAGGTACGGTACTTAAAAAGTGGAAAATCAGTAAAATTTACAGTTTCTCTGTGCGTAGCTGACATGTTGGATTTCATGTAAAAGATATATCGCATGGCAGCCTACCTTCCAGAATGAAAGATGATTTCTACCGTAAACGATGGTTGATACAGAGCATTTAAGTTAGTTTAATTTTTTGCTACTAGCAGTTTTGGTTAGATTGAAATGCAGCTTGGACCAAGAATTAATAGAAAGAAACAGGTGGAATAAATATCAACAGGTAATAACGTGTATTGCTTGTGTAATAACATGTATATACTTACCTACATTTCCACAAATTCCAAGCTGACTTACTACACTTTTAGATAGCATTCACACTAGTGGTCAGCTCAGCTCAGGTCAGATGAAGTCGTAGACGAGGCCATTTCATTTCAGTTGCTCATAGTGAACAATGCCGTTTTCTATCCCAGCGTCAATTAAATCGCCATGATTTTGGATCAAGAGCCTAAAAATACGCCAAGATCAAAATGAGGATGGTTCTGGGTGCATCCAGAGTTTCAAGTTGCAAACTGATCAAGAGAAAAAAGAATGTTAATACTGGCTATGCCGTGCGAGACGAATGGTGGGAAAAGCTTTTAATATTTTAGGGCACGAAGATTTCGAATTTATTTTAGATAAATTAATTCTGCTCCATGATTAATTGATAACATAATTTTAGTAACATTTAATTTGCGCAATTATTTACGGAAGGGTAAAATTTCATGCCATGTAGAAAGTGAATTTCAGGATGAGCAAGAAAAACCCTATTTTACAAACAATCTTTGTTTGGGTGTTAACGCTCGTACAGAAGCCTTAAATTAAAGAAATAAATTCACAATATTTTTTTTTAAATTCGGAAACATGATCTGTACCTTGACAGTACTAACAGGAGTAATAGTATTTGAATTTATATTAAAGTTTGCCTATTTTATATTAAACAGAAATAAAATACCGTTAAAATATTTTATTTATATATTCATTACTCTTTTTTTTATTGCTTACGAGCATAGTTTTCAGACGTTCGGCGCCCATTTGATCTGACCTGACCTGACCGTTGCTCATTCACACTAGCGGTCAGCTCAGGTCTTGAACGTTGTTGATCGGTGGTGGCGCGATCTTCAGTTTGACCTGCCTTGCCCTGTCCTGAACGGACCGCGCAGTGTGAATGCTCCCTTAGTCAAATATAACCGTCTAAAGAACGTTTGTACCAAATTTCAGACTGTTATGACAATTTTTGTAGGTTCCGACGTATTAATGTGTCACCCATTTGGTAGTTCACATATTTTCCAGTCACCCGTAGATAGTCATCAATTGATGCAAACTGCCAGTGACCATCTCCTTGTAGATCGAAAGCCCATCGTCGATGATGTCAACGAAATGAAATCCTTTGTAATACCTGCAACGGTGCCATATGGGCGTTTGACAGTGTGCCTGGCCCTCCCTGAGCGTTTTACAATTCCTCGTATGAAGCGTGAGCAGTAAGAGGCAGTTCCCCTATCTCCTGCGCGCGACACAATGGGCAGGGATCCAGTTTTGCGGGGCACCTCACGCTCTAGTGACTATGGACGGAAAACACGACGCCCGCCTTATCTCCGTCTCCATCGAACAGATGGTCGCGCGACCAGACGCGGCGTTAGTGGAACTTCTCCTTCACTTTCTGCTTTCCACGTGCATCCACATGCTTCAACGCGTACTGCTCTGTAGTTCAAGACACCAGTTTGAGACTGCGGGCCTCCATAGGTAATATGTTTATTCAGCTCCGTTTGGGAAAGGACATAAAGTAGTTAGAGTGGCTATGCGTTGTCATAATGGATTGCAGCCCCCCTTAGGGGTCATCCACAAATTACGTAAGGTGTTTTTCCGGATTTCTGGACCCCCCCCCCCCTTTACTGGTGAGATCTGGTCCGTGAGATTTCCGTAGACCCCCCCCTCCCCCCTGGTCAGATCTGATGAGATTTCGCCTCACGTAATTAATGGATGTCCCCTTAACAAATGGTTCTGCTTGCAGTTTTTAAGCTGTTTCCGCAACCATCTAGGAGAATTCTTGGATGGGCCCAAACATCTTCTTGGGTTTTTACGCCTCGTCGAAATCGATGTCGTTAGAGACGAGAAATGGTGCAAGGAACGGGAAGGAATTCGGCCACTTTTTGACGGAACCAGCCCGGCATCCGTCCGATACGATTTGGGGAAACCATTGAAAACCCAAATCTGGATGGCCGGACGAGGATTCGAACCCGCGTTCCGCCAAATGCGTGGCCAGAGCTACCTGCTAATATGCTGTGTTTGACAACACTATACAGCTGTACACCCATGAATACTATGGATAAATATTAATGTTTGTGAACCGCATATTATTGGTCCAGAAAAAGAAATAGATAACCTTAAAATCTTATCCACGTGGTTGACATGTCAGAGGCAAGATTTCCGCTAGAGACAGAGTATCCTTCTCCTTTGCCCGTCTCAGCTAACAGCCAGCTGGTAAGCCATTATTACCCCCAATACACATGCCGCTTTATAGCCTATTCATTTAACGGAGGCGGCTCAGGGCTGCTCTGCTGTTTCCCCACTCCACTGCTTTTACCCCTACACCCGAAGGGGAAAGAGTGCAAGCTGACAAATGTGCCAACGTTTACATGGACACAGCGGTCTCCTCGGAGAAGTAGGAACGGGACAGGGAGTGGTGAAGTGATGAACGGTTCAAGGGGAACATGACCTTGACCCGTCAGTTCGGAGTTAACTGGGTATACTACTTTTTTTTCCTTAGCTAATAACAAACTAAGCCAAAGTATAAAATTAAGTTTTACCATTTCTGTTAACCACGTAACTAATCTAGTGTCTTTGTTTTTTGTGTTTACTGCTTTTTGTTTTAATTATGTTTGTTTGTGTGTGTGTGTGTGTCTTTCTTTTTTTTATCTAGTTTTTTTGTTGGGGCTTGACTCGTCTATAAACAGATCATTAGAGCAGTGAATGACTGTACGCAAGGAACTAATGCGGAACTGGCCATGCCCTTTTAAAATAGAATGCTGAATTGTAAATCAAATTGCGGTCGTTTCTATTGATTGAACCGTACGTTACCATCGCTTGGCTCGATCTGTATACCCTAAGACGCAAAGTGCCCGCCACCGTATATTCTTCACCCGGCCAATTACAAATGTAGGTAACGGTACACTGATGACCTTAGACCATTTGGTGCGTTTCATACGTCCAAGTATCCATTGTTACGGCGCTTTACTGCCCTCGGGTACCTGTAGTAATATTCCTTTAAGCTGAGTCCTTTGGTCAGCGGCGTGATTCCCACTTAAAGCGCCGGGCTGGCGTGGTAGCTGACTCCATTCCGCTTGGCCATTACGCTCCTTGCTTTGTGCGACCGGCGTTGCTCTTTGGCAAGGTGCAGGATTAATAGGCATCGGCTGCCGCCAGTTTCGGATGATAATTAGCGGAAATTAAATGCGGCGAAAAAATTTCTCGTATTACTGAACTGGCGGGTAACTCGAGAGCTGATTGGGGCAACAGCGCAGGGGAAAAAATAAATAAAAGAATTCCGGTGGCGCTTCGGAACGCGTGGGTCCCTCGCTTTGGCTGCTAATGGCCGAAAGGCGAGGTGGACAGTCACGTGTGGTGACTGAAAGCTCTCTGTACGTACCTTGTTGTGCACACCTCCCATCACAACCCACCCTTAAACAAAACTATTTACCGGTAACCCCGACCAGCGCTTCGAAACGGCGTTAAAAACCGACAAAATTAGTAAAAGGAGGTGACTCTACACTGAACATTATACATTCAAACGCAGTGGCGTAGCTAGGTCAACAAGGGCCCCGGTGCAAAAAATTTATTTTGGGGGCCCTCAGGCCAGACGGGCGACCTTTCTTTTTTGCTTTGTGTGCTGGTAGGGGCCCCCTAAACTGAGGATGAGGTAGAGCTAAAAAAAAAAAAAAGGTCCCCAGTTTGCCGTGAAGGCTCGTGGGGCCCTCTAAACTGCGCATGAGGGCCCATAGTAGCTACGCCCCTGTTCAAACGGTATCGTTTGAATTTTGCACCCTAGAGAACATAGTTTCGAATCCTTGCACAGGCACCCAGATATTCAGTGGTGGTCCTAAAGGTGTAAAATGGCCAGTATCCCTCCCGTTAATTTGTCACATTACTCCTTCGATTTCTCGAAGACGTAAAAAATCGAAGGAAAAAATGTGTTGCAAGCTATCATACCAGTAAAGTCAACGGGTACACCATTACAATTGAAACAATATGGTAGCTCAACGATTAAGTGATCGTCTTGAGAAATCAGGGTACCTGGTTCGAGAACCGATACGAACAGATTTTTTTTAAAAAAAGGCATTTAACCTGACCTTCACGTATGGAAAAGCTCTTCCAAGTTAAACTGCAGAACAGAGGCCCAAGGCATTTTAATTTAACTCAGTTACAAGGTCATAAGACACCAGAAATGCGTGTTTACGAAGTAATACAATACAGGAGGAACTACTTGTTTTAGAGTATTCAGATATAGCTCACCCACCAAGTTATCAGATGAAGAATTATTTCTTGTTATGCTCCAAACTGGCGATCACCTTTCGGAATTAAGACTTTAAGTACCATAGACGTTGGAAATTAAAGCCGAGAAATGAGGGAAGGAGCCGCAAGGAAATCTACCATGGCCTTACAAATGATCCATACCACCAATCGCCTGCGATGATTTCGGGAAACGATGGAAAACCGAAAACTGTATTGTATGACGGGGATTTAAACCCGCGACCTCCCGAATACCAGACACGAAGGCTGTCGCTTATCCTCCATGTTCGATTTGTAGACCAGTCGATAAAAATTAGTCATTAAAATGTAGAAAGAACGAAATGGATAAAGAAAATGATCGTATTTTACTCCAATACATTTTCTTTTTTTTTTTTTTTTTATTTGCTTGTCCTTACTGAAATAACGTGGAAGACACTACAGATCCAATTTCCATGTGAATTAAGCGTTCAAGAGTTCAGCAACATTAATCGTTGACATTTCACGAGTAATGTGCGTGAGCAGAGACTATGCCCAGAAAGTGAAATTGAAAGGTGCTACTAATATTTGACAAGTGTAAGCATTCAATGAAATTTAAGTGCCGTTCTTTTCCTGAAATCTGACGCCAAATGGGATATCGTAACAGCTGAATTTTAAGCGAATGTTAAAATCCATCAAAAACTCACACTAATACATTGAAACTTAACACATGGAAAGTTGTTGATGCCTTACTCTATCTCGTTTTTATGTCTCCCTGTAAATAATGCTCCATCGTTTAACCGAGACGGTGATGGAAGTGATAGTACACAAATCGATAAGAATCCTTACAGTTTTAACTAGACTTATAGGAGCCATCTTTCTAAGGTGAGCTTATGATTGGTAGATTACTGGATCATTAAATCATGTCGGAACGACCAGTAGGCAGTTATTTACCAGTACATCCAATAGTGATTTTGGTAACATGGTTTGCTGAACAGAGATTTGAAACCAGTAGTGACGTCGCTTCGTTGCAGTGTATGTATGATCTGTTTGGAATGCGATTCACAGTACAGGAGAAGTTGGCGAGCTTTTTAGATGACGAAATCAGCACCGGAACTTCCTACTTAAGCGTACTTTGCTTTCGGCGTCGAAAGATATGGGTGTTGTTGCAGCATGAAACAATGCCCGTAATGGATGACTTCCTGCCTGCATCGGGTTCATGCGCCCCCTTTCGATCTCAATTCCAACATTCGCAGCCAGGCGCGCACTGTAAACAAACATATTTAGAACAGAACCTGTTGGTTGGAATCTACCTTACGTTTTATGACAAAAGAGGATTTTTATTTTATTGATTACATTTGAATCTTATCAATATGAATTATTTTCATATCTTTTGATTTTTTGTAGTAGATAGAGGACACATGTAACAGCTGCTCGAATTTCGTCATTTACTTCACTTATTAACAAATTAAATTATCACACATTCATGTTTTTCAAACGACATTTTCCTGTATTACTGTTACCTCATTTCTGAGGACTATCTTTTCTTTATCTCTGTCTGGAGTATTAAGATACTTTGAACAGAATATACTTAATCATATAGGTTTGCTTCAAGTTATATTTCTCTTATAAATTACTAGCCACTTAATATAAGTCGAGAATAGTTGAAAGTAACGCAGTGATATCTAAACGAAGCCCAGCAAAGCTAATTGTAACAAGAGATTTTTAAATCTGGAATGTATATGTTTAATTTTCTAAAAATCCCAGAATTTTAGTAGATTTCTGTTATATGTATGACTCTGGCATATTCAAATCTCGCTACCCCCTACATTCCAGCAATTCGCTTTTTTATGGCTTTACGCCTCGTCGAAGTCGATGTCATTAGAGGCGGGATAGGACTAGGGACAAGAAACGGAAAGGAATTCGGCCATGGCCTTTTGAAGGATGCATCCTGTGTTCGCCTGGAGTGATTTGGGGAAACCATAGAAAACCCAAATCTGGATGCCCAGACGGGGATTCGAACCCGCGTCCACCCGAATGCGAAGCCAGAGCGTTACCGCTCACGCACCACGCTCGGTCCCAGCAATTTGCATTGACGCTGAGTTACGCTGTTCAGCTCATGAATCTTTCTGATTTTTCGCCGCAAGACGTACACAGAATAACTGACAAACCGCAAACAGTTGCCAGAGATACTTGACATATTCTTATCGTGGATCGTAATGGCCTTGACTCTTGAAAATATGCAACTATTTTCTGTGTGCAATAAGTGTATTTTGTGTGGCGGAGACTGACCCGGCAATCGTCCAGCTGCCTAAAACCGCAGTAAAGCTGCGTCCCCACGATCTCTTGTAACGGAGGCGGCACCTCATTAGCCGAAGTGTAGGGACGAGCTCGCGCCGCAGGTCAGGCCTCCCTACCTCGCCACCACACCCTCACCACGTTGCCTAGTGTCGTTTGGCACAGAGCACTTTACAGCAACAAAAGGGATGCGCACCGCTGCTGCAAACCGATGGCAACAGCGCACCACTACACACGCCTGTGATGTTTACCGACACAGAGTGGGTAGCTGCGTCTCATCTCCGCTAGCAGAGGCGGCCCTGTTCCCATGGCGTGTTGTTGAGTATCCGTCCTATCCCGCCTTCGTTACAAGATGTCGTGGGAACGCGGCTTTAGAACGACCGGTACGCGCGTTACTGAACTCTTGCCCGGCTCGGTTGAATCTCCCTGATCCGGTGGGCCACACTGGCGGGTGATTGTGTCGCCCTAATGCGCGAAGCTATTCATCCATTGCCAATCAATATCTCAGTAATCTTTAATTTAGTATTTTTAAGGTTCTATTCCTCCTGAACGAAGAATCACTCAAATGAATGACATTAGCGTGTGATTTCCTGAGGTTTCATACCATTCCCATGTTCTCACTGAAGTCCTCTTCTTGTGAACTTATAGAAATAAACGAGTTATGGTGCTGAAAATTTTTTTTAGGTTAAGAGCAGATTTTTATTTCCTGCTCAGTAGTCAAAAAACACACCAGTCATGTTGCGTCAGATCCTAAGCATACAAACTGTGGAAAAACCACTAAAATCTGTTCAGGTGTATTTGTGTGATGCTGATCCAAATATACAAACACAGATTTTTTTTTTTTTTTTTAGTAGAAAGCAGGAGTAGGCAAGATTGGTATGTCACCATAGTAACGCCCTGTAGTCATACGGCAGGCTTAATATAGAATCCGGTATAGATAGTTCTCGCCTCGAATAACCATGGTACAGTAACCACTCATATACAGTTGCACAAATCATCGCAAAATCCTTTCCAAATCCCCGATTAGCCCGGATGAAGCTCACTGCCAACGAAAAATAGAAATAAAAAACGAAACCTCTGCATTGTGGGCAGCGTGCTGTGAGAGGGACACAATGCGGGAGACAGTGGGAGGCAGGGATACAACCAGGTGCAGCGGGCGCCTAATCCCGCGATCTGTATAATGAGCGGCGCACCCTTTGTGCGTGCATTATGATACACTAAGTATTTTTATGACGGCTGAAGGCACCCCGGGGGATGCGACAAAGGAGCGTCCCTCCCCCCGCATCAGCATAACGTGACAAATTGTTCGGGATAGGATCTGGCCTCCCTGGAAGTGTGGCCAACTTTCCCAGTCGCTGCGCCATCGGTTGCTTACAACTACGTAATCACAAGGTGTTTCGTTCCTTACTGTACGTTCGTATAGTTTTTCAGACTGAGAGTAGTGAGTGAGCGGTAACGCTCTGGCCTTGCATGCTGGTTTGAATTCCTGTCCGCCCATCCAGATTCTTTTTCCATAACTTCGCGAAATTACTACAGGTGATTGCAGGGATGGTTCCTTCACAATTCCTTCCCTTTCGTTTCCCAATTCTTTCTCGCCTCTAATAAACTCGACGTAGACGAGGCGTAAAACAAAAATAATAATAATAATAATTCAGGTGGTGTTTTAAACAGAATTTACAGAATTTTTTCAAGGGTAAATAAACATAGAAATGGGGATGTTTGTTTGGAAAAATTACAAAAATATTAAATACTTGTACAAAAATATGGAAAACATAATTTTGTTAAAGAAAATATAGAATATTAACCAAAATGTTTAACAAGTACGTATGGAAAGAAATTATACCTTTCATCGAGCGTTTAGAAACGAAACTGGTCATACTTCAGATCCTTATGACACATCGTCTACAGCCATTATATTACCTTCTCTCGATCGAGCGTGGTGGGTGAACGGTTAACGTTTTGCCTCGCATTCGGGCGGACGGTGGTTCGAATCCCCGTCCGGGCATCCAGATTTGGGTTTTCCATGGTTTCCCCAAATCACTCCAGGCGAATGCTGGAATGCTTCCTTCAAAAGGCCATAGCCGAATTCCTTCCCGTTCCTCGTCCCCAGTCCCATCCCACCTCTAATGACCTCGACGTCGACGAGGCGTATATATATATATAAAAGTTAATTATACTTTTGTAAATATATGGTTGTTTCATTAAGATTGGCCCAGCAATGAAGTCTTCATGGGTGGACCTATGGATGGTTACGAATCACGTGATATTGTGTTTGCTAGTTTGGCCGATGTAACTATCCGCAGTGTAGAAAACAGCTGTGAAGAGCATTATAACTCCTCCGCCTAGGACAGCACAAGACCGCGATCGCCGAGCATGTTTACGACCATTGTCAGGATGCCGCATTGTTGGAACTCAGTAGTCAAGGAAGCTGATAACTTCAGCGGGGTAGCGGCGTTTGTCTTACAATTAGTAAGGCTTGGAAACCGGCCGCGACAAAACTTCCGAGAGAGCGTCGTGTATATATGCTCACTGGAGGCCAGCCTTCAACTGGATCACGGCGCGTGCATCGGACAGAACCAAGCGCGGGACATTTTGGAGAGGATGGTCGCTAATTGGTGATAGCGAACAAGCCTATGCTATATATACAGGGTGTTACAAAAAGGTACGGCCAAACTTTAAGGAAACATTCCTCACACACAAACAAAGAAAATATGTTATGTGGACATGTGTCCGGAAACGCTTACTTTCCATGTTAGAGCTCATTTTATTACTTCTCTTCAAATCACATTAAACATGGAATGGAAACACACAGCAACAGAACGTACCAGCGTGACTTCAAACACTTTGTTACAGGAAATGTTCAAAATGTCCTCCGTTAGCGACGATACATGCATCCACCCTCCGTCGCATGGAATCCCTGATGCGCTGATGCAGCCCTGGATAATGGCGTATTGTATCACAGCCGTCCACAATATGAGCTCTAACATGGAAAGTAAGCGTTTCCGGACACATGTCCACATAACATATTTTCTTTGTTTGTGTGTGAGGAATGTTTCCTGAAAGTTTGGCCGTACCTTTTTTGTAACACCCTATATATATATATATATATAAAGAGAGAGATCTGACTCATTGGTTGTCCGTTGGCCCGTACATACGGATTCAAACGTGAATTAAACGGTGGAGCTAGCCGTCGAAATATCCTGTTTTTACAACATTATCTGGCGGTACACACGTGAAATATCCATTAAAAACCATACGCTGCTATAGTCTCCGTTCTTACATCGTCCAACAAGTTCTCAATATACACACTTATGAACTGATCGGTAGAGAAGACTAGGGAGCAACTCCGAAAATTTCAAGGGCGATTACTAGGGAGGGGGGGGGGGGGGTCCGGCTAGATCTCACGTAATCTCACCAGAGGGGGGAGGGGTCCGGAAATCCGGAAAAACACTTCAAGCAATTTATGGATGTCCCCTTACTTCTAAAACATTAAAATGATACAAAACATGCGACAAGTTAATAAACAGAAACAAATATTAAATATTTATAGATACCATAAGTATTAAAATAATCCGAGATGAATCATATGTTGGACAAAACAATTAATTAACATTTGGGCTTTATGGATACTGGACAACAAGGTCAAAAGTGCTGAGAGAGAAGTAAATCCGCCACGCTCTCAATGAAGGATGCATGCCGGCATTCGCCTAGTGTGATTTCGGGAAACCATGGAAAATCGAAATTTTTACGACCGGAACCGGGAATCGAACCCATTAACTTCGAGCTCCAGATCCGAACTTTACTCCACCTCCTCCACACTCGGTTGAACAAATCATCATGATTCGTTTACCTGTTCCCGCCGCCAAGGTTATACTGTTGATTTGACTTAACGTCATCGATTGGCAAGATTAGGGGGACTAATAGTAAGGAGAGGAACGAGGGAGGTGAGTATAATATATGGAATTGTCATGTGATCTCTCATATGTAACGCAAGACTAAGTATATCTACAGATATTACAAAAGTTTTCAGCGCTCACTTTGGAATCAAGTAAGTCGAGAAGAATCTCGCTGTAACGCATTCTAGAAGCTGCAGTGCCGATCTACCAGTGGTATCCCGTTTGATTCCTCCTGAGTGGAAATCGTTTTAATTCTGGTAGTGGCATTTCCACTCTGATAGTGCAATGCCTCGCCCCCGTCTTAACGGCAAGGACATATTCCCCTGCAACATGCCACCGCCGCCTCTCCGTACAAGTTTTATTTGCCTACCAGGTGAAGCAGAAACCTTCGTTCCTAATTTAGTCATGTTTGTGCTGGACAACACCTATCACCTTTTTCCTGCTGATATCTAGAAAGCGCCTGTAGGCAGGAGAGAAATTTCGTTTTTAGAAAGGTGAATATTCAGTATATCCGTACACACACGACCTGGACATTTGTCATTCCATGAAAGTGACTAGAAGGATAAAATATTGCCAGAGATTTGGCGTTTCCTTCAGGAATTCTGACAGTGAAAATCGATCCAGAAAAGTTACAAATCAACCTGTCGCAAGAACGTAATTTCGTTGACATCATGAATATTTGATCACGTTGTATTTCGTGGACTATGTCGTTGTCACTGAAAGTGTTCGCATGATACAACGTCGAAAAACATCAAATGGCCACAAATCCTTTACATTTGAAATTTGACCCAAAGCGTTAGTAGTTAACGCACTGACGCGGTGTCATCAAAACAGCTATAATGGCGTTCTGGGTATTGCTTTTACGCTACTACCCAACTTCATCCCACGTAATTTTGGATCTGCTATAAACGTTTTTCATTATCAGAGGTCATTCGCAAGGTTAACAGACTGATACAACTCAGTTCTCACATAATCGATAGTGGATTTTTAATGTACTATCAAGAATTAAGTCGATAAAGACTGGGATGTTGAATAAAAACTGAACATATTCCATCCGTTTTTTTAAAAAATTACCTAAGTATTCTCAGAAAACTAAACGCCAGAAATATCTCCTCGATAAACATATTTTTCTCCTGGACGCAACGTGGGTGGTGATGTATCTTAAAATCTTACAATCTTAGATGTATCACGGCTTTAAAAGAAACTGCCTTTAAACTATTCACAAACTCAATTAAGCAATGATTAGTACTTCGTTATTGCAGAACTGTCTTTAATGTTACCGAGCGTGGTGGGTGAACGCTTAACGTTCTGGCCTCGCATTCGGGAGGACGCGGGTTCGAATCCCCGTCCGGGCATCCAGATTTGGGTTTTCCATGGTTCCCCCAAATCACTCCAGGTGAATGCCCGGTTGCTTCCTTCAAAAGGTAATGGCCGAATTCCTTCTCGTTCCTTGTCCCCAGTCCCATCCCGCCTCTAATGACCTTAGCCGCCGACGAGGCGTAAAGCCGTAATTTTTTTTTAAACAAAGCTTTAACTTTATACTAACTGCATTGTTAGAATCAGGTATTTAAAACGTATATAGACGGAAGTTTATAATCTGCATCCAGCTGTTTCTATTCATTATAAACTAATCCTTTTAAAAAAATCGCCAGGACCTGCTTCAAGTATTGCATAAGACTCCTAGAAAACGCGATTCTGGTGCCAGATAAACTATAAAGAGGTTTATTACACAAACCATATATCTGGAATGGAAACTCGATATAAACGGTAAACGTTATCTGCTCCTTATGCTTCATAACTTTCCCCGACAGACATAAGTCGCAATAAAAATGAGCGCTGTAGTAGCTATGAAATGATAAACCCGGCCGTACTAACCGAATTACGACCTGGCCTCCTTGACACTTGGGAATACAGCCTCCTTCACTGCATAACTGTTATGATCCGAGACGACTGGTAAGCACAAATACAACTCTTAATCGAGAGCCAAATGTTACGTAACTACTTGATTATTCCGTTCATTTCCGTGTATGAATATTACAACATGCTTCTTTCCGACCTTCGCCTGTATGATGAAATACCAACGATGGTTATCAACGCAAAATTAACGATCGTGTATGGCCGTGCTCTCTGGAAATGCAAGTAGATTTATGAACAACAATTATGATCATGTAAACAAACTCATCTCGTATGCACCGCGTATAAGTCATACGCACAGAATCAATATTCATAACGCGACCAGCTCAAGGATATGTTTGCAGGGTAATAAAACTCCTCATCCATATTCTGACGGCATAGTTCCTGACTACTCCTTTATATAATGCTTACAGTCCTTAAAGGAACTTTGCAAAGTTTCTCCGCAGTTCTTGGAAGAATGCTTAGACATTCAGAATACTTAAATCAAGGTCTCATAAAACGAAATTGTAAATACATCGGGAAGAATGTTCCAATAAACGACTGCTTAAAAAATCAGTCCTTTATCTTCTTAGTTTATTTCTCGTCAAGCCTACGTACGTTTTGGTTATTCATCTGTTACGCTTAACGGCTTAAATGTATTTTTACCAAACACCTCCCACATTATGGATTTTGATCGTCTAACTAAGAATCATGAGATATTAGTTCATACTTTACAGGAATTAAAAATTTGAAACATTCACGAGAAGATAACAGAAAATCCACGAAATACGTAAGAAGTTATTAAGAGCTTGTAATCACAGTGTCGTAAACAGCATCAGTGCCGGATTCAGGGGAGGGGGGCGGCTTAGGGGCTCAGGCCACCCAAAAAAGCATCTAGGTCACCCTCGACGCGACATCGTAATTTCGGGGACTTTTTTTTTTTTTTGCTTTACTGTTCTTCTAAGGGCGGAAATCTGAAATAAAATGTTGACATGAAATTTCTGTCAGTCGATCCCCCCCCCCCCCTCCTATTAAGCCTAGCGTCGCACGAGTCAAGCCCCCCAAACCAAAATCCTAGCTCCCTCTCAAACCAAAATGCTTGAACAGCACAGAAATCACCATAACCCTGTTGACAAATCTACTACTGTTTCTTGGTTTTAAAAGAGGAACGCAGACTTTTCGAAACTGGATTCCAAAACATACCTATGTGTAGTGTGCAGGGTCGGTACTACCCACGAAAAGACATGATTAATCCTGATTCCATCTTAGAGTTCCCTTAGTTACTCACAGAGTTTGCGAATCTACCATTCACAACAGAACTGATGCTAAACATAATTAAAAACACTGGACTAGAAGAGATCGATCTCTGATGTTAGCAGTTCATAAAACCAATTAAAAATGATGCTAAAACATTTATCTTATACAACATCATTCGTTCCTTTCGGCAAACAATATCTTAGCATTAGTCTTTTGAAGTTCCAAAATTAAACGGTGAAATATTAAGCTTTAAAAAGTCAATTTCGTGTTTTTTTTATTAGTATTTGATGAAATATATTAAATTTGTTAACTCAAAAAACTTTTTGTCTGCTGGAGCTCAGAAATAGTGGCAAATAGTGCACATATTTAGCAATAATAATAAAAAATCGTTCGTTTCCTCAGTTATTAACGCACTAGAGATCCAGCAAGCCAATTTTACTACTGGTTAATCTATGCTTTAGACTTGTGACAAAAAAATTATTTGGTCTGATAATCACCAAAGTTATTTCCTCGATTTATTTAATTCATGCTAATGAATATAAATGAGTTAGTAAGTAAAAAAATCTTCATCTCATTAACGGGGGATATAGTTTTCATCATGTAATACCAAGCTGCTATGAAGATACAAGGACAGTAAACCAGTTTTATTTCAGTAAAGATCCTTAGAAACAACTATTTCATTGCTGAATCATTAGTACGGTTCAGTTTCTGTTTTTAAGATGCAAGCAGTCATCAACTTACGACACAATCTTTGCGCTTAATTTTGCTTTAATCACGGATTGGTGGCTATTTTGAACACACAGCTGTATATTTACAGTGTAAGTTTTCTTCCGCTAATTACGACGTAGTTACTTTGTAGAATTTACAGTCTTTTTAAGGCGATAATGATTCGTCATCACCGTCATCATCCCCCCTAATTTTCAGCCAATGGCCGGGTCTGCTCTGCGCGCAGCCTCGCCATTTTTCTCTCTCTTCCCCTCAACTGTCCTTGGTTCAGTCCTATCTCCACTTCTCTGCGCCATCTATCCCTTGGTGTTCTCTGAGCCATTTACCTTGTATTTTCACGCACTTTCCTTGTATAGGTGGGTTCCCATGACCCGCGAATTTGCCGGCCGGGCCGATCCAGCTGTCAAGGAACGGGCAAACGCGCCTCTATCCATCGCCCAGTCGGTAGAGATCAAAGGCCCGGGTAGCTGAAAAGACACTAGGCAAGGTAGTGGGGCGGCGTCGAAGGCTAACAAGTGCCTTGATCCGTAGACTTCGGCTGATGTGAAGTGCCTTCAAAACGATGCGCCTTGGAAATCCACTTTATTACATACTCCCTCGTAACGTGTCCACACCATTTCAGTCTTGGCTTCTCTGTCCGTTCCTGCAGGTGTTCCTCTTTCACTGTCTCCCTAACACTTACGCTGTTCCTTCTTTTAAGCCGTGTTCCGAGAAATTTCACTCGCTTGAATCTAAAGGTGCGTCCCACGGCGCCACATATGCTAGCTGGGACTGCGCGCCTCGACCCACCGCCAGCCGTGGGAATGCGGCTTTAGTGGTGTACCACTTCTTCGCCGTCTGTGTTTCCGTTGCAAACGTGGAGAAGAGGATGTGAGATATAATGATTAATAGGAGTGTCACGAGAGCAGCGGGGTAACTGTGAAGGTCTTTTAAACAGGCAGCGTACTGGGCTCTGGTGAAGCTACAAAAGGTAGTGGGTAGATCATTGCTTTTAAAATATAAACAAGTGTCGGAAAGGGTGATAATCTTCAAAAGAAAATAAATGCCTTCGTGTCTAAGTAAAACCGTAATCAAGACGAAGTTTGAACCAATCTGGCACTATAATCGTACTACTGTAATGGATGATCATGTCGTCTAATTGACCACCAAATAGGAACGAGCTTGTTTCCTCTGCGTATTAAATGACTACTAATTAACTTAAGTATGTTAGATAATAAAAGAAACCCTTCTATGTTGCTTATAGGAAGTACAGATATACGGCTTCACTAAATCCGACGCAGCTGCCCTTATTAAATGATACGGCTGTGACGTCACGGTACGAGGGACTACACCGAGTAAATTTTCAGCTGCGCGCGGAGCAAGTGTTTATGCCTCATCTGCTGCTTTCTGGGAGTAAATTACAGGACAAGAGGCCCGCCGGCAGAATAAACACGCCGACATTAACACCACCACTAACGACGCTATTCATAAGCCCCGTATATCAGCGTGTTATGACAGTAGCCGGCGTTTGTAGACTGGAGGCTGCCGTTTCAATAACACAGTCACTTTGGTCTAAGCCTTGCTCGCATCAAAATCACGTCTCCAGTCGCTGGAAAAGATTTAAACCGAGCGTGGTGGGTCAGCGGCTAACACTCTGGCCGCGGATTCGGGAGGACGCCGGTTCGAATCGCCGTCCGGGTATCCAGATTTGGGTTTTCTATGGTTTCTCCAAATCACTCCATGCGAATGCCGCGATGCTTCCTTCAAAATGCCATGACCGTATTCCTTCCCGTTCCTCGCCCAATCTCATCCCGCCTCTAATGACCTCGACGCCTACAAGGCGTAAAGCCATAAGTAAAAATTTAAAAAAAGATTTAACACATGACCTTATACGGAAATTCTAGGTGGTGTTAAAAGTTTTTCACCATTGATTACATTATGTTATAGAAGGAATACTCATCTTTGCCCAGAATTCAAAACAACGGATGTTTCTAGAAGAAAATAACAGTACATACCAGGTCGAGATCTACATAGTCGCGCACAGAAAATTGGTAATTAATCCTAAATTATTGAATAGCTGGGCATTGTTTCACCATGTGGGTATATTATGTACAGTGGTTTATCTGCTATGAAGATAGTAAAGAGATACTAGTGGGATATTACGTGCTTTAATAAACTATACTCACACTTTTTAAATAGAAAATAATAAAATAGAATTCTATAATTTTATCTGTGTTCTGCTAAGAAAACTGAGCAATTGGTACATAACTCAGTATACAGAATTGCCTGTACGAGTTGTATCAAGTTTGGTAACGAAAAGCCTTCCGTATTCCTTGCCTTTTTTGGTTTTTATCAGCTTAACACCCTTTTGTTCCATTGAGATTAAATGGTTTTCTAACGGCAATGTTAATACAGTCGGTAGCAAACATACAAACCGGAATATTCCATTGCTGCTAGCAAGCATTAACGTAAGGAAAGAACACGTGCAAATAGATAGCCCAATGTGCAGTCATTCTCGGAACAAGTGATTGCACGCATGGTGTTTCTGGAGATGTAGGGCGACATTGGGGTGTCATAACAGAGCCGTGATGGATGTGCCACCCCGACAGGGATGTCTAATTACGACTGATGAACGGCTCTCCTCTAATTAATATCTCACTATTTACTCTCCGGCCGCGGCTCAATATATATTTCTACGCCGAGCACCCTAAATCAACTTCCAGCATTTACTGCCGTCCAAGTTTACGTTCTACCCTGCTGCAAGTCGTCATTTAATACGCTCTGCGACACAAAGCCGAGCTGCATTAACTCTGATTTATTGCTCCCTGCTGCCAAAATCGCTAGCGACGAAACTAATAATGCTGAAATTACGAAATTGGCGTTGAGATACGGAACAAGCGAATCTGTAAAACATAGGTGAATTTTTTTTTCAAATGTCGTTCGATAAAAAATGTGTGAAAAATGGGTGTGGTAAGTGTGAAAGAAATGAGTGGCAGGATGGTGCTTCATATTTTAAAACTTGCTTTAATTTTTCAGTGAAGGGAAAAGTGATAGGTAAGAATTACAGAGAAAGGCAATGATTACAACAGGTAATTCATGATGTAGCTTCTAAAATGTGTGTTGAGATAAAATATTGGCTTAATATAGGAAAAGATGGAGAGCTACATACAACAAACCGCAGAAAAAAATTTTGTTGTTCAATAATGGTAGTAGGAGTAATACGTCTTTTTGCGCCATATTTTTAACATGAGCTGTTTATTGAGATTGATTCGCGCCTTTTACAAATGGCTAATACAATTTGTTGGGGAAATTCTTTTTCGCACGCAGTTGAACATTGGGTTTTACTGCCGAGGATAAGGCGTTAAGGATCTGGAATATTCGGGAGATTTCAATAGCTTTTCTTATTTTTACTACCATGTTTTATGAATTCCGGTATTGTGTAACGTTGCATGTTTGATTTAACGAGCAAATCGATTCAGTTTCATGGTGAAAAAAAAGGTTAAATCAAAAGAATAACTATACAATTGTCTTTTAACTTTTGTTCCAGAGTATTCTTTGTTAAGTCTTTTCTAACTTTTAGTGACAAATATAAATTTAGTTCCGTGAAAAAAGGTTATCCTTCCCCGTTGGACTGACATAGAGCTAGCAGGTTACAGCACTGATAGTGGTAGAAATATTCATCATCAAGTCTTGACGCATGATAGGTGGCGTTGCACAATTCCCAGATTGTGGACCTCAAACCTCCTCGCAGTGTCTATGACATGAGGGCATACGACATTGTTGATGGTAAATCGTCCGTCGGATGGGGTCGTAAAGTCTGGTACCCCCCGCGGTGTCTTTCAGAAGATTTTTTTTCTGCCTTTACGCCTCGTCGAGGGGCATTAGAGATGGAAAAGGACTGGGTACAAGGACGGGAAGGAATTCGGCTATGGCCTTTTGAAGGAATCATCCCGGCATTCACCTGGAGTGATTTTGCGAAACCATGGAAAAACTGATTGTGGAAACCGCGTCCCCCGGAGTGTGAAGCCAGAGCGTTACCACTCACCCACAACGCTCGGTTCTTTCGGATGAGTAGGCCTATATGGATCAGCATGGGGTTTCACCCTCTCTCTTCTTTCATCTCTCATCTACAAAACAAAACTTTTCACTGAACACTCACACTATCACAGTCGTCAACATTTACAAACACTCTCACAGTGAGGGAGGCAGACGTTTCCATACAGGGGTAAACATCCCCCATGGCAATGGACTACTCCCGTATACGGGCAAGGCGTTAACAGAAAAAAAGGGCTAATACTCATGAATTTATTACATAATTTTATGACTGGATATTCGATTACAAGCATCTACGGGTTTGATATTTAGATTACCGGACATAATCAGTTCCAAATAGAATTTTCTGTTCCAACACGCATCGGTTTAAGCATTTGTGGAAACAAGGACAACTTCATAACAGTTTCTACTTCATACAAACATAACAGAAGTGTTACAGAGAGTTATGTGTGAAGCTCGCATTGTCTGAGATTACAAGCACCAGTTAGGGGGCGTCCATAAATTACGTGATGTGAAATACGGGGGGGGGGGGGCGGTGAAATCTCACCACATCCCACCAAGGGGGAGGGGGGGTCAACGGAAATCTCATGTGAGGTTATTTTTGTTGGACAGTAGAGCTAAAAAAAATCTACAAAACAGGCGGAACACGATTTTAGGCGATTTCGGGGGGCTCACGGATCATTTCTCACCAGAAAGGGGGGGGGTCCAGAAATACCTAATTTATGGATGCCCCCTTACTACAAGTTAGGGAGAGTCCATATACTAGGTGCTCTCTCTAGGGGAAAGGGGGGGGGAGGAAGGGTTTGGAGCCAAGCCACGTAGCTTTTCATTCTTATTATTTGTTACAGTTAAAATAACGTACAGAACACAAAACAGCAAGTGAATGTTTATCTCCGTCATTTAATTATCGCCGTATGTAATTTACGATAGTCTGACAAGAGAAAACAGTAAAAAATGTATTTTGGAATCAATAGGGAAAAAACTACGTTCCACGCGGTGGAGGTGGTGGGGTGTAGAGTCAAACGCCACGTCAGTCTGCGTGGGAGGGGGGGGAGAAGGGGGGTTTCAGAGGAGACCAAAATGCGGCTACGTAGTTTATAGACCCCTTACCTGTGCGCTTAATCTGTAGCACGTTGGACTAGCGACTGTTGGTAATCCAATAGTGGAACTCTCGCGCTGTTTTGTCGTCGTTGGAGATGACTTACTCCACTTGCGGCGTCACTCGCCGGTCTAAATGTGGATTATTAGTCATAAAGTCGCGCACGCCAAATGAAATATGACGCAATTGTCCTTTTAATGGGGCCCTCAGATTCATCTACGCGCCTCGGTACGCAATCCATTCCGCTTGAACAAGTGTTTCATTTCCAGTGTGTTGATGATGAAAGTTCTTCATTTCACACTACAGTATACATACCACTGCCAAACTGATGTGTCTGTGACATTAATGCAAATAGTTGTGTTGACCGAAATGCTTTGCTTTTAGACCCATTTATCACAATTATTTCAGAGCCTCTCAGTTTTTCTGAAATATTTCGTGCTCTTTGGAAATATTTCAAATAGAGTGTTAGTAGAAAAAGTTGCGCATCGGAATTTGTTGAAATTATTTTCGAAGCAAATTTCGGCTCAACTGTGAATTATTTATAACTAATATTTATCCGCGACTTCGTCCTCTTGGAAATGTGTTATAGTATAAGGGTTTTCTTTGCTAATAATAATAATAATATTAATCATAATAAATATTCCATGTAATAACGAAAATTTATTTGTGTCCTACAGCAGAAACACAATTTTGCACAGCTTTAAAAAATGTTAAGGTTAAGAACTGATTTATATTTCCAGCTCCACAACTATTAGGTGCATTCATTTTCGCACTTTTAAACTGAACACACCACTACATATTTCATAACAGTTTTGGTTTGATACAATTTACGTAAGAGACAAAGAGTAAATGCTAAGAGGTAGGAGAGTCTTTGGTGTTGACGAAACGCGAATTTATAGTCGCGATTTACAAACAAACTTCGTTTTTGCGACATAAAAAGCTATCCTGTGTTACTACCCAAACTATATACTAACTCCGTGCCAAATTTAATTTAAATATCTTCAGCAATTAAAGCGTGAGTGAGGTAAATAATTCAAACACCATCCATCCAAACTTTCTCATTTATAATATTATAAGATTTATTTTATTTTTTGAGTATCGGTTGAAACTGAAACTAGAGTAATTACAGTTAATCGAACAAAAATTTGTAACGATCAAAATGAAAACGATGCATTGCAGAAGCTGTGTTTTTTTTCTTTTTTCCTTTCTTTTTTTAAAAATATTTCGTGATGATTTTGTCATTAGGGAGTGCTATTTTAAAATGAGTAGAAAATGGGTAGAAAAAAAGGGTGAGGAGATGAATTTCGGCGTGGGCTATACTGGTGCTGCAACCGTAGTTGAGGGTAATTTTCTGATCAAATTGTGGCTCTTTCGAAGAAGAATATTCTTGGTTCAGAAAGTACAGTATAATACAGTATGTATTGCTTTGACGCGTAAATCAAAGAGCAAACGTCGTAGTACCGGCTAAGAAGTAGGAGAATCTTTGTGTTGACGAAACGCGAACTAATAGTCACAATTCCCAAAGAAACTATTCGTGCTACGGAAGATATTTCTCGACAGTAAATTTATTTTATATGCTTTATACCTACAGATGGTTAATATCGTAGATTTAATAATTTATTCATAACAGTTTCAAGATTGATGAAATAATCGCAGAACGAAAAATTCCAAAAGCCATGGTACTTCTTTTTGGAAATAAACAAAAAATTTAAGATAAGTCTTCTCGGAGGGCCAAAACAGAAATCTGACACTTATTTCCCGATGCACGTGATGGCTATTTTATGATCTTTAATTCAAAATATAAATCATTTTACAACAAACGATTTATCCTCATAATACGCGGTTTTTGAAATGTTTGATGTAACTCAAGAGAGGAAAGCAAAGAGATAACGAATGGGGCTCAAAAAAATTACTGCTTTACTGAACATCTCCGCACACTACTAATTGGAAGTTAAGAACTTGAGAAGACTGTAGATAGTTCACTTGTTGAATACCAGCTCAAATCGTTCGGGAGTGATCTTCAGAAAACGTTTCCTCTCATTTCTAGGATATGATCGTGTTCTACCAGACCTCGCTTGTCCCTAAGAGACCAAACATGATAATGTGATGGATCATAATATGTCTTTTATTACATCGTATCACATGGGGAAAATATTCAAGTATGCTTTTTCTAGTAGTTGTATAAAATACATTTTCTTCCACTTACTTCAGTATTTGTTCCTTCACTAGCCCGGTGGCATACAACCAGCATGGAAGAGATGGCGAAGTTTGTTCGAAGAATTAGATTACATTGATGATAATTTTGCTCTCTTGCTATAATTAATGAGGGTGTTTATTGAAATGAAGACCAGATTGAGCAATGCGGTTTGACGGATCAGTATTGTATGTAAGTTCCTTCTATTCTCGGTTTATGCATGTCAAAAAATTTCAGAACAATTACTTGTTTTGGAAGTATTAGTTATACGATGAATAAACAGATTTCAGTGGCGCAGAAAATTTCAAACTGTTGCTTGAATTCTTCTTTTGTCTCACCACATGGTTAATTTGTGGTCGGTAGACGAAGTTTTATCGTTACACTTCCATTTGGCCTTGATGGTGGAATATAGATCTTTGGTCCTAGCAAAGAAATGCAATAAGCTCTAACAAGAAGCTCTCAAATCTCTGGCTGTCCTGCTTCATTGAAGTAAACTGAAACGGTCCCCTAAAGCCTAAAGCGCAACGGAAAAATTTTGGTTATTGTGATTAAGGAAACATTTCGTTATTCGTCTGCATGATTTGGTGAAAACCAAATCTGAATGACCAGACGGAGATTCAAAATCGCGTCCTATCAAAGTTGATACGCCCTAAACCACTAACAAGTAACAACGTCCTCACGAATGCGACACCAGGATTCCAAATAATGATGATGATTCTTTTTTTTTTAACTGCTTAACGTCTCTTAACAGCGATGTTTTTAGAGACGGGAAAGGATGGGGGGCAAGGAATGGGAAGGAATTCGGCCATGGCTTTTTGAAGGAAGCATCCCGGCATTTGCCTGGAGTGATTTGGGAAACCATGGAAAACCCAAATCTGGATGCCCGGACGGGGATTCGAACCGTCGTCCTCCCGAATGCGAGGCCAGAACGCTAACCGTTAAACCACCACGCTCGGTGATTCCAAAAGAGATCTTCCGACGGTGCTTCTATATACCAACTGGCCGTTGTCATAAATTCGCTAACTTCTTGAACACGTATGAAATTATCTTCCTGGTCGTAGTTGTTGGAACGCTGGTTAAGGCTAAAACAGGTTTCGACTTAAGAAGGCGACAATAATTCCCGTAGTAACTATAGCATATGAACGAGTTCTTTAGTGTCGGTTTGTATGCGTTAATATACTAAAGGGATTTTTATGTAACTGCTTTATTAGTTTTCTGTATCTTAGTCACTGGGTACGGAATGATGCAAAGCAACGCGAAGGATCTGTCAAGAAAGTGCGTTAATCAGCATTAGCCAACACCAACACTCCTGCCACTCTCTCGCCAACGAAAGCTAAATCCTTATTAAAATACGACAGACGCGCCGTCAAACATTTATGCACCATAAACATGAGAAGCTGTTAGGTCTGGGCGGGATTTTAAAACACATAATGACAATGCCCCGCAGAAGACACAGTACAGGCGGCTTTGTGTTGCCACATCAAAAGAAAGTTATTCTCGGAGGTGGCCACGCCATTCCAAACAAAATAATATTAATAATCACATCCAATTTGAGGTGGAGATGGCAATAAATAAAGTCGCCCATGTCTATAATGAAGGGGTCTGCGGTCGCCGAGGCTATTTACAGCGAAGCTACTTTGTTTGATGTTTCCTTCCACCTCAGCGGGGTATGACAATGCGACGGTCCAACCACTGTGGAAGATCGCGGGCACATTACGTTTTCTAGACACCTCTTTTTACGGGCAGGACTGTACAGATACTAAATGACAGGTAACGATCTTTTCAGTAGGTGTATTTGTGTGTATTCCGAAGTTGTTTGTAATCTAACTCCTCTTGATATAGACACCATAGTCAATACTTCACATCTAATGACTTAAAGAGGGCATCTATCTCCTATTCCAATTATTTAATCCTTTTCCCCAAACATGTACATGCATTTATACTAATATTATAAAATTAAAGTAGCTCTGTCTCCGTCTATTTCTTACGTTTTCACAACTAAACGAGCTAACTGATCCTTATGAAATTTGGCTAGGAAATATTAGGTATCATTACAAAGGACATGGGATATTTTTTTCTGGATAAATAACATATTTTATCATGAATTTTTAAAAAACATAACCGACCGGTGATAGACAGATGGATAACGTGTGTTCCTTGTAATGCTGTATCGGTCGCACAGGCTTTTTTTCTTCGCACTAAGTTTTTTTTATGATCTGTTCATAAATTTGATGTACAGACACAACTTATTATATAGGAAAGATGGGGATTTTATCCAATTGTAGCAATAAAATTCTAAGTTTATAAGTACGAAGCTAGTATACATAGTGTTGCAAACTGAAAAAAAACAAAATGTTTTTTTTTCAGATTTGTGAAAAAAAACATGAAAAAAAACTTAGCACCCTCGTTTTTTTTCTAAATTTGGTTTTTTTTCAGAAAACTATATATTTGATAAATTATAGTTTTATTTATGGAACTTACATTTTACATGTGTGTTTTAAACCTTACTAAATCATATAATATCTTACATAATGATTCATAAATGTATCTATATAGGTAACATAATTTTTTATTCATCTTCTATGTCGGAACCACATTCCCTAGTATCAGTACTACCAACATTAGTTCGGTCGGAGTTGGAATTTTCTGTTTCTTCTTCTGCCCACTCTAGATCCATAACTTCAGAAATAGTTATATTTTCTTTTACTGGTTGTATTGCATGCAAAAGCTTTTGAGATTGCAATTTTAAACTGTGAGCAAAGTACACACTGTGAATGAAGACTGCGCCGATAGTTCTGTATTACGGTCTTTTAAGTTTGAATTTAAATATATTATCATACAAAATAGGAGTTTTCATTTGTTTTCAATCGTTGGTTTACGCCAACGTTTGCAAGGAAATTATTCATAATTACTGACAATGACTCAGTATTATCACTATACGCTGCGAGTTTAACAAGTATACGAATATAAGGAAAGCACAACAAGTAATAAAAAGAGGCAAAAAACCGTAGTTAAATTTCTTAATTTTTTGAAAAGATTCGTAGGTCTACAGATAAATTTGTAGGGCCTGGCAGCACTAGTTCAAATAGCGAGTATCAATCCAAACAATGGGGAACGGCCGAACGGGGATTCCTTCTCATGCAACCAAGCCTTTTCGGGAAGTCCCCTTGCGTAAAAGAAAACTTCAGTCGATGTTACCAATATTTTTGTAATTTTTTTTTTTTCTACTGAACCAGAAAGTTATAGTAGATTTAAAAGTAAGATAAGTACTTAGTATAAACTCTAAAACAGTCATATTAAATGATAAATGCCTTAAAAATTGGAAATTTAGTAGTTATGAAAAAAAACATGTCCCAGAAAAAAAACATGTTTTTTTTCAAAGTTTTTTTTCATGTTTTTCTTTCACGTCAGAAAAAAAACTGTTTTTTACAACACTAAGTATACACATAAATCAAATCCAGACGTGGATTATATCTGTAAAATAAAGATTTGATAAAACACAGATTATTTTAAATGTAGTCATTACTTTACTTCCAGATTCTTCACAAAAATGTCTTAACAGTATCTATTAAAATTCATGGTAAAAAATGTATAGTTTCTGCCTCTATAGTACCGAATCTCGCATTATGCGTTTGATACTGGCTGGTAGATTCCTCTTTTTTTTTTTTTTACTTATGCCTTTACGCCTCGTCGACGTCGAAGTCATTAGAGGTGCAATGGGATTGGGGACAAGGAATGGGAAGGAATTCGACTATGACCTTTTGAAGGAAGCATCACAGCATTCGCCTGGAGTGATATGGGGAAATCATGGAAAAGCCAAATCTGGATGCTCGGACGGGGATTCGAACCTGCGTCCTCCCGAATACGAGGCCAGAACGTTAATTGTTCACACACCACGCTCGGTGGTAGATTCCTGAAACTATATATTTATCGGACTATTCTGTCCATTTTTTGTGACAAAGTTTCAGTGGAAGATCGTTTCTTATAATCTTTTCTACTGTTTGTAAAATTAAAATCAAAAAGATTGGTTGTAAATGATGTTAGTGTGTATACATATTTCGAAATCGTTTTTAAGTTGTTTGCAAGTTTCTTTACGGGAAATAGTAAATCCCATTTCGCAAACAATTCAGTTCGTAGTACTTACATTTGAATGCAAGAATAAAATATTTGGAAATTACGTATCCTAGATTGTTAAGTTGTATTACTACATAATCGGAAAGAAAGTTTCCAGGTAGGAAAAAAACCGTAATAATCTCTTTGGGTGGAAAGTGATGACTTCAGTACCTATCTTTATTGAATTTCTGTACACAAAAAAGAAAAGCGTTTTGAAAGAAGAATTATATTACGATTTTTAATATTATTAACACAAAAGTAATGAAAAGTTTGTTTTTTTTCTTAATCACAGTGAGAATCACTTATAGTATGAAACAAATTCAATTGTGTGTTATTAAGATACAAGAAGTACTTTTAGTTTCAACGTGAAACATGCTCTCCTCATCGTTAGTGTTTACGGTTTTTTTAATATGTTTGGAAGGATTCCTTCCTTCAATGATAATGAAAATACCTCGCTAGCAAAGCTGTAGGCCTAGTTGTCTTTGTTTAAATTTTAGCTCGATTTTTGCGATTTGATTGTATGTGTGATTAATTAATTAAATGTGTAACAGCAATATAATTTATTTCCATACATAAATATATTCCGCTGCTTTGACCGTATAACCTATAATTGCGCATCATATATATTTCTGATTTATGACTTCAATCCATTACGACCAGTTTTGATTTCCACGCAGTCTTCAGTTATAAACTTTCTTTTAAGTCTGGATATAACCTCTGTTCTATAAAAAGGAGTTTAGAATAAAACTGACGCCTGTTTGAACCACTGGCGCAGATCTAATTGAACACAACGTCAGAAATCATGAAGACTGGGCAGCAACGTCAAACCAGTCTGTAACCTCAGAGAGTTAATGTTACGTCCTCACCCGCAAGTATGTAACATCTTTTCTGTTTTATTACGGTGCCTCAAAAGTTATGGAACTGTGGGAGTTTCACAGCTTTGCTTCACTAATTCCTGTCTTTCAGAATTTCATTCCTATGAAAGCTATAATAACCTTCCTAATCAAGTGGACATACAGCGGAAAGAGTGGCTCAGATAGCACGGAATTACTGCGATAGTCGTAGACAACCGCAGCTAACTTGTTAGCATGTATATTCTTGTAGTATATATGGGCATACCTCATCAAGAGTTTGTAATTAGTATTCTCGTATGTGGGGGAAGAGGTTTGCTTCCCCATGATCACGCATGCGAGATTGCGACAACATGTGCGTTTCTATGTGAAAAACATTTACTTGCAGCTTATGCGAGCGTCCACAAACTACATGGCCCGGTGTAAAAAGGGGAGGGGGGGTTGGCGGGAAAGCTACGCTGGATTACTTGGAAAAAGGAGGGGGGGGGGAGCGGTTCCCGAGCCAGGCTACGTAGCTTTCCGTTTATATCATTTGTCACACTTAAAATTAGGTACAGAACTTCCAGCAAAGCGGGATCCCGCAATCCCGCGGGATCCCGCTACACTAGACAGTCTGGCGGATCCCGCAAAAAATTAAGCGGATCCGCAATCCGCAAAATGCGGCAAAAGCTTGCCAGTCTGCGTGGCTTTCGATTAATCCAACTTAGGATGATTTGGTCAATCGCCACAATTCATTATTTTTGAGTGAATAGGATGTCTCCTTTCAACTCCTTGTTATTATTTCGACTAAAGGCAAAAAAAGTTATAATGAAGTACTCACGGCTGTATCACCGAATTGTGGTGTAAAAGCACTATACTTCGACGGCTGCATTCACCGTCTTCCTCACGTGTGAAATTTCGTGTTTCTACAGCGCACTCCGGCGATACACCCATGAGCATTGCAGTCATACGACGAGGCAGTCTCGTTTCTTACATAAAAAATTAATTACACTATAAAAAAATCGTCTTGTCACTTAAACAAAACTTAAATACTTGGCAGTTTACGTCTTGGTGAGTAGTTTCTTCTAATAACAATGAATCAACTATAAGATCAATCAAAGAATCTGGAGACATAATAATGAATCCCACAAAAACAATTATAGTAAAAATAGGCCACGTCTCGTGCTTGTGCAGTGACAAAAAGTTATGAGATCTTTTTCTGAGCCGAGTCAACACTTTATATTCAATTAACTTTGTGAAACAGAATGCTTTCTCTCGGTATTATAGAACATTTATTTGGAATTTGAAAAAAAAAAACGGTGACTAGGCCATAATGATTGCCATGTTTTTAAAATGATGTGATGTATTGTAAGGCACATAATATGAACTAAGACTGAATATTTTCCATTTTTGATTATTTATTTAAAAATTGGTTTAGATTTAAAAACAAAAATGTAAGACCTGGAAATATACTAAAGACACATGAGGAAGACATGCTAAAAAAATTTAATGTCATTTTGCTAATTAAAATATTATTAAGTGTTAATTTTTATCATTTAGCATTAATAAAATTTAGTAATGTAGTTAACAGACGTTTATTATTTAAATTATTAACGCTTTAAGTAATTATGTCTTAAATATATGCTTTTAATAAACAGTTGTCGCCAATCCCGCGGGGTCCCCCGGGATTGGTACAAATCCCTCAAAAATCCCGCGGGATTGAAAACACTGCGGGATTGCAATCCTTATACAGAACACACAACAGCATGTGACTATTTATTTCCACCATTTAATTATCTCCGTATGTAATTTACGATAGTGTGAAAACAGTACAAAATATCTTCTGGAATCAATAGGGGAAAAAGCTACGTGTTACGGGAGGGGGGAGGAGAGGGCGGGCATAAAACGCCAAAATGGAGCTGCGTTGTTTATGGACACTCCCTAACATGAGTCAGTCGGCCTGCTAGCAAAATTGAGACATGCTTTGCAGTTATTCACATATAAACAGCATACCTATTTTTTTCTGCCTTTACGCCTTATCAACGTTGAGGTCATTAGAGGCTGGAAAGGAATGGGGCCAAAGGACGGGAATAAATTTGTCCATGGCATTTTCAAGCAATCATCGCGGCATTTCCCTTGAGTGATTTGGGGAAACAATGTAAAATCCAAATCTGGATGGCCGGACGGGGATTCGAACCCACATTCTCCTGAAAGCGAGGGCAGAGCCTTACCGCTCCCCACCACGCTCATTGACAGCATATGAGGGGGTGAGGTGAAACATAATCCAATTAGTAGACTGAATTACTCCTTAGCAAATGTAGTGCAAGCATGCGTTCTGTGAGAGTAAAATCCGTTCAGCGAGCGTGGTGGGTGAGCAGGTTCTGCTTCACTTGGAAGCATATCGGGCAGAGCCGTGATTTGGTTTACGTGTCGGCGGTGCCGGCTGCCATATTGCCGTTGTGGCTCCGCCTCCACCCCCGCAGTGAGACGCATCGCGCATATTCATCGCGAAATATGGAAGCAACCGCTCGTGTTTATATCGGCGCCGGCGCCCTGGTACCGGCGCAGGCGCCCGGGGTAGGCGGCGTCTGAGCTCAACTCCCCAGCACAGCGAGATCCTCAACCGAAGACTCCGCACAGAGTTCCGAAACCCTTTATGGAATAACTTATCCATCTGACTGCCTCTAATGCCTTTTTTGTGCTCCTAGCGTTACGGATCGTCGACGTCGGGGTCATTAGAGTTGGAAGAGGATGGAGGCAAAGGATGTGAAGGAATTCGGGCATAGCCTTTTGAAGGGACCACCCCTGCACTCGCCTAGAGCGATTTCGGTGACCTTGGAAAAGCCGAAACCTCAATGGTTGGCCGGGTATTTTGAACCCGCTGTACGTCTCATAACTTCTCAGACCTTTTGATTAGAAAATTGTAATTACAGATTATTTTTGTTCTTACTGTCCCAGTACATGCTTATAACGCAAAATAGGGAGAAATCCTCGGGATGAAAACAGTTTTAAGGGATTTAGTGGAAGGTTGGAGGATAGTTTTTTGTACATTATCAAATGATAGCTGGCTACTAAAATGTTTGGACTTTTTTTTTCTATTCGACGTTTTGTGTTAGTTTTGGTGAAAAACTATTTGAAAAAGATTTCCCTCCCCTTCCATTTATTTCCGAAACTAATACTCTGAAAGATCTTTTGTAATTATTACTGATATATTGTCTTCTAAAGGTTACAGCTAAACTATTTTGATCATTCTGAAATTTAAGATTTTAGCGTAAAACTATATAAGTAAGTGTAACACATCTGATTCTTCTTCCTCCACCTTTGATGAGTTCTACTCATCGTTGACCTGGTCAAATTTTGTTCTTTGGTTTTATATCCGTTTGCTCTTGCTGACGCCAGCATTTGTTACCTACAATTTTTTTTTTTTTTTTTTTTTTTTTTTTTTTTTTTTTTTTTTCCGTGGTGTCTTTTGACTTCCATTAGGCTATACAGCCAGCTCAGTTGTGAATTCGGTACATCCAGTGTTTGCAGTTTCTCCGTTGTATGTATTGTTTTTCTAGTAAGTATAGACACCACATGTACACGGACAACTCTTAACACCCATACCCTCGGCCGGACTCGAACCGGCGACCTTCGGCACACGGGGCTAGTACTCCAGCTCCCACGCTACTGAGGCCGGCCACCTACAATTCTTATCAGGTAGTATTACGTACTAATGGAGAAAGTGAAATGTCGCCATCTGTCTGTGAAATATGTAACTATGTGCAGCGTATATACTGTAAGTGTATTTTATGGGAGGTTTGGGACCGTCCTAGTTAATAGTTTCGGAAAACCGCCTAAAAAAGGCAGTTGGGAGAGCGGGTACGCGAGGGCATGGACACGTACCCGATCACGTTGTACTTCCCGTTGGACAGTGAGCGGCGCCTTAGCGCACGGAGCGACACAGAGTTTCATGAATTGGTAAGAATTTCAACATTTTGTAACGCCCAATATATTTTTTTCAACTATTTCTTATGCTGTATTAAATTTTAATGGCCCAAAACAGTTGCATGAAATAATTATGTGGCAATAGTATGTTTTGAAGTATGTAAATTCCACCTTAAAAATAGTTTTTGTTCGTTATTAATTCTTTTATCTCCCTGAACCAGACCACATTATTCTTTATCCAGACAATTTTACAACATTCCTAAATTTCAGAGAGTGCAGATATTATCTGTTTTGCGTTCCCATTTAACTGAAAGTCCCATTGAATCAATCCTCCCGGAATGTTCTACGGAACATATTGTAATTTTACAAGAATGAGACAGTAAATCTAACCCCACATTCCTCACCCTACCCGACAAGCACGCAGGTGGCAGCAATACATCACATCCGCAAAGTGCAGCCACTTTCACGTCCTGCGTCGCATATTCAATGCAGACTTCCCTTCGCATAACCCGACGGCCTGAGAATGGTGTAGCGAATGTCAGCTCCACACAAACGTATCGGAAGAATGGAGGGAGCAGCAACTTCTGAGAAAGACGCCGCGGGGATGCTCGTGGCTTTTGTTCTGGAGGGCTGAGAGGGTCAGCATGAACCCCCCCGGAACTTCCCTGGCAATTTGTCACCTCCTCGGGCTTTCTTCACTAGACACGGGGTCTGCCTGGTCACCTGTAGGGCTCTCACAATCTGACCTGCCCATGGCACGCGTGTTCACGAATCATTAACTCCTGTACACCGCCCAAGGAAACACTTGTCTGCTCGTGTAAATATAACACGATTACTATGTCTCTCGGCACAGAATTTCCGCAATGCATTTTTACGTACCGTGCAGTATTAAATTCATCTTTATTCATCATCGTCACTTACGTTTCTTTTTCTGCAGGTCGTCTAACACATTCCTTCCATTTTTGGCGGTCTCAGCAATATTCTCCAACCAACTCCCTTGGCTTCTACGTCTTTGGGGGCGTCCATAAATTACGTGAAGTGAAATAGGGGGGATGATCCGGCGAATTCTCACCAAGGGGGAGGAGGGGGTCAACGGAAATCTGACGTGAGGGTTTGAACATTTTTGTTGGACTCTAACCGGCTTTGGAAGGGTGAGACCTAAAAAAAAAAGGATCTCAAAAAGTTGCGAGGGTGATTTCAAGGGGGGGGGGGGGGTCTCACAGACCAAATCTCACCAGAGGGGATGAGGGTTGGACCAGATCTCATCAGAGAGGGGAGAAGCGGGGTCCGGAAATCCGGAAAAACACCTCACGTAATTTATGGATGCCCCTTTTCTCTGTGGTATTTCGGTAGTTCCACTGTACAGAGCGCTAAATTCCCCTACATTCCGAACCACGGGACGTCCTAGCGTAGTTCACATCATTAAACACAACTCTTTGAAAGTCCCTGGTTCATATTCCGGTGTGGCTAGGAGTTGTGTTTGATCATATGAGCTACGCCAGGGTGTTCGTGGTTCAGACTCCACCTTAAACTGTAGGTCCCAGAAGAGAGCAACTGGTCGTCCTACCTGACACAGTGGTTTAGTATGCCTCCACCGAGAGAATCCAACCATCTTTCGCGTTGTGGACTAAATTTTTTAGTTCCCTTCCTCCATTCTCATGAATTGTCCCAGCCACTGCAATCATTCTTCGTTACTGTTTCTTTTAATGCTTCAACATTTAAGATCACTATGATGTTTTAATTTTTTTTCCATCCTTTCCTGGACGCTTTCTTAGCTTCTCAGAAATCTCATATCTTCCCCCTGCAGTCGTCTATGATAAGGTTTCAGAGCTAATATTGGTTGTTAGTACATCATGGTTTTCCAAAATTCCTTCCCGTTCCTTGTCCCCAGTCCGATCCCACCTCTAATGATCTCGTCATTGAAGAGGTGTAAAGCCATAATTAAAAACAAAAATCGGTGCTGGTACACGTTGTACGAGCATCATTTTGGCTTCCATCCCCATTGAATAAGAAATATTCTCTGCCCTGTTTCCTCTTCCATCTTTCTAATCGTGGTTACTTTGCTTCTTAAGTAACAGAACCACTCCACCCACCCCAATATCTTAATATCGAGTGGCACCACCGATGATGGTACAGTTTTTCGATACTAGCTTTTCAACTCTTCTACAAAACCGAGCATGGTGGATGAGTGTTAACACTATGGCCTCGCATTCGGGACGACAGGCTCGAATCCCTGTACGGGCAATCCAGATTTCGGTTTTCCATGGTTTCCCGAATTTACTCCAATCGAATGACGCAATGGTTCTTTCAAAAGTCCATGCCCGAATTCCTACCCGTTCCTTGCTCCCAATTCTTTCCGCCTCCAATGACCTAGACATCGACGAGGCATAAATTCATAAGAAAAAATCTTCTATAAATCTTTTGCCACCCCGGGTAACCAGCCTGAAATTTTAAAATCTAGACTTAAATATAGCTTCACCAACTAAACAAGTGTGCTAAAAATCAGGTACTTTTTTTTTAGAAAAAGGCGACAACCGGTTTTTTTAATTTTAATGTAATTTTTTATTTTTTATGGCTTTACGCTTCGTCAGGTTCATTAGAGGTAGGAAAGGACTGGGTGCAAGGAACGGGAAGGAATTCGGTCATGGCATTTTTGAAGGAACCATCCCGGAATTCGAATGAAGTGATCTGGTGAAACCACGGAAAATCCAAATCTGGATGGACGGACCGGTATTCGAACTCCCGTCCTCCCGAATGTGTGGCCAGAGTATTGTCGTTCACACAACACGCTCGGCTACTTTTATGCATTCAAAAATACAGTCCCATGAGGATTCTCCGTAAAGCTTATCTGAACGTATGCAGCTTCCTCGTCGCTTTCAGATTCGTGATGTCGTTCAGTAACCGTAATACGAACAATGTATGACTATCATCAAACGAATAAATGCAAATCACTTAATGTTAGTACCAAAAGACCATAAAATCTAGGGATTCTATATAGATTCAATATTACTAACACTGCTTTAGCAAACAAGTTTACTGAGCTCAGATCTCAATGACGTAGATTCATTTCTGCATATTGATAATATTTGATTTAGTTATATTATAAATTTAGTTCATTTTATATTTCATTAATTTAGAGTGACAACAGTCTACAAGATTAATAAATTTTTAGTAACAAATTCATAATTAATATAACAGTATAAGAGTCGAATAACACAGTGGTTGTCTACCTACCAAGTTGGTTCTGTGGATGGAGAGAATACCAACTGGGGAGGAAGTAAATGGTTTCCAGTAGAACGGTTACCTTAAGAGGGGAACCGCAGTTGACTTTGGCAAATATGAAATGTGACGCGTTACGGAGCTAATATAGTCTCCTTTGTACGAACGCTGCCGGTATTCTGTTTCATGCGGACGACTGGACCCCATATTGTAGCGTCACTTCATACGCTCGGTGTTAGCATAAGGGGGACAAATCTTGTTTGCTTTACACCCAACTGGGACGAAATGAGAGAAACGTGAATTCATTTTAGTCGCGCGATATTGTTTCAACCCACCCTCCACCCACCATATCTCTTATTCTGCGACGTATTTTTTCTGAAGATGATTCACCGTCGACTGAAATTGGACGTTACGTGGGGAGGAAGTAATATTCCTTCTAGTAAAACAAACGTCGCATAAATTGTTTTGAGACGGAGAAACAGAAGTAACGAGATATTAACAACTACAGACAAAATAATGATGTTATTGTATCATTTTATTATTTTGGTGATAATGTGTACCAGAAAAGAGAAGCAAACAAATTAATATCAGTGGAAACATTGAAAATTTGTCAAAAGTAGATTATTTTGTTTGCGCTGTTTTATTTGTGTTTCACTTTTCTATTGATCTACAGACGTTAAACTTGTTACTGACTGGTGAAACATAAGGGGGCGTCCATTAATTACGTGAACTCTTCCCTGAGATTATGCCAGGAACCCCCAGGCATCCCCCCTTCCTATTTTCAGCTCTTTTAATTAATTGACGTCCTCTAAAGACACTATGCGGTAATTCATGCATTTGGAAAGACAGAATGAAAATGAATCGAAGCATTTTAGATGAGTTTTAATATGGCCGAATTACTTCCCATTCCTTTCCCGTCTTTTATGATCTAGGCAAAGTGTAAAGCCCTAAGACAAAAAATAAAAGTTAAGTTGACCTATGGTATGCAAAACGGAAACATTCTTCTAATTATGGATAAAGAATTCAGAAAAATCCTAAAGAAAAAACTGGCAAGCATTATATGAAATTTTAAGACTTATTGGGCTGAAGAGCTCAACACAGGATAACGAATAAAACAAAATACACAACGGTTTTAATTTATGTTCTGTATTAACCACTTCTCACCAACACAGAGTAACTACCTGACCATCACTAGGTGTGATAATTATTGTAAAAAATATTGGTTTCACATATGCATGTTAAGAATGTTGACGCGAACATCTCCATAGCTGTGGTGAATTTTGCTACGTTATTTCCACTGCACAACTCATAACTTTCCCCTTTGAAGGTCTCTTTGTATGAATAGTAACATATATTTTCAAAACGACGTGTCCCGTTTCTGCTCCATACTGTGTAGTCAGAACTTAAGTAGTTCATCTTTTTAATATGGTGCTTATTCAAAAGCGTCTCGAATTGGGGGGGGTACATGATTTAGAAATATTATGGAACATAATTCAGTTGTGAAGGGTTCAGGCTTATTAGTTTTATGGCTCATTTGAGGTGAACCCGCGCGAGCATTGTTTGGCAACTGCTAAGTTTTGGGGGACAATAGCTCGAGACTTCTTTTTTAATTGCAGCTGGAATATCTTCAAAAACTCATTAAGTCTCTTGGCATTCATCCTTTACACTTGCAATAATACTTACTGTAGAGTATGATATTCCTTCAAAAATCACTGGATAAGTGTCGAATAACGATCATAACAATTAAGTTATATCTGTTCAAAATTTTACTGCCGGAAATATTTCCCAGTTCCTCGAGGTACTACATGATGTCTATGTCAGATCTAAGGGAACCCACGACACAGAATATAGTCTGGATATATTAATTATAGCTAAAATCCTTTAAAGCAGTTCATACCTTTTGTTGCGATTCTAAAGGTAAAAAAAAAGTATATTCTACCTGCTGTATGACCACTGTATCAAAAAATAATTAACTAACGATATCAGATGCCTTATACTTAGCGCCTGTTACTGAAGTGATACATTTCGTGAATTAATTTGTCTTCTACGAGTACTTATTGTGCTCCCCTGTTCCAAAAGTGTCCTATGCTTCGCAACAGTATATAAGACCGTCTGACATATATCGATCTGTTTTACATTCTTATTTAAAACCGACCTTGGTGGTGTAACGGTTAGCGTTCTAGTCTCGCATTCGGTAGGACGGCGGTTTGAATCCCCGTCTGGGCATCCAGATTTGGGGTTTCCATGGTTTCCCAAATCACTTCAGGCAAATGCCGGGATGCTTCCTTCAAAAAGGCCATGGCCGAATTCCATTCCTTGCCCCCATCCTTTCCCGTCTCTAAAGACGTCGCTGTTTAGAGACGTTAAGCAGTTTAAAAAAACAACTTATTTAAGAAATTCTGAATTTTTATATTTTTTGTTTTGTTTTAGGCTGTCTATTTTTTCAATATCAAACCATTTGCCAACTGCGAATATTGTGAACAGAACACATACAAACACACCTTGACCAATAATAACATCTTTTGGAAAGAAACCATCTGTCCTAACTACAGGACATTTTAACTGCTGCATCTGTTTCAAGGATATTTGTCAAGAGATCGGTTTTAACTTAATGCATTAGTAGTCCTATTTGCTTGTAATGTTCGCTCACTAAATTACTTAATGATAAAATAATAACATGCCGTATATTAATTAAATTTGCAGAGTTATTCTACTAAGTTTTTTGTCTGTCCGATATTTCAATCCCTACCTGGAAACATATTCTGAATCAAGCCTTCAAAGTTCTTGATAGAGCAAGATTGGCATTCATCAGAGAACGTATACAGAACTCATGAAGAAAACTAGATAGCCAGGTTTATCAGCTACAAGTAAATATTACCTAACCAAATTATCTGCTTTCTGTGGACTAAGTTTGACGGGTTGGGTAACAGAAATGGACTACATTTTGTGTATGTGAGAGTTTGCCTTGTGGCCTTACGCCTCGTCGATGTTGAAGTCATTAGAGGCTGAGAGGATTTTGGCTTTGCCTTTATGAAAGAACCATCCCGGAGTGATTTTGAGCAACCATGGAAAACCAAAATCTTGATGACCGGACGTGGATTCGAATCTGCGTCCTCCTAAATTCGAGTCCACAGTGTTACCGCTCACCCCCCACGCTCAGTATGTGACCTACGAATATAGCCTAAGAGAGAGGAAAATTTGAGAAATTATACAGGAGCAGTGATACTAAATTAGGCAACGCAGAAAACAGCCATCACTGATGACTTTGACGAATTTCTTGCAGACTCAGCAGGTACTCAACTCCTTTGAAAATAGTCACAGGTGGGCACCGAAACGTAGAAGACAGAAAGCATTAACACAACAGACCACCCACAAAGTATTTTGATAAAGTAAGCGCGTATGGCTTTGTTGGCCGGGAGATACCGAAGATTGTTCAGTCGCCTGCGTGACAGAATTTCGATTTGACGCGCCTTCCACCTCTGTCGTGGTTGGACCAACAGTTTAGCGTGAAATCCGATCCACTTAACGTCCTGGCGTGGCTCATATGATCAAGCAAAACTCCTAAAAATTTCTGGTCCCCACCGGTATTTGAACCCGGGACCGGACTGCGAACCTTTGCAGGCAACCTCTTTATCCACCGAGTCAGCAAACCGCTTATTATTTTAATTAATATCAATATGACGACTGCTTAAAAGCACTAAATTTTACAACATTTCTGATACTTTGCTGAAAACTTCTACAAGTTAACAGGGGATCTACTCACGGAGTTCCTGGGGCGTAAAGGCCCGTTCCCACGATCCCTTGTAACGAAGGCGAGACGGGACGGGACGAATACTCAACCACACGCCATGGGAACAGGACCGCCTCTGCTAGCGGAGACGAGACGCAACTACCCACTCTGAGTCGGTAAACATCACAGACGTGTGTAGTGGTGCGCTGTTGCCATCGGTTTGCAGCAACGGTGCGCACCCGTTCTGTTGCTGTAAAGTGCTCTGTGCCAAACGACACTAGGGAACGTGGTGCGGAGGTGGCGGCAAGGTAAGCTAGGACTAACCTGCGGCCCGCGGTCGTCCCTACACTTCGGCTAATTAGGTCAAGTCTCGTCTCGCCTTCGTTACAAGGGATCGTGGGAACGCGCCTTAAGAAGTCCTGCTGCAAGCGGGGACCACCCGAGTTTTCAAGGGGATGTACTCAGTGAGAAGTTGAAATATTATGTAGCCATATAGTTTAACCAGTGGTATGTGTTGTCCCTTCCTTCAGTCGGCTGGCAGTCGCTCCGCTGCTAGAGCTGTAGCTTGCCATGCGGATCAGTCACAACAAATTCCTCGCCAGTTAATACACCGCGCCACGGGCGAACGCGCGCATTCTCGGAGGACACACCGAGTTCTTTTGTGCGGACACAGAGGGGCGCGGGGCTTTTACTTGGTCGGCGAGGCGTCGAGAATTACAAGGCTAGCCTTCCCCAGGGACGCAAACACCCGCCAGAACTGGTCAACACGACTCCCTCAGGAGGAAGGGGAATGGATATCGGCGCCACCAACTGTTGTATCGCCCCGGACAAGTACGTACTTGTGTTCACAGCTATGAGCAGAGGGTGCTGACCAACTGTGTTACACAATATCGCGAACTTACGAAAAGCAGAAATCTGAAGTGTTCAATAAACATCCCTCAAATTTTTTTCGCAAATATTTTATGGCTTGTATCCAGCAGATAGTGAAGAAGATGTGCTAACATTTCTTAGTAACTCTTCAATTACAAAACAAATTCTATAACCGTTTCTGAACGTACCTGTTCGTCATACGAATTTCCTCATTTACGTAGGTGCAAAGTCAAAATCAATAAAATATTCTCGCAAAGAATCTTTCTGAAGATTTACGCAAGAGGGATTATTGCAGAATATGGGAAGCTAGTCTTTTTGGTCAATACACTGGGAATACCACAATAATAATTAATTTTCAGTGGCAAAATCTGATTCCTGGAAATCAACTGGCCTGCCCAGTCATCATTTAAGGAATATGATAATTCTAAAGGCAAAACATCTACAGTCTACCTTTTTTTGGATTTGCTTATTACTAATTCATTTAATTCAAAGTGCTTCTTTCCTTGTGCAATTAGTTTAAGTTGTTTTGTTAATCGTGGAAGATCTTGGCTTCAGATTCTCTAAACCTTGCTATCCTAAGTAAAAATATACGTTATTAAATATTAATATTTCTCAGGGATTCTCTAGTTGAATAAAGCTTGGTTTAACTGCTCTGCTAGAAATTTGGAATTTTCTTATAAGGGTGAAATTATATTACACAGAATACAAAAAAAATAGTTCTAGGATCGAATTTAAAATACGCATTTTTCTTCTTGTCTAAAGATAGAACCACGTCTGTTGACTTATGCACTTGGAAAATGCTAGTCATTAATATTGAACGAATACAATATAAATCCTGGCTAATCAATATTAACAGTTAACTAAACTTGGCAAGGAACATTGGGCAAGACTCAGAGTATTTTAACTGTTAGAGAGGATGATTTGGGGGGGGGGGATGATTGCACTAGTCGAAGTAAGAAAGGAGGTATATAAAACTTTTTGTCAGATTCTTGTTACAGTATTGTGCGATGATATGGGAGCCACATTATGGGTAAAAAATAATTGATTTTGAGGTTGGGCAAACGAGGATATATCCGTGAATATGAATAAATTATGCATTCAGTAACTGAAATAATAAAAAAGTTGGGAGTAATTGCAGGATAGCAGGCAGGTAGAGAGAATTGTGGACATTTACAAGGCATATAATGTCGACGATGCCTGAATAAATGTTGGTGGAAGATTTAGAAGCATCATGTAGAAAGGAACAACGATTATAAATTAGCAATTGATTTCAGCCATAAGGGAGTATGCAAGTTTTCATTTGCCTGTAGGGTAGTGTGCTACTCGAACAAGATATGTAAGGAGGTGATAAACACTGTGCCTCAGATTAAAAAGAATTTGAAACAAAAACTATGTTTGAATCGTTTTTAAATTATCATCAGAGTATGAGCTCTATCGCAATTGATTAATAATCACAAGAAGACTAAAACTGCATCTTTTTTATATTTTTCCTTTTTTTAAACTCCGACACAACTGCCAATTCCGGATGCCGGTCGCACATCTCGCAGTCCATTACCGCAGGGTGTCTAGGGTACGTCTAGAGCCTCACATAAAGGGAGGGTGCTTCTGTTTGTGCTGCCGGCCTCCCTTATGCAAGGGGTTAATGGCTTGTAAAATTATGAGACCGGGGAGGGCGGAGGCGGGTGATATGACGGCCGCCTTCCTGATTAAAGGGACAGTTGGGTCGGGAAATGATGGACGGCCACCACACAGAATTAAATTAATAAAACCCGCTCCCCCTACGGCTTGATTTGTCTGCTGGTTTTTCTTCTCTTTTGTGCTCTTTTATCCTCGAAGGCGGGGAGGCTACCGCTGTCGTAGCCGGCGAATTGTGAATGTAAGTTAACTCGCGCATTCAAAAGAAGACTGCATTTATTGGCATTGCTCAATGTAGCGTCCATTAGAGCTAATATTGGAGGGTCTAAATTCTTTACAGCAAAATTCTTACCCACGTCATCCGCCTTGTCACAGCTGTATGGATTTAATTTCTCTGTCATTTCTTTTTTTTTTTACATAAAAACAAATAATAGAAGAAACAATTTATTTCTCTTCAATTTGCTCTGTTATATCCGAAATATGTATTCAAACTGTTGAATTTCTAAAATTTGCGTTCAAATTTCGTGATTACCGTTTTCGAGGTTATTAAACACGGTAGAGTATAAGGAACCGTTCATGGCATTCACCGGCAGCTATTTTGGTAAACCAAGGAAAAGTGAAATCAGGATTGCCGGACGGGGATTTGAACCCGGTTCTCCCGAATACCAAACCCCATCTTTAGCGCTCACCTACCGGACTCGATGCACACTAAAAAAAATTACACACAGATTTAGCTTATCTGAAACATAAAGAATTGCTCAACTCTCCTCTTATCGCCTATGGCAAATTTCTTTGCAGCATAGATTCCTTAAACAGTATTTCTGGCTTAAATTTAACGAAAGCTTCGAAACTAATTTTTTATTTTGTGCGATTAAATTGAAAGACTTTGTCTTCAAACAAAATTGCCCATTTCATTTCGTATATTGTCAGCTTAATTTGCTAAGAAGTGAGTAATATCTGGCAGTTCAGCTAATTAACAAGGGTAGAATCACAAAGGAACTAACTATTGTTTTTTCTGTCCCCACAATAACCTGAACGACAGATAAATGAGCATGACAATTCCTGTGTTGTTAATGAGCAAGTAGCTATTGTGTCTGAACTGCTGCATAACGTATGTCAGCGCATATGTCACTTTGTTACTGACATAACGTATCGTCCATTCCATTTGTCGCTTTGAGCTGTCCTTTCTAGCAATATTTACGTTTCCCCACATGTTTTAGTGTTGTCTTACGTTGTAGAAGAAGTAGACGCAAGGAATAGGGGAGGATTTTTCTGTATGTGGATAGTTGACGTACAATTGCTGTAATTAAAATGTAAGATGTCTGTCTCTAGAAAACTGAGCGACCGAGTTTCGACGATGGCAAAAATCCCGAAACACTTTCACTGAACGAAACGTTTCTCTTAGCCTTGCCGTACAGAGTAATAAAACACTGAATTCTTATTCAGTTTGGCAAGGCGTCACATCGGCAAACGAGTGTTACGTAACGCCCGAACTTTCAGATACCTGGTCGCCACTGTAGCGTAGGAGGACTAGCTATAGCCTTTCTGTTTTTAATACGCACCTTCGAGAAATAGTTTCCTTGCTTAACTAATTTAATTAGAAGTCTATACAAATTGTTAATTAACATCTCCGACGACTACGTATCACATAATTAAGGTGGATCTAAATAGTACTTGCATCTTATTTTCGTCACCGTGGGAAACGGATAGAAGAAAGAAAGAGCACGCTACAGTGATGTCGTAAACAAGATTGTCACTCACTCTCTATGCCAGCGAGCAGATGGTCGCTCCTGGCGGAGTTTGCAACTTTCAGTTTCTCATTCGCCCGCTATTCTGAAATTAACATCAGCCGCTGTACGATGCGTCAAACGAATAATTAACGATTACACTATGATGCAATAAAGGAAATGAAAGAAAGATTTGAATGTGGAATAAGTGTTCAAGGAGAAAAAATCAGTATGCTATGACATTGTCTTAGCATAACAGGCTAAGGACATTGAGAAGTTACTGAATGGCATGAACAAAATACTGAAAGAAGATTTTGGATTAAATAGAAACCAAAGCAATACAAAATGTAGCAGAAATGATACCAATAATAGTAGATTAAATATGAAAATAGGGTCCGATGCTATGGAAGAAGTAAGTGAATTTTGTTACTTAGGAAGTAAAATTACAACCGATGGCCGAAGCAGGAATGATGTTAAAAGCGAATAGGACTAGCGAAAGAGCCTTCATGAAAAAGAGAAATCTTTTACTTCCAAATATTAATCTAGGACTCAGAAATAACTTTTTAAAACTCTATGTATGAAGCACAGCACTTTATGACAGCGTCGCATACCAAAATGAAGTAAAATTGAAGCATATGAAATGTGGTGCTGAAAATTAAGTGGACAGGTAAGGTACGAAACGAATGAGTTTGGAAATAATAGGCGAGGAAAGAAGTTTGTGGAAGAACCTTACAGAAAGAAGAGACAGGATGGTAGGTCATATTTTGAGACATACAGAATTAGTTAACTTGTTAGTGGAGGGAACAATTGAAGGTAAGAACTGCAGAGGAAGATAGAGATTAGAATATATGAAGCAGATAATCAAGGACGTGAGTTGTAAGGGGTTAAGTTGAGATGAAAAGGTAAGCACAAGATCGGTAGAGATGGAGGTTTGCATCAAACCAGTCGAGAGACTCATGACGTCAACTTCATTACAAGTGGGACTGAGGCAGGGAATGGAAAGGAATTCGACCAGTGGTTTTTAAAGAAATCATCCTGAAATTCGGGTATAATGATTTCAGGAAACCATGGGAAACAGACTGGGAATCAAACCCACGCCCTCTCGCCGTTTGTTGCGACGAAAAATCAATATTTAGCAGCATAGTAGGGCCAAAAAAAAGGTCTACAATTTGCGCCAAAGTCGATATTTCGTCAAAAAAGTTAGGGTGTGACCTAAAAAAAAAAAGGTCTACGAAAGTTTCGAGTGCGATTTCTGGGGGGGATTCTCACGGACCAGATCTCACCAGAGGGGGGGGGGGGCTCCGGCCAGATCTCACGAAATCTCACCAGGGGGGAGGGGGGGGGTCCAGAAATCCGGAAACACACCTCACGTAATTTGTGGATGCCCCCTTAGCATTAATATTAACAAGTGTAATTCAGTTAAACAGAAACACTACCACGTTGTAATGTCAATAGACGCTTCACCTAACGTTAATTACGCTGCTATATAGCATTCCTCTGATGACATCAGATATGAACTACAAGAACATGAAAATGATATAGACACTGGTATACCCAATAAACACGAATTACTCCTGTACATATACATCTCAGAGGTGTAAGATATAAACATTTACTTCTATATGGTGGAAGAAACCAACATAAAAAGTAGTCAGAGTTCAGAGTTTTTTTTGTTCCATACATCTGTTGTATCTTTTTTTTTTTTTTTTAATTACGCCAAAGTCGTGGTCGTTAGATCTTGGTTAATACTGAATAATCCTTTTCTCGCAGTAGCACTGGTTGCTTACACAAAGGAAACTATGGTATGGAGAGCTTATTTAGGATACTATTTCATTGGTGGATCACCAATTTTCTGGCATGAGCCGATATAACCACCAATGAATAGCTCCTGTGCTAGATTTTTAATTCAGTCATACATTCCAGGTGCATGCAAATGCGAAAAACGCGCAGGAGAGAGAAATGCTGTTTCTCGGATTAAATTATTATTAAATTACTTACCGAAGTAGCATACAAGGAATTCAAGGTGTCCCGTCTAGTATTCAAGGCGTGAAATTGTAGGGTGATATCCGCGAGTAGCCATGTGCAGTAAAAATTTTGACTCAAGACATTTCCCGTTGGCTTGCCCAGTAAATTTGTTGTGTTGTTATATGTGCAGATGACTGTAATTGTGTGTAAATGTTACTGTTTTGTTCGCATCACTATCGTAGCAGCGTGTCCTGTACAAGCTGTAAGTTGCTGTGCCACAAATCCATTTCCCCGAAACCGAGAGAAGGAAGAGGGTGAATCCCAGTTGCTGACTATTCTGGTCTACTATTCCAATAGACATCGTTGACCGCCATCTCAAGGACAAATATCTCTCAACAATGTCTCATAAATTCACTGGAATCTCGCCGTGTATTACTACTCAGTCTGGTGATTGGGAACTGCACTTCACAGTCTCTCCTTTTTTTATGTCTTTACGCCTCGTCGACGTCGAGGTCATTAGAGGCGGGATGGGACCGGGAACAAGGAACGGAAAAGAATTCTGCCATGGCCTTTTGTAGGAAGAATCCCGGCATTTGCCTGGACTAATTTGGAGGAACCATGGAAAACCCAAATCTGGATTCCCGGCGGGGATTCGAACTGGCGTCCTTCCGAATGCGAGGCCAGAGCGTTAACCGCTCACCCACCATGCTCGATGGCCTCTATTATTCTGTCAGCGAAGTACAAAGTGGCCGGCCTCGGTAGCGTAGGGGCTAGAGTGCTAGGCTAGCTCCACGTGCCGATGGTCGCCGGTTCGAGTCTGGCCGAGGGCATGGGTGAATATGTGTTGTGTGTCTGTGAATGTCGTGTTCGTGATGTAGTGTCCTTGTGATTACATTGGAAAATATATACACTGGAGAAATTAATACATTGATAGAATCAGAATCACATTGAGCTGGCTGTGTGGCCTCAGTAGCCAAATGCCATTAAATTAAAAAAAAAAAGTACAAAGTGAAAATCTCCCCCACCACGGAGACTGCAACTTGCTGTGGCGTAGAACCCTCGCTGACGTGGCGGACTCATAAGAGGAGTGAAACAATATTAAAACGTGTGAATCAGGACAAAGAATTTAATTGATGGCAGAAAATGTCTGCTTCGTGACTAGTATTTCTTTTTTTTTTTTTTCTTTGGGCTTTGCTGCTTTACCTTCTTCCATCTGAGCAGAATTTAATCGACCCAAGCAGTTGTTTCCTGATTAATTCTCCCTCACCAGATGGCAGCAAGTGTATATAAGGTGCACTTCATTACAGGATAGTTTTCATCTCCGCTACGGAGTATCTTTCCAACAAAGAAGTACTCGCCTCAGCAATCAGCGGCGGGTTAAACGACCTTACTGAATAGTACCTACCTGCTGGCTGTCCGGGCCGTTGTTCCCGATATTTATTCCGGTTGCGGCTGCCGGCATAGCACGACGCGGCGTGCTTTCCCAGAAGCTGCTCATAACCTGCAGATTCATCTTCATAACGGTTCTGCGACAGCCCGTCGCTCCACCAGACAGAGGGTTCAAGAGCCGTCTGTATCTGTCGCTTGCCGCCCCTCAAGTGTCGACAGGTAGTTGGATGTCTCGCCCATGATATAGTGCCTCGACCGTCGTGACAGGCTTACTAAATCCACGCAGCATAACATTACAGACCAACAGCTACTTCCTCACAACCACATGATCAGACGAAGTTCTCCTTTTCAAGATTTGTTCACAACATACATTTATTTTAAGTAAAATTCATTTGCTGCTTGTTTGAATCATTCCTAAAGTTACGTATTTGTCGTTAAAATGCTAAACATTCTTATTCAAAGTCATATGACCATCGTTAGAATTTAACAAAAAGTCATACACTCTTTGTTAGAATTTTTACATAAAGTCATATATCCTTTGCTTTAGAATTTTGATCTAATGTCATGTACATTTTGTTAAAATTCTGATCCAACGTCAAATTTCCGTGCCTTAAAATTCTGACTTTTTATATAGTTGTTATAATTGCGTCATAAAGTAATGTATCCCTTGCTAATATTCTGACTTTAATTTACATTATCATAATTTAAATTCTAAAATAAAATTTACTAGTTATTACAATTCTTACTTGAAATCATACAGCCAATGTTAAAATTCTAATTCAAAGTCATATGACCGTCTTTAAAACTTTGTCATAAAGTCATATATCCCTTGTTCGAATTTTGACTAATCATATACCATATATTAATACATCCTTTGTTAGAATTTTGACCTGAAGTCATATACTCCTTTACACAACAGTTTGTTAAAATTCTGTCGCAAAGTCATATAACCGTTGTTAAAATTCTGACCGAAAGTAATGAAGTCATTATCATAATTCCAACCTTAAGTCATATAGAACTGCTTGTTTTGGTCATAGAAGGCATTTTGTCTAAGATATCTATGCTCCACGATGTAAAAATACTCCTTAGAATTACTAGAAGACGCTGCAGAACAAATTTGTGGCCTGCTGGAAAAATGTGCGCATATATCCGTCATTTGGAGCATTCGGTGCCTTTTAAGGTGAAAGACAATAATTTAAACCAGCGCATTGAAGAAGAACAACATAATTTCATTTTATCGGGTACGGTGTATCAGGAATTAAAGTTCAGGCCAGGAGTTCTGTGTTCAGTTCTTTGCCCAGCCATTCAGTTTTCCATGGTTTCCCCAAATGATTCCGGGCGAATACCGGGATGGTCGATGGCCATAGTCGAATTCATTTCCGCTCCCTAGTACCTGTGTTCTCCTAGCTTTGATGAACTCGACGTCGACTGATTGTAAAGTCCCAAATTAATATAATATATTGTCGTGTTGGAGGGTATTGTCTGGTATCGGGGTCCAAAGCTATTTTTCGGTTTTCTTTTGTCCTTGACAACGTGTACAATTAACGAGAAAATTTAGGTGGTACGGATTGTTGTAGGAGGATATTCCTGAATGCGGTTTGAGTGGGATATGCCTCGCGTGCGTGATACAGCGACGGGCAGGCAAGTCGTTAGCTTCGTGGAGAAACTGCCACGTACCGAGCGGACAAGCCGTCGCTGTTGATAAACACACCAGCGACGTTTCCAACACTGTTTGGCCGACTGTCCGTCATAACACGCCAGCTGCGGCTGACGTGAATACCAACAGCTCGCTCTCTGAGAAGACTCTCCCTTTTAGGTAGCGCAGCTGGATTTGTATGCCTGCATTACCCTGTCGCCACCTACCTCTGCCCCATCAAACCCTCACAGTCCACAATGAAATCAACACATCAGCAACACTGGTTTCTGAGGCTGTACTCTCAGCATTTAGTCTTGATCCTGTGAGGTGATATTGCATCCGACTACTGCTACCGTGTTTCCTTAGGCTCCCTTCACACTAAACGAATTTGAATCAATCAGAATCAAACCAATCCAACGTGAGTATGATAAGTGACTTCAAAACTTCACGCAGTCCGAGTCAAATTAAGTCAGTCAGAAGAAAATACTCTCTCGCTCTTTTCCTGTCTAGTATCAAAAGTTGACTGCCTGAAGGAAGAAAATTCTGACCAGCTGAATAACGTGCGACACTGAATCAAGGCGGACTCAACAGGTGTGAAGTCAGGAACTGATTCTGGCCGCATTTGACTGGTGAAGCGTTAACCGAATCTTGGTGACTCAGGTTTACATTGATTGTGATTGATTCAGAATAGTTTCGTGAGAAAGGATCCTTAGCGGTCATCCATTAATGACGTAAGGTGATTTTCGGGAATTCCGGATCCCCCTCCCCCTCTGGTGGGACTTCGTGAGATTTGGTTGGACCCCCCCCCCCTTCTAAAATGACGTGAGATTTTGACGGAGACCCCCCCCCCCTTTTTTAGCTCTCATGCATAGAAAAGAAATGGGAAGAAGAATTTTCAAGTTGGCTGCAGAACAGTCGTAAAAGCGCAAACTATGCCTATTGAAAGAGTTGTAATAAGGTAATTAATATTACATCAGGGAAAGACGCTCCCAAGTAACATAATTCTTCACATGAACATTCGGTATCATCAAAGAATATAATCTCACAAAGATATGTCTCTTGGTAAAAAAACTCAAAAACCTGATATGCAAATTAAACAATGTAAAAATATTTCATTATTTTTTTTACTAAGTACCAGTACTTGCATTTTTATATTATTTTGTATACTACGATAGTAAATATTCTTCTTTTTAATTCTTTTATAATTTCCAGGTTTGTTTCTGAACATAATCTACCATTTACCATTATGGAGCACCTACCAAAACTGAGACAGTCCGTTTATCCTGATTAAAAAATTGTAGCAGAAAAAAATGTTCGACGACGAAAACTCATGCCATAATTGATCAGATTATAGGTACATAAACTTACTTACTTATCGCTTTACGCCTCGTCCAAGTCGAGGTCATTAGAGGCGGGATGGGACTAGAACAAGGAACTGGAAGGAATTCGGCCATGGCCTCTTGAAGGAAACATCCCAGCATTCCCCTGGAGTGATTTGGGGAAACCATGGAAAACCCAAATCCGGATGTCCGGACGGGGATTCGAACCGGCGAGACCAGAACGCTAACCGCTCACCCACCACACTCGGTATAGGCAAATTAAGATCTGATAATTTATGTGAAGATCGGAGGAAAACTAAGTTTTCCCTTTTTGTTGACGAGTCTACTGATCTTAGCACAAAGAAACAATTGTGCTTAGTCGCGATATGTGCGAAAAAGCATCGCACCAAAGATTGGTATTTAGCTCTTATTCAATTAGAAGCTGCTAACGCAGTATCCTTATCTGAACACATTGTAATCCTTTCTAGAAGCAATGATATTCCAGATAAAAATCTAATCGGTTTTGCTTCTGATGGGTCAAACGTAATTATTGGTTGTAATAAATTTGTTGTAACATTGCTGCAAAACTAAATTCCCATTATTTTTTATATTACAGACCATTCTTTTCATCTTTGTGCGTCATATGCTTGTTCCAAACTGCCGCGTATGTTGTGGTTATTCCGCTTGCAGATGGTCACCGGTTCGAGTCCGGCTGCGGACATGGGTGTTTTTGTATCTGTGAATGTCATGTCCATCCTGAGGTGTATCTAATTAGCTGGAAGAAATTAATCAAGCTGGCTGTATGGCCTAAGATGCCGAAAGCCATTTAAAAAGAAAAAGTTGTGGTTATTGGTGTTGTATTTTTTTCATATGCCGATTTTGGGTATTCGTGAACACTGTGCATGAGGCGGGATATTGCTGACGACATGTGGGCCACACGCGGAGGTTGCTCGTGACCACACAGCGGTTGTGGGGACGGCGGCTGAATGATAAGGACCTGGCAACAACATATAGGGCCTAACGGGCGTCGAGAAGTGACACCACATCCGCTCCGACAGCATGGTATTCTCTGTCAATGATAAACGAGATGCACCACAAAGATACATACTGACAGCTTCACAGTCTCGGAAAGAGATCTCCCGTGTCGAACGGTCTTACGCAACTTGGAGGAAATGCGGCAACGCTCTCACTTCGTGATGCCTCAGTAAATATGAGATATGGTGTTGGACTTCTACGAAGACTTCCGTGCCTAGTTTCAATTGGATTCCTCTATAACTATTCTTCTTCTTCTTTCCGACAAGGCCTTCTGGGCCCATGTTCCGATTTCAGTTCTTCATCCTTTGTGTTGTTTTTTCCTCTGTTCAGTCCAATATTCCTCCATCATTTCTCTATGTTTCTTCTTTCTCTCTTCAGACCACTTCGGAGCAGATTTATTTCCTCTTATGCCTTGGAATCCTTCCATGCTTAATACCTCCTTTCTAAAGATCTCTCTTTCCATATTTCATCTTATCTTATCTCTTCCCAAATCTTTCTTAACCTCTTGAATCTAGCTGTTTGTTGTTTTTTTCCCTAAAGGTAATTGAATATCTTTTTCGTTAGTCTGTTGTCTTTCATTCTGTAGATATGTCCAAAAAATAGTAATCTCCATTTCCTTATTGATTCTGTTATATTTTCTATGTTCTGGTATATTTACTTATTACTTCTTAATTTCCATAGTTCTGTTGTTTTAACTCTATAACTGTATTATATTATAATGGAAAATTTTAATATAGAGACATTAACATGACGTACAACATATTTGACATAGATGTAAAGAACTGTTTAAACTAAATTTAAAGGTGAGGCACTGTGAAATATTATTCTTTAAAATCAGCAGGTAGTTTAATTGCCTTTCTCCCCAAAGGAATATTTAAAGTAAACATGCAATTAGGATTTCAAGAACAAAAGTCAGATATGAACGAAAATCATAATAAAATAAATAAATTTAAAGTGAGTTAATAGTAATAGCACTTGTGCAGAGAAAACCATATCGTGACATTCTAGAATCTAGGCAGTGTTCAAGGAAAGTCAGATGGCTTCTCACTCGTCTTCGCTTAGAATGTCTTGTGGTGTTAGGCGCGGTTGTTCTGTTGACTTCCTGCCTAAACTGTAGAACTGTGCTCTGAGAGTAGTATTTATATTAGTTAGAAAGATTTTTGCAGATTTTGTAATGGAGATTTTAACGGTTGGAAGACCAGTTTCTATACGTATTACGTACAATCCTGGATGCTTTTAAAATCACTCGGAGCAGATTGTTTTGAAGGATGGTATCCTTTTAAGTTTGGAAGGAACGGCTGTGCACCATACAGGGGAAGCATTTAAGAAGGCAGGACGGATCGTTGAACTTAATATATAACACAACATAAATTGTAACGAGGCTGTATCAGTTGTATCAGGAAAAAACTACTTCAAAGAATTTGATGCGGTTTTTACAATTTAAAAGCTTAAGATCTGGCATAAAATTTGAAATCACTTTAACTGAGAATAGAACAAAAAGAATCAATTTTGATAAAAACAGTATCAACGAAATGTGACTCTATCCTAATGCCATCTATTGGTTCATTGTAAATCCAACAGATAGCTATAGTGTAGTAAAGCGAATTACTTAGATTGATAACAAATTCGTTGATTCTCAAGAGAAAATTTGAAGTTGGACACAGTATTTTTGAAGGGACAGTAGGAGTGATGTAATTATGAAATTACTTGTAAAACACACATATAACTCATAACAAACTGAAGTAAATTACTGACGATAGTTTGCTGGTCAACGAAAAATGACCGAGAACTAGTTTGGAAGTAACGGTAAACAGTTTGCAGCCCATATTTCAAAATGGTCTCTAAATATATCCCCTGTACTAATTAATTCCTCTGTGACGTGGTCATCAATCTCTCTCTTGCATCCAAGATAGTTTTCACACCATTAAAAAAGAGAAATGATAATTATGAGTGGTTGCATCGCTGGAAAGTCTAGAAAGAGACTATTACTATCATCTCGAGCGTACAACTGTTTTTTTATTTACTCACCGATGTACCCTTTTATGAAATTTAAGAAAGTGAAACAGTGCTAAATAATCTTGCGTATTTAGCTTTTTTTTCGGAACGTTAACATTTCAATTGTGTATAGGTTTTGTCTTTTTTCAGACACCATACTTTCTTGTTCTTCCAGGAATCATTTCACTGCCTCTCAGCTCTATTGCTACTTTTATTCCGTCTATCTAACATGCAACCAGGCTTCTTGCTGAAATCCAATCAAATATAGGTTTATTCTAGATAATACTTCCCTTAATTCTTTCCATATTATCATGAAGGTTCATTATTTCCTGTCTATATTATTTAATACCGTATATTTTAAACCCACTCTCTGTCATATTTCTCTGGTTATGTGGAAACATTATCTAAGCGTTTTCAAACAGGTGTTTTTATAAAGTTCTTAGCCCTCTTTTAAATCAACATATTCATTTTTTATATCTCAGGGTCACAGGTGACATAACTTTCATTGGAGAATGTAATTAACGTAATTAATTCAATTTTTACTCAAAATGAGAGAACAGAGATGGTTAAGAGATTTTTTAACTGAAAAATATATTTCGAATTATTTAATTACCGTTTAATTACAGTTTTCATGCAAAACAGTTTATTTCCAGCTGGTTTAAGCTTTATAACAAATATTTAAGAATGAATAGACTTTTAATTAATGACTTCAATAAATTAGTATAATCAAATACGATTTTTTTAACAAAATTCTTATCGTTTCATCTTCCATGGAAACGAACTCTATGATTCATCATATAGTCTTATTAATTTATCTATGTTTGTGCGACAAGATGTAGAATTCGATTATACGATCGAAGACTGGGATAGTCATATCGGTAGCCGACTTCTTTTTATTTTTTCCTGTTTCACGAAACCAGCGCAGAAGGGTCCAGTGTCCTATAACGGAAACGTTGTATCGAAGTGCAGCAGCGTGCAGTAAAAATCTTCTCCAGGCCGGTCATGAATATCAAGCAGGGAGACGGAGAGCTCAGATTTATTCGCGCCAGGAGTCCGGAGCGGATCTCGAGGGCCCATTCCCATCACAGTCCGCAGCCAGAAATAGCGCCCGCCGCGGCGGATATAAAAATGTATTGTCACTGACTCACTGACCCTCACGCCACCTTCCATACACGCCAATCGGCCAAAGATAACTACTTGCCTCGTTTCAGAGCACTCTTCACGCTTTCCTCTTCGTCTCCTGATCATTAAATCCGGAAGCAGACGGAACAATCCTCCTTAAAGTGCTTTTTATACAGTTCTTATAACCGTTATACCCTCTTCACCTTCAATTGGCGGTTCAAGGTCATTCTCTCCTTGCTCCGCTCCTCACCTCCCCCACACCTTCTCCTTACCTACCACTCCGAGCAGATAGCTGTGACAATTACATTAACTATTACTACGTTTTAACTTCTTTGAAACCAGTTAGTAAAGTTTTTTCTTGCTCTGTGCACACACGGACAAAGATCCTAAAATTTATGATTTTTGTCTCTGTATCATCGGAAACTTTCTCCCATATCTTGATCTAAAGCTTTCTCTAAGTACGGTTTCGTTAAAATCCGTCCATTAATTTTTGTGTGATACGCGAACAGAAAGAAAGGTAGACAAGTATTCCAAATTTTATGATTTCGGCATCTTTATCATCGGTACATTGCAGTTATTCTTTTTTAAATAAATTTCATGTACAGGCACAATTTTTGCAATTTTATTATACAGTACAAATTAATCAAATTAGTTTCCCCTGATATCGATTGTAAAACTGACTCAAGAAGTTTTTAATGTGTCTCCAAAATCGTACACAGATTCACTCCATGCTCTCTAAAACGAACCATATTTTTTTTTTTTCCAAGACCTCCTTTAATTATTTGACTAATCTCTTGTCAGCAGACTCATAACAAGCCAGTATAATGGATGCTCATGCAACTTAATATTTTTTCCATCTAAAGATTATTAAATCTTTGTTTATGTTGAGATTTCTACAACGGTGCAGGATACAATGCTACAAATCAAATATCATGAACCAAACACTACCAAAACCCTGGTGCCGAATTCAGCGATGACTTCAGTCATCTGCTGTTTTTGCTTATGGCTTTACGCCTCGTCGACGTCGAGATCATTAGAGCCGGGAAAGGACTGTGGACAAGGAACGGGAAGGAATTCGGCTATTACCTTTTGAAGGAAGCATCCCGGCATTCGCCTGGAACGATTTGGGAAAATGACGGAAAACCAAAATCTGGATTCCCGGGCGAAGATTCGAACCCGCGTCCTCCCAAATGTGAGGCCAAAACATTAACTGTTCACCCATCATGCTCGGTTCAGTCGTCAAAGTGACAAACCAGTCATGTTTTTATTGAGACCCACTGCAGTTCTACACTACGAAACACAAATGACAAAAGAATACGAGGCTTAGATTGTACCAATTTTCCTCTAAGCATTAGGACGTCACTGCAGCGAGGGAACATAAACCGGCGTGCAGCTAACGACGAGTGGGCGCTACAAATTGTGGCCTGTGTTTTTTGTGCAGATTTATGTAGATGCAGCTCATGAGAGAACACGCGACGCCAGCCTGCGATGATGTCATCGGCTCTGCGCTCGCTGTAATTGTCTCCCGGCACGCCAGTCCCGGTTAGCCTGCCCGCATTATGTCACTGCCGAGCACCCTACTACGTCTGCATATAGGTTTTTTCAACTGATACCATTTCTTGCATTTCCGTAGCCTATTCTCCGTACGGCCATCCGGATTTTAACTCTCCGTGGTTTCCCTAAATCAATACAGGCCAATGGCAGGATGTTTTCTTCAAAATGTCATGGCCGCATACTCTTCCATTGCTTGCTCCCACCCTCTTCCTGGTTCATGACCTTAACGATCCGTAAAGCGCCAAAAAAAAAAATATATATATATCCGCTCTTATCAATCTCCTCTTCGTCTTGAATCCTCTATAGCTTCTTCAGTCTATGTGATCCTAGAACATGTTGCAGTGGCTGTGAAATCGATAGCAACCAACTATAGTCCGTTCTGTTAACAGAGGCGATTCAAGGTCACTTTGCTCTATCCCCACTCGCTGCCCTCACCCTTACACGTGTACCATTTACCTCTCGCCTACTTGGACAAGTGGAGGTAGGAACATGAGGGGGTGGGAAGATAAGGATTGGGGCCAGGAGAACATGACCTTGTTCTGAGTGTACAGGGTATAAATACAAAGACAGGAATCGTCACTAAAATTAAATGGATGTGGTCAAAGCCATGCTACGACCTTTCTTTCCATAGTCTGCTTCTAATATTTTACTAGGACGAATATACCATAATGGTGACGTTTCTAATGTTCAGCTTCGATGCTAAGAAACTCGGCTACATCGGAATTTAAATACCTGGACGTTCAGTCTTCCGCTAACACTTTTCTACCTATTGACACTGCTACAGGAAATCTGGTCCGCCATGCCGCGAAAATACTCTAACAGCAAAATAAATGAGCTGTAGAAATTTTATCTGATCACTGAATCTTAATTGTTTATGTGTGTGTTTCATGTAAGTGCGTGAAATGAGTAACTCAAATATTAATGAGAATGAGACAATATGCCATGTGGTACGCAGTAAACATTTTCTAAGACGCCCCACACATCTGAATTGATTTTTAATCTGAAATCAAATCCTAAATAGCTTGTACGAGCAGTGAAGAGCTGGTACTATCTTCGAAGTAAATCACTGTAGTTTAATCAGAATAAAATGAACACCTTGAAGGAATAATTTATTTGTAAATTTTGAATCAGGCTACAATGATACGCACACAATTTTCCAAATACGCATGTGTGGAAAAAATAGCTCATGAAGGAAATGTGTGTTTCTAAGACCGGGTAGAAGGTTAACTGTCGCGAAAACTGCGCCCAGTGAAATTTGCGACCAGAACTCTCAACAATGCTTTAGCGGTATGAAATTGGTTTTTATTATTGAATAGGCTCAAACTCGTTGTATTGTTAACAGCCACCCCGCCGGGCGCTCTGAGAGGATTGCTACGTTTGTAGCCTATGTTTCAAAACAGCTGTGTTAACACTAACAGATGTTTTATAATTGTTAGTAAAACACAAGTTTTATGAAGGCACTACGAAAAAAGGAGGGAGTGAAGTTCATAGCAATTTTCATCCCCCAAACTGCAGAAGAAACCCATCTTTTTCCGACGGATGTACAGGGCAGAACAAGAATCATATGGTTTTACGATTTCTATTTGGCCTTTCCCTGATACGTAAAGTAACAATCAAGCAATATTTTCCAGTGAGGGGTCACAGTTTTCTCCCATGTGATCGTATCTTTGCTGTTAGGTATTGGCCGCATATTTCACAGATTTTAGGTTAGCCGCAAATTTCACTGGTCGCAGTTTTCACATATCCGTTAAAATCATCCGAACAACTCAATTGTTGCATTTGAAGGCTTCCGCAACTGCTGGAATCAAGACTTTTAATAAAGTGTAGATGGCACAGAGTCCTAATTTAAAATGCCACCATGACTGTATAGAAACTATCCCCACGGTTAACATAGGACGATCAGCTGCGAAATGATTAATTTATGAAGATGAAATTGAGAAAAGAGTTTAACCTAGAATTGGAAGAAGAGCATAGGTCTACTATGGAAGAGAACTGCATAGGAGGACTGGGATCCACTGATAAAAAACACAGAATTCACAGAATTATAATGAGCGAATAAATAACCTAACGTTCTGAAAATATATAAGGTGGCTACGAAACATCTTTAAGCCAAAGAAACATAAAGTAAAAACATAAAAGGTTCTGGAAATCTAGATGATGCGCAACAATATCTAGAGTAGTCTTATTGGTAAGTGATTATAGTCATTGTCTTTATTGAAGATGGTAAACGTACATAACTTAAATAAATGCAATTCATTAACTAACTGTAACTCTGAACGGAGAAAATTATTATATTAATAAAATTAGCTCCCATTCTTCAAAGCAGCGAAAATTTGTTAGGAAAATTGTCGTGTCCATAAGCTATGACCTTGAACTAATAATAATTAATCATTCCGTCTAGTTGTAATGACCTAGTGACAGGGTTTCTATTGGTTGCGCATTCCTCTCTTGTCGTAGCCGCCTTAGCCTAACCTGGCAATCCTACCGGGTACAGGCGCCTACAATTTAACGCGAAACCTGAACCATAGAAGCGTTCTGACGTACTTCACATTACACAGCAAATTGTGGCAGAGGTGAATGTCGGGTTAAGAGCCTCTGAAAATACCAGCAGAGACAGGGATTCGAACCGGCGAACTTCCGGTCCCCAGACAGCCCTAAACCACCAGAGACAATAATATATGAGCCACCAGACCGCTCTACACTCTCAGAAATAATGCCACGACTAGTGTTGCCAACTTGTCTTTGGAGTAGGAAAATAAAAAGTATTTTTAAATTTAGTTATTTACTGCCTTGAATAAATATTTTTGTGTGAATATGGAAATAGCAACTAATTTTTTGTTTCCTTTCAAATGTTATAGATGGTACCACATTCTAAATTTAGATTTAGGCTATAAATAAATTAACAAAGGTATTACGTTCCATAAATTGTATATTCTTCCAGAAATAAAGTATTTCCGGATAATTTATGGTTAGGGTAAAGTATACCGACCAGAAATAGGGTGATACTTTATAATGAAGTGTGATTGGCAACATTGGTTATGACCCACACGAAAGTACCACAGATGTATTTTGTATTTACAAGTGGTACAGCCTGAATTATGTTGTATTAACACATTTGTAATTAAATGTAGTAAAATGTTACATTTACTTTCAGGTTGCAACGAATGGTCGAATAAAACCAAAGATGATTTATAGACCTTAGGAGCATGATTAGGAGAATCAGAGATTAAAACAGCTGAGTCTATTCACCTTTCAGCAGATACTTGATTACTTAGCGAACTGGAACTTGGGGATTCTTGCAGCGCACTGTTTTTCAGCTAATCTAATAACGAAACCGTACAGAGATATCAAAAAACAACTTTCTGAAGGAAAATGCCAGGTCATATTAGGAGTTTTTCCCGCTAAAGCATTATGTTGCCACATTTCCTTTTAAACACCTTTCTAATCCAATCTCACGAAAGTCAGATAACAGAAGGTAGGTTTATTGCCCAAGTTTCGACGTAAATCGCTTTTAATTCCGTCGCGGCAGTATTGGTATATGGACACTGGAACTCGTTATACTGACACGAGCTACAGCGCCGTCATTTGTTTAAGAGAAAACTCAGAAATGTAATGACCAATAAATTGATCTAAATGACTGGTATTTCTAGAGACACTCCGAAAGGCTACATTAGTACTACGCATACAACGATCGAATGATGAGACCATGTTTCCAAACATCGTTTGTTTTCATTTTTTTACCGCCTCACGTATATGTTTTTACGCCAAAGAAATAAAGTTCCGGTTGAGTATCAAATAGCTGAGCCGAGCTCGATAATAAATAACTTTTAATGGCGCTCTAGGGACTGTGTACCCCCTCACATTGTCATGCCAGACCAAAACACTTGATTGGCATTAAAGAAACGCATGCAGCACGGACGCAGTTACCACAATTGCCGTCAGGAGCGCCACCGATGCATAAACAGCACAGGGCAGCCAACCCCTTCACTGCGAAAGAACCAATTCATTAATAAACCAAACTGCGTAATTGGGACTTGGAAATAACATCAAGCAGAGTAACTGCGTTGTTGTTAGAGAAAACAAATTATCTGTGGTGTTCCTATCGCAATTATTTCTTCATAATGTAGGTATCTGACTGTCAATAATCTGAGTGTACTGAAGACGATAAAAATATTTTTGCTGAATTTTGTCAGACATGAATCTTCATAATGACGATGTACAATTTTAAAATCTGCTCCTTCTTTTTTATTCGCTAACCATTCTAAAAGTTACAGTGATGTGATACTTCTGAGGGCTGTTTTGCACCACATCTCTATTTACATTTGTACTATTTACTTCAGCATAGTTACAGTACATGGCGATTATAACACCTTTCCAGAAAGGGACAACATTTGACAGTGAGGACAGGGACTTACCTTATGTTGCTATTGTGCTGGAAAATGTTACTGCAAAATTTAACTTATTAAATTTTGTATTTTATTTCTTGATGAAAATACATTCTGAACAGGCAGCTCAAAGTCATGTTCCTATGGCCCCACTCCTAACCTGATAACCATTCCCTTCCTACATCTCCAAACTGACAGCTGGGTCCTGATAGGCAAGATGCAAATTTGCCCTTTGCATGTACCGATAAGGGCAGCGGATTTGAGACAAAGCAGACTGACTTTGTGCCTATTCTGTTAACTGAACTAGCCAGAGTTATAAGATTAATTATAGATAAAGAAAAATAAAGTTACCCAATTTTTGTAGAGCTATACACCTATCGCAAACGAGTTGAATAAAAAGGACACATCAACAAACGATTATCATCACACCACTTCCTGTTGAACAACATTGTGCTTACGTATTCAAAAAATATTTCTTTATTGCGGCGATAAAGACGCCAGCAAGACATTCAAGCCAAATAGCCGTGACCACAGGCCACAAATATTTCAGTTCTGTTTCCCAGTGAAGTGAGCGAAATATTTTGAATCATTTCAAGGAACAGGAGGAATTTCTGAGGAGGAGATAACAAGAACTGAAGTAATGCTGACACATCGGGAAATATTTGCTTCTATCGCTGCTCTCCATTTGTGTATTATCTTTGCTATTGAATTCCCGTTTCGGCATTTCATCACTCGCTCAAAGAAACCGTAACAATAGGCATAACGTTTTTTTGTTTCGTTATTGTTGCTCCACTTGCGGCACGGTGGAGTGTTGTTATTTTATCGATGTAGTAACACACGTGTCTTTTAATCAGGTTGCAAGAATATTTCACGTCTGCTTGATCTCAGGTTGATACATCTGTTAGAATACAAGTCCGCGTGATAAAATAAGTTATGGATGAAGCAGGTGAGGGCAATGTTTGGTCTTTTTTGCACTTGAGCTGTAGATTTAAATCCTTTTCTGTATTATTGTTTTGGTGTCGGCAGCGAGAACAATTTTTGAGTAATTGAACGTATTAGCAGCATATCCAAGTGGTTCCAATAAATTTATATGTTTTAAAGGCAATTAGTAGGTCAATGATTCAAATACATTTTTTTAACAGAATTCAGGCGTATAAAACCGGTGAGCAAGAAACTTTCTGTGGTTCGTAATACGATGGTCACTATGCGAAAGGGACATCATATGTTTCGTAACTGGAATGAAACTTCCAGAGAATGTCATTCAGTTCTATAATTAACCTTCCTTTATCAGGTATAGTGTTGAGAAATATGCTTACTCACCAGTTCATATTACTTTCTGTGGCTCAGAAACTAGATTAAAAAAAGTCAAGCATTCATGGCAAAACTTTCATTCCGTCGTAATTGCTATACTTTTTATGGTGAAACTGAAGCGAATTAATTAACCAAGGAACCTTTGTAGTAACTATACAGAAGTCATTAGATACTGCGGAAATTGATACTAGGGTGATATTTGCAAATATGAGTGCCAGCCTCACGGATTAAAAGAAACTATAAAAAATGTAAAAAAAATCCTTTGTAATTGTTGCACCAATATTATTATTAGTTCCAGCAACGTAGTAATCTCTTCTGTTTGATTATGTAAAATGTTCTTGTATACAATCTTCTTATTCTGTGGTTTAATGATAGTGAATTTATTCCGATATATTGTGTTTTGAAAGTGCTAAATGTAAAATGTTGTGACCAAGACATTACACTAAATTCTCATGGAGATTTCAGCTTAGCTGCTCATTGTGATGATAAAATTTAAGGTCCTTTTACGTGATAGGATTGTCAGCCTGGGTTAGACGGCTGCGAACAACATAAGCGGATTGCGCAGCAGTTATGAAACTCAATGACTGCTCCATGCACAAGAAAATAATATCTGGAAGTATATGCTGCACACTCCATATTTAATCACGCAGCTAATATGAAGTATAATTAATTAGGCCATTATAATGGCAAGTAAGTGTCATAATATGAAACCATAACTTCCTCTCGGCAATAATTTATTTTATTTTTGCAAAGTACCCAGTTTATGTCATATTTCTTGATTTGAATTATTTCACTACATTGATGTGATGTTTTTTCATGTAGTATTACTGTAATGGTTGTTTACATGGAGAACACATCAAGACAAACAACTCGTATTCAAAGTCGAAGACGCGATCGATGGAAGAGTTTTACTTGATCAGGCAAGACGTCAGGTAAAACTGACCAAAAACTCGCGTTCACACACTTACGTTTTTGACTTACGTCTTTAGCTCAGTTTCTATTGAAATCATGGGTGAAGCATTACATTTTAGTGGTTATTTCACTGTGTCTGATGAGATTAAAAAGTAAGAATGGTGTAGAAGATGGTTTGTAAAGAGGAAAAGGTTCTTTCATCTTAATTTGTTTCGGAAATTACCTCAAGACTGGTGTAATTATTTACGAATGGTTACAGATCCTTATTTGAAATAATCTAAGAAAACAAAAACAAAAACAAGACACTGCTGTGAGAATGAGAATCTCACCCCTTAAGGGAATGACTGCTTTGATAAGATTTCTGGTAACAAGTACTCTAATAACCAAGGATCAATACATTGGCAAGACAGCGTCGTAAGTCTTTTAGGAGAATTTGATAAAATAAAATAATTTTGAATACAATAATTATTTCTTTCGTTTATATTTAGTACCACTACTGTCTAGCTATTAAATAAGTCTACTTTATTTTTATATGTACAGTTCTGTTAATTCAACTTCTGAATGATCATCCTCTGCACTGATAATTGTTTCTCCTGGGGTATCTTTATAGTTTAAGAACAAAAGTAGGTCAATTCCACAGAGAATATTTGTAAATATCATCGGCACCAGCACCAAAACATGCCAGCTGCTTAATTTTTAGCAAACCTTTTAAGAAACACTGAACGAAGAGAATTGAATATTATTTTCATATCCGCTTCCATTGTATCTCCAAGATACACTTGCTACTATTACCAACCAAAGCATATACTTAATTTTCTTGTCCCGGTCACTGTAGTCATTTGACTTTAACTTGCCGTATACAAGGATAACCAGGATACAACACAATGAATTCCGTAAACAAATCACTGTCCTATATTCTACAAAGACCACCGCGTAAAATGTTTTCGAAAAGAAAACTAAAATATTAGTTATTTTAGCTCTGTACAAGCTGAGATGATTAAAAACTGAAGGGAAAACATCAGTCAAGACCGACAACAATGCCCCGCCGATCCATTTTCTGCAAGTCGTCAGTTAAGACTGAAAACAATGCTCCCGCTGATCCGTTTTGCTGTCCACACACAATGTTTTGTCTGATACGTTTTGCCTGTTCAACTAAAACGTCCGTCAAGCCATTACGTGTAGACCGTCCTTAAACCGTCAATGTTATTTAAATAAGTTTTGTTGACTTTCTTGAGTCGTTTAGCTAGTACATACGTTGGAAGTTAGTAACTCAGAGTATAGAGAAAATTGCAAAAATGAAGAGAAGACTTTATTTACAACATAAAACCAGTAAGCTTATGTATGAATTGATTAGTTACTGAAGACGAAATAGCGATTAAGAATTTAATAAGAGATTAAGAGTAAATTTGCAGTCTGTTGTAGCTTTGAAGTGCTTTCTTTATTACGTAACTATCTTCGCTACAATTAACATCTGGTATCTGTGGGACATTTCCTCAATAACAAGTTAATGATTCTACATAAATAATCAATACTACGCCAATTCTTATTTTTCTTTTTTTTTTTTAAGTTTCTTCTCTCGCGTTTCGCCCCTTTTGAGAGAACATCTTCAACAGTTATAGGAATCTAATTCCTCAGACACTATACGCAAATAAAAAAAATATATAAACGTACACATTTAATGCCCTCCTACCAGTATGGATAACATGAAGAAGGACGCTAAATCAACTAATTTAATTGTAGCCAGTGTAATTTGAACGTAAACAAAAACCACTCCACATTTAGATTAACATAAGGAACTAAGAAAAACTAACAATGTCATAAATATGAAGATGCTAAGGAAAATTGACCGAAACGTGAGCGAAGCAATTGAAAAAGAAACAAAATTTCAGTTACTTTGTTGTAATATTGATTCAAACACATCTATCAATTTTCGGGATAGCTTATTACCGTCACCTGTTTGCCCTTCTTGTTCTTCTTCTAATCTTTATAAATAAAAATACACTTTTTCATAATGCGTTACACTTCCATGGCAACAAAAATACATCTTTCATAGTGGATGTAACACATCAAATATTAGTAAACTTGTAAAATGTTGTGCGGCCACAATCAGCACCTACTTCCGTAACTTGTTGTCGTCACAGTGCTGCTGTCCACAGCCTCTTCATTCTTTTAGCAGTTCCCTCTGTTAATAAATTAAGCAACATTGCTTCTACTTTACGTTTTGCGTTCCTAGGCTCGCCGAGGTTCACTGCTCGTCGAGCTCCAAACAATCTTCCGCATTCCTAAATCAGTGTTCAATACGCACCTCCCATCGTTCGCAGAATCCTTCATTGTTTACAAGAGACGAGACGTGTTTGCTTATCAGTGTTGGTAGCACTGTGACAAGTGGCTGCAGAGGTCCTGCCGCAGGAATGCCCGCCCGTGCTAATAGCGGCCGGCCGAGTCCCGTGAATCACGCCTCGCCTTGCCTCGCTTTCATAACAAGCCACAGTCTGCTAACTAGACACGTGGCGTGCTCAGGCCCTTATTCACGCTCCACGGGAGCTCAAATAGGGCAAACACTGACGTGGCTGCAGCCCATAAAACAAGGGCCTGGAGAAAAACTCATACCTCATATAAAAACTCTTGCTGCAAAGTTTTAATTATACCTACTAAAATCAGTCGCTTAGCTTATTTTGAATGTCTCGATCACGTTTGAATTTCTCGTAACAATCTTGACTTTGATACCACCCTTCCTTTTTTCCCCTGCTTTCCTGAGAGAAGTTGAAGAGATTTACCAGTGATCCGCTTTCTAGATCCACTTACCGCTTGATGTTTTTTGCTTCAACCTACCGTTGCATGTTTAATCTGTCCAAATAAATTTCACCTCTTCTATTGCTATTATGTATCTGTAAGCGGGATGCGTCTGTCTGTCGCTTTGTCTAGGCATCATGCAAAAAATACAGAATTAATTTCGAAGCAGTTTCACAATCTGCTTAAAATCGGCGGGATATTTTATGACTTTGCGTGAGCGGGAAACGGCAGGAAGTGATAATTCGTTCGGACCGATGACACATAGAAGTCACAGACCACACTGCATCTCAGATGTACACTCCTTCACGATGTATCCTCCAAAGATCTCGCTACAATACAGATAAACAACCCCGGGGCTTCTTTTAGGTATTGTTTCGGACTGCCTAACTTTGGTTACTTATTTATTCAGTTAATATGTAGCATGTTAAAGATCACGAAAAACGTTAATCAAACCGTTACATCGAAGAGTAACACCCCAACAAGCCTACCGAAATTGAATTTAATTTATGGTAACGGTTACAAAGATAATAAATTGCGAACCTTTATGCTTTTCTGCTAGAAGAAGAATAAAAGGCAAAACTAAGGTCCAAGCTGTCGAAACAGCAAGTAAAAAGTCGAATGAATTAGATTTTTCATTTAATGTATGCAAATTACCGCACTGTAATAAAATTTCAGAGTGAATTAGACCCTTCATTTGGATGTTCTTTCCATACTAAAGAAAAATTGAAGGGTATTTCCGAGTTTGGTAGGTGAACGGTAATGCTCCTGCCTCGCATTCCGGAGGACTCTGGTTCAAATCTCTGTCCGCCCATCCAGTTTTCTGTTTTAAGTGGTGAATGTCCTGGGGCGTAGCTACCACAGGGCTAGGCGGTGCAGTGCACCGGGGCCCCCACGCTGAGGGGGCCCCCCGACGAGCGCAGCTCAGAGGACCCAGGGGCCTTCAGGGCAAATGGGCGAAAAAAAAGTCGCCCATCTGTCCTGAGGGCCCAAAATTATTTTTTTTTGCACTGGGTCCCTTGTTAACCTAGCTACGCCACAGTGAATGTCGTGACGTTTTCTTCAAAGGCCATGGCCGTATTTCTTTCAGCTCCTTGCTCCCATCCTCTGTCAGCTGTCAATGAGGTATAAAGCAAATAAATAAATAAACACACAACACATTCTAATAATTCTGTTTCAGCTATATAAAATCATATCGACAACATGCAAAGAAACAGTAGTTTCCAATATATATTTCGCTTCTTGTGGTGTTTTATCTTTCGGTTAACTGTCATTTTTTGTTTTATGGTAGAAGTATTTTTGTGTTAACACTGAATGTTGCAAACAATTTTCAGCAAAGTAATTGAATGAACTCAGAATTTAATGCGATATTCTATCATATATATTATCTCTGAAAGGTGTTTTTATGACTACCCATCTTTCTCCCTTCGTACTTACCTAAAATCTATAAATGAGGTATCATTTTATAGATTAAGTTCTCCGCTTTGGTAACATCATTAATGAAGAAATAATTTTCTAAACTCAAAACGTAAGTATCAAAATTATGAACTATCAAGGTCACGGGTATGCGATAGTTCAGAGTCAAGCTGCTAGGCTTCGCTGGCGTCGATAAAGAGTGATAGATTACCACTAGATAGCAGCACCAAATATCGTAGAAATGTTGATAAACTGTTTGTGTTTTCCATAGTAAATGAGCTTTTTTTAAAAAAATTGTTTCTGTTGGGGAAACTTTTCTAATTGTTTCATAAGACGTAAGTGTTTCGCTAAATACTTGTTTCAGTTGACAAATAAACAATAATTGCTACAAACGAGCCGGTTCTTCATCCTTCTATATACCTCCAACTTCGCTATTCATTGTATATCATTCGCAAAGTTTTGGCACTGGTCACCTTATAATGATGTAAACCCATTATTTCCTAACGTTTTCAGTGGACCGTTATTAAAAATAAAGCGTTGATTTCGAATCCTTGGCAGAATTCCTTCAGGTTCCTTCTACCTCAGAATCTAATGACTAATAATAAATTCAGAGCAAAAATTTTTCAGCACCTAGGAGAACCTTAATGCGGAGAAAGTGTTGTTTACTTTGATGTGGGCCTTGTATTTTTAATAATCGTAAAAAAAATGCCTCTGCAACAGGGCTGTGGTTTCTTTCACTACATAGTGTGCAAAGTAGTGGCTGTGTTCTGTGTCGGGCCCTTACCTGCCGCGGCCGCGGCGAGCGTTCAAACGACTGATATATTTTCATAACACAGGCGGCAGAGCGGCGATTATTTGCTTTGTGGGACGGGGCGCGGCTGGCCCGGCGCTTATTAAAACATCTCATTCTCGCAGTTGAGTTACGAGCGCCCGCGCTTCCACTTTGCTGTGTTGTCGCTATTGGCTCTGGCAGCTCCTCTTGATATCCTGTGAGCGTTATGACAGCAGCGGGCCGACTCCCATTACTCAAAAGACAGCTCCTGTCTGGCGCCTGGCAAATTATACACTCACTCGGAACGCTGCCAAGCGACTAACTGCAGGCGATATGGAGCCAGTTTGTAGAGCTTTTATTTGGACCTGGGTGTGGACTGCCACTGTTAACGCTGCAAGCAGTTCTCAGTACCGTACATTCAGTATCCCGGATTGGAACAGTAGTTCTAAAAGGTTCGAAGTACGCAATTCTTTTTCGGCGTTCGATATTGATATATCGTTCTCGGGACAAACAATGTGTTTTCATACAATGTTTCGGCGATCAAACTACGTCGCCATAATTGGATGAAATGCAGAGCAGGTGCAAAAATAGAAATTTATAACTTGCCAAGAGCATGTGTTGTTAATTGGCAAGCTTAAGAACAAGTCTTACGGTCCGGTCAGCAATTAATCTGAAGATGGTGACGTAGTTTTGATCGCCGAAATATTGACTGAAAACACATTGTTTACTACCTAAGTTTTCCGGGAACTACGTTTAGCATGTTATTTCTGTTTCGGTGCAATTTTTCTCACTGCTAGAAGAATAGCTCGGAGCCACACTCCAGCATTGTCGTAGTAGAGGAACCAACACATATCAGACTTGTCCACACACAAATAGTAGGAAACTAAAAGTGACATTAAATGCGTTTTCTGCAGTTTTATGTACCACTTTCCCATCATCTTGGCCATAACGAAAATACTGGCACATTCTATACCATCAAACACCCTGCCTGAAGCAAATGGTGAACAGGAATAAAATTCGGGATTTCGTATGAAAATTTCAGGCACTCCTGAATAAATGCAGCTACTCTGCCACAGAATTTTTTTTGCCTGTTTTCTTCTTAATGAAATAAGAGTACAATGACGTTTCTTGGTTCTTGTCATGTAATAATGTATTTTTAGTCAAGTGTTTAAACTTTTATGTTCCATACTCTTGATACCTTAAAAAGACAAAATTATATATATCCTGTCCTGGTTTGGGATAACGATCTGTAGACTCATCTATTTGGCCCCCTGTCTTGTCCAAAGAAGCCATTATCATCAGCCAGTTTTTCAATCATTAAATTATGTGGCCTCCTAAAATTAGTACAATTAAAACTAGAGTAATCTGAACGATCTTGGTTGAAGCTCCAACAATCCTACCCAATGATCTGGCGGTCTTCCTCTCGATCTCTGATGAACGTTTGTCCTCCACTGTAACACTATTTTCCTCCATCTTTCGTCTCTTCTCCAAGCAACACGGCCGGCCCATTGCCGTTTGAAGAAGGTTGTCTTCTCCAAGATGTCTGTGATCCTTGTAACTGACCTAATGCCTGTCAAAATAGCAGCGCAATCTAATCTCCGAGTGGTAGTAACTTTGATGTCTCAAAAAAAGCATTTTTTTCAACAGTAGAACTCAAAATGTGGAAGTCCATACCTGTAACTGCCGTTCCAAAGGAGTATATGACCCGAAATAGAAAATTGGTAGACAAGGGGAAATTAGACCATCTCAACAGACAGTGAATGTAACTGCCTCATAACCCTGTATTAAGAAAAGCTTTAAAAATACTTAAAGTAACCTTAAAAAATATTTTTCAGTAGGCTTTCTGGAGGACGCAGGTTTGAATCCCAGTCCGGCCATTTAGATTTCGGCTTTCCGTGGTTATACGAAAACACGCTAGGTAAATACCGCGATGTTTCCTTCAAAAGGCCATAACCAACTTTCCACCCCTTCCTTCCTCCACTCCTTTCCCGACTCTTAATTATCTCGACATCGACGAGGCGTAAAGCCATAGCCAAAAAATGTCGTTAATTTCGAATAGCGCTTCTGCATCTTCCCTCCCATAATAGTATATTTACTTTCCATTATCTTTTCAAGTTCAATCGAATCGTGTTGCCTGAAATAAACTCATATTCTCTTTCTTTACCTTACTCTCCGCCTTCCGTTTCTTCATTTTCTTCTACAACAACTAAGCAAAATTCTCCTTCAGTTTTTGTTCACGTTTTCTTGGTATGAATATAAAGAAACAACATATTTCTGGCACAACTGTCAACCAGATTCAACCATTGTAAATTAACTCTGTACAGCAAAGCTGTTAAAAAGAGAGAAAGATTCATTCCAAGGAACTACTATTATATCAGCTAGACTTGAATACGCTTTTACTGGTAAATCCCTCGTCCCAGCATTAAATTAGATTTACTGTCCAGCGCATTAAATAATGCCCTCCAGATAGTGATGTAGACCTGGAAGATGAGGAGTGGGGGAATAAGGATAAATGCCACTCGCTATGTACACGTAATTACCATCACGCGAGTGTCACAAGGGTATTTATAGAGCGAGCATCACGACATAATGCGAGGGCATAATTCGCGCAGCTTGCAGCGTTCGTGACCGCATGGCGCTCAAAATAGTCTTCGTTTTGAGAGAGCGAACCGTTAGCGCCGGCTTAACAGTTAGGCTGCGCGGAACAGACCTCTTGCCAAAAAGTCGCCGTGCCAAATAATCACCACTGCAGCTTCCGTGTCTCGTCCAACAGGTATTACAGATCTCGCCACATCAGCACTATTGGCCTACTTTGTTTAGCTTCTGTTCTGAATATGAAGCTCTGCTCCTACCATCCTGATCTAAATAGAATACATAGCACAGATTCTAGAAATTTCGCGGACAAAATGTTTATATGGCAAAACACTAACCTGTGTGAAAATTTCTGGAATAAAATACGATGAATAGCGAGGTTGGTGGTTTGTACTAGGTTGAAAGAAGAACCGACTCATTTGTCTTTCTGATTTCACCGGATGTGTGCTTTACCGTAGCCTCTACTTTACATCAAACACCTGAACCTATCCCTTCCCGGAATCCGAAATGTCACAGACCTCACCGTAATACATCTAAGCTGTACAACACACACACACTCTATACACATTTCTGTTATTTGTGGTGCTGCTATCTACCGGCTTGGCTGTGAACTGTCTCATACGCATTACCTTGATAGTTAAATCTTAATACTTTTTCCCTTTAAGAGTCGAATTCCAAAAAATACCTTTCTTAAAATATTATGTTACCAAAGCGGAGACCTTAATCTTTAAAATGATACCTCCTTTATCGATTTCGATTAGGTAGGAAGGTAGATAAATGGATCGTGACAAAAAAAAAAACACCGTTTAGAAGTAGTATGATGTTAAACAAAGCTTGTAGACGGGTACCTCTTCTATCTTCCTTCTTCTCTTTTATCTCCAACCGGTAGATTGTTGGGAACTTTTCCTTGGGAAAATGAGATGATTTCCCCTTGCCCAACTGGTGGAAGTGTTTGTGTACGGAATGTGTGGATGGATATGGTGTGTTTGTATTCAGTGTACTGTGTTGTTTGTGTTGAGAATGAAAGATTGAAGATGAGTAAGGCTGAACCCCGGTTTCGGCCCATTCAGTGCTACTATTCCGTATGCCCTCATTCAATATACTCAGTGGAGAAATTTGGGATTTAAGCCAGGACTGGTGACTCTGACTTCTCCACTACAGCCTCTCTTACCCTCCTGACCAAGTCCTAATGATCATCAAGTTGCTGCAACTAGTTGAGCTAACACGGCGCATAGGAAAAATCTGTAGAAACTAAATTTATTGACTTCCCTTCACTGTGCAGAAGGTGGCGTACAAGACATTGTTCGCCAATTTCTCGGATGTCCATGACCGGTACCGCCAAATCACTTGGTTACTGAAGAATCTGGTAACACTGTGCCTTAACAACAAAAACAGCGACAGTATTGGAGATTTCGAATATCAAAATATGTGGTTTGGCATTTAGGATGATGTTTCACCTTTTGTTAGTGCTGTTTTTTTATCTGTTGACATGATTTTTTTTTTTACAGCTTTGCGCCCTCATTAACCTTGTATGTCACTGTACGAGGGAATTCACCGTATATGTATGTTAAATTGTTAAATGACAAGATTTTTCTACCTGTAGATTTGATTTATACTATAGCCCGTTTAGTTAACAGAAGCGGCTCAAGATCATTCTGCTCTATCCCCACTCCGCTGCCCTTACGAAGGGGAATTGTGTCACTCGCCTTTCCTGGACTGAGTGGTCAGCTCGTTCAGGTAGGAAGGGAGGGGTTGGCTAAGTGAGGAGCTGGCTGGGAGAAAATTACCTTGAGCCGCCAGGTTATAGAACCTGAGATGTTGAATATGTACTAACTTCGGTCGTTATGCAATGTACTATCACAGCATATGCGAGCATATTTTCTGTTATGCTTATATGTTGTCTTTTTTTTGTGTTGCAGGTAAGTTGGCCTACTTTTCAACACGTCAACTTCCAACTAATTTCGTCTCCGCGCGGACTCTGGCAAGGAGCTCGATTGGGGCAGCTGGCCAAAGGATTGCGCCTGTCTGCTCTTGGAGTTCAGGTATTGCTACTTCGCACTTTGTTCCAATCGCAAACTTCTTCGAAAACTGGCGCCGCAATTGCCGGAACTGACTGCGCTCACAACCGCAGAAAATTAGCCATAACGTATTCTAGGAACCCGATTTCAGTTGCGCGCAATAACCAGGTTGTCTTCCACTGAAAGGCGAAACAGTCGAGGCGTCAGCTTTGCCGATTTCTGAGATAATTGACATCTGAAGATGTAATCAAACTGACAAGCCCTCGAGGTATTTTGCCAACTGCACACTCTACTAAGTAAACATGTCCATTCGTCTCTTTTTACTCAGAACGTAAATGGACATTCTGGCCCATCCGTTATAAGATACAAGCTGCTAAAAACTAAATCAGACAAAACCCACCTCGTGATCATCATTTTCGTCATTGTCCATAGATGATCGTTATCGACTTGGTATCGATATTTCGAAAAACGAACTATTCCATGATAATCTCATTTCTTTTGCTGCTAAAATAATTCGACCATAACTGACGTTACCGTTACTTGTAAGACGCAAAAAAAAAAAGATTTACTTTTTAAGTCTGCTCTGTCGTGAAGAGAAAGAACAGTTACATTAAAATTTTGCAAACATTTCTGACAATATTTATCTACGGGTATTTTTGTGGTAACTTGGAGTACTCCTATGCTTTCTGTAAGCGTCGTCACTAAATTTGATATTAGTCGTCATAGTACTGGCTTGCATTGTTAAAGGTAGCACAAAGTTCCGTAAGTGGAACTTTTTATGGATCCTTTGCATCATACAGTTCCAATTATATCTTTGATCAGTAGCTTTAAAATTTTCCGTAATTCTCGTCTTTTTCTCCATTTCATTTTAAACAAAAACAGTAAATGGTGTAAGCAGATGTATTCTAACAACTTTATCTAATATTAATATAAAAATATAATATTGTTAATTTTGATTACACACTGGAACAGCGGTAAATAATGTAAAATCGTAATATATCAGCGGGATGTATGAAATTAAAACCGTCGCAAAACATTAAGACTATCTGAAAAACCTTTGGATTTAGACGTGCAGGACTAAATCGTTTTTAATTACTAGTGAAATACAATAATTTTAACTACCAAAATATGATGAAACATCCAACCAGCTTCCTTTAAAGCAGGCGTGGCCACCCCAAATGATCTTGCGGGCCGCTTTGGCATCATAACTCCATGGGTCACTTATAAAATTATATATCCCCACTAGAGACATTTATTTGGAGCGAAAAATTTAAATATGAGTTATTATTCTGTTTAATATTATTCTTACATGTAAACATAGATAATGTAATAATAATGATATTAAACGCACATTGTAAAGAAATATATAACACTAAAAATCAAATATAAAAAATATTTCGTAAAAGTGTGATGATTCTTGCGGGCCAGAAAAATATTCAAGGCGGGCCGCGGTTTGGCCACCCCTGCTTTAAAGTACATCATTGTTTAGTCTGTGATAATATGAACGTGTAGTCAGTCATGCAAGACCTAGAAGTCTCGACGGTAGGCCCGTCTGGCGTTGGAGCTACAGTAATGTCGGTCACACATTACTTCTCCCCTGACGAGGCCCAGTGCGTGCTAGACCGCATCTGGCGCGGTTGATTTCATTTTCCTGATTGCCTTCTGCCGTGATCATCATCGTTTCTGCCATGGAGCGAGTGATACGCGATCCTCATCAAATCCACCGACTTTACACCTTAATAGGTCGGCCAACTCGCCCAAACGTACCCTCAGTGATGCCAGCCTCTTGGCTTTGAATATCCGAGATGGCCGCTAAAATTCCCTTACATTGGGTGCAAAAATCCGGAGACTCGCTAACTAAAAGACTAAAACAATAATTATTGAAGAGAGGGTCAAAATTAAGAATGCTTTCTATTTCCAGGTCTTTAAAATTCGAAATACAAAATAATATTCTACATTGAAAGTAAGAAATATCTCTGAACATGTTTTATACATCGTCACATTCATCGCTGCTGCTGCTGCTGTACCTACTCTATTTTTTTGGGAGGGGCGGGGGCTATACATTATCTATTTTCTTTGTTGACATTAAATTTAGCAATGTTAAATACTGCGAACACTTTGAATCTCGGATATTGGTTAATCCTTCTCGGAAGGCACTGCTTTGTAAGCCGTGCCAACGAGCATGTCACCGTGCATAAAGAGTGCGCCGATAGTTCTGTATTACGGTCTTTTAAGATCTATAATCAAACAAAATATGAGCATTATTTCAATCGTTCACATGATCAATTACAAGGAAACGATTAACAATTACTGACAATTCTGTAGCATTAACACTATACGCTAAGTGTTTAACAAAACGCCAATATAAGGAAAAATCAAAAAACAGGAAAAATTCGTAGATATTTTAACAAAATCCGAAAATCATAATTTTTTTAATAAAAATCCGTAGATCTATGGATAAATCCGTAGAAATGGCAGCATTGCGTACCCTCTTTATATATATGTAACTGCTTTACGTCTCTCAACAGCGAGGTCTTTAGAGACGGGAAAGGATGGGGGCGGCGAGGAATGGGAAGGAATTCGGCCATGGCCTTTTGAAGGAAGCATCCCGGCATTTGCCTGGAATGATTTGGGAAACCATGGAAAACCCAAATCTGGATGCCCGGACGGGGATTCGAACCGCCGCCCTCCCGAATGCGAGGCCCTCTCTTTTATACGACCAGGCGTTATCGGAAGGTCTCCTCTATTAGCTCCTGCGAGACGTTCTTTTGCTGTGCTAAAGTTCTTATATTCTTTATCTCCAGAGAATTTCTCCCACATCGTCTCTATTTTTTAAAAAGAGACCACTCTTTTCCCTTGATTTGCAATCATCTGACACATTCAAATCGTTTTGTCATTTGTCGGTTAGCTAAGGCAAATCTTATCCACTGTACTTCGCGACCACTTGATGGAGTAATGACTTAACGCAGTGCCTGAATACTTCGAAGGTGATACAACCAAGTAGGCTGTTCTTGAGCGAATCTCTTCCAATAGGCCATTGTATTTATAGCCGAACTATATGGTGATTATCGAGAGCAAACATTGCAGTTAATCATCGATTTCTGCCATAATCCATTGTGATCCTTCATATCACTGGTACCCAAGACCGTATGTGCCTGAACATACTACAGGTCTGCTCAGCTGTCGGTTGGCTAATGGGGCGTCCATTAATTACGTGACGTGTTTTTTCTTAAATTTGTACACCCCCTCCACCTTGGTGTGGTCTGGTGTGGCACCCCCCCCCCTCTCCCCCAACGTAAAATTGATCTCGTAATTTTTAAGACCTATTAGCTCTACTGCTCTTTGAAGGGCGGCAATCTGAAATAAAAAGTTGAACTGAGGTTTTATAGACTCTGCCCTCCCCCATCGTTGGTGAGATTTTGAAGCCAGATATCTGCGTTAAACCCGTCATTTTTGACGGACTAAAAGCTAGTTATTAACGAATTTTTTTATTTCCAGATCAATAATGGCAGAATCTCGAAATACAAAAAGTGTGTAACACCCATATAAGTTTCACTTCTTGCGTGTTTACACATTTACACACGCACCAATTTTATTTGTTAGTCTTTATTTGGTATTATTGTAAATTTAACATGTCCCTGGAAAGAATCCTTCAAGGTATATTGTGTCAATTACTCCTAGCTTCAGGCTTTTTTACGGGATACCAAGAGGTCACCTTGTTATTAATAGCGCTGTGGGGTCTTGGGACCACATCAAGCGACAATGTAATCAACACACCCCCAGGGGTCAAGTCCGCGCCCTAATGGGCTCGTCTCCCTATGACGCAATCTAGTGATCGAGACTCGTTTTTGCATCGCGGGCTGAACGAGGCGGTTGCGAAATGATCCGCATTAGGCTAAACGCCTGGTCCCGAGGCGACTCCTCCTAAATGAGTTAACACGGCTCTCCCACGCGACACTCAGAAAAAAAGAAGCAATTAACAGAATTGGAATAGCGGCGGAGATACTCAATTCATGCGGCTCGCGCGGCGTCCGTCTAATCAGCGATATTGGCGGCGATGTCTGCGGGTAACGTATTGGCCCTCTCGGCAGACACGGAAGGGGAGTGTCCTCTCGGAATGACAGGTGGCTGGCAGGGCTCATACACAGAAATTACTACCAGACACGCTATTCCGTAGACCTCTGCACGACTTCTCGATGGGACTGATACACAGTTCCATAGCTGTTAGGATAAATTCCTATATTCCTCCTGAATAATTCACCGTAGGTTACCAGGAATCTTTTCTGAGTGGAAGAATGCACTAGAGCAGCCATTCCCAATTTCCTTTTGACCACGGATTCCCAACTGATCATACATTTTTTTGCGGATCCCCATTTTTATTAGCGTTAGCTCAAAAACCAGTCTCGCATCAGTAATTCGTCACAAATGGAAGCAAAGCCATTATAACCCTTCTCACGGCGCCGTTAGGGGGCGTCCATAAATTACGTGAGTTGAAATAGGGGGGGGGGGTCAACGGAAATTTCACGTGAGGTTTTTTGAAAACTCTAGAGCTAAAAAAAAAGTCTGCAAATGACGCGAAAGTCGATTTTAGGGGGGTATTTCGTCGAAAAGTGGTGATGTAACCGGATTTTGGTGTGTGAGACCTAAAAGAAAGGTCTAAAAAAGTCGCGAGGGCGATTTCTAGGGGGGGAGGTATCACGGACAAGATCTCACCAGAGGGGGGGGGGTCCGGAAATCCGAAAAAAACACCTCACGTAATTTATGGATGCCCCCTTATGACTCTTTCCAATTAATATTTTTAATTCCCGGACGGAACCCTTGTGACCTTTCCACGGAACCCCAGGGTTCCGCGGACCACCATTTGGGAACAACTGCACTAGAGGATTGGGAAACTTAATTCATCTGAAACATATAGTTTCTTAATTGCAGTTAAGAATATGATAACTAATAAAAGTAATAACAGAACTAAAACTGTTCTAACTTTATAAAAATGTTGCCATTGTTGTAAAATGTTGAAAATGGTTGTCATTGTACATAGTTTGAACCATGTAATCTCAATAAGCGATGACAAAAGGGAAAAGAATGTAACTAATATAAGGGACCAATGGTACTTTGAAACGCATTCTCAGAAAATGAGCGATGTTAATGTTTTCCTTCGCATCCTGTTTATGGGTAAGATTCGTCTATTAATAGACTACATATGTGACTATGATCCTTAACATCACGCACTGTTAAAATTACCCAAACTAGTCTAATAAAGCTACCGGATACAAATATACGTATGGACGACCGGCAAAAAGACATGTCAGTACTGAGAGTATTGGTGTAACGGTTAGCGTTCTGGCCTCGCATTCAGGAGGACGGCGGTTCGAATCTCCGTTCGGGCATCCAGATTTGGGTTTTCCATGGTTTCCCAAATCACTCCAGATAAATGCCAAGATGCTTCTTTCAAAATGCCATGGCCGAATTCCTTACCATTCCTTGCCCCCCCCATCCTTTCCCGTCTCTAAAGACCTCGCTGTTAAGAGACGTTAAGCAGTTTAAAAAAAAGACATGTCGGAACCTTGCTGGCTCATCCTTGTACCAAGGCGTTTGTGCGTACAGATAAGGCAGCCTTGGCTGCGTGACCTTGACCGGACCGCTTTCGTGACACGGGCTATCCCTAACCTGAAAATGAATCTGGTAGTGATTTTGTGCCAAATAACTGCTCCCACTTGTGTTTTTAATTTCTTTCGAAGTTTTATATCAAGTCTTTTTGTATTTTCTTCGAGCATGAATAATAGAATGGGGACACAACACTTAATTTTTTAAAAAAAAAACAGTATCCTCGGCAGGACTCGAACCGTGAGACACGGGCTATCCCTAACCTGAAAATGAATCTGGCAGCGATTTTGTGCCAAATAACTGCTCCCACTTGTGTTTTTAATTTCTTTCGAAGTTTTATATCAAGTCTTTTTGTAAAGTATTTTCTTCGAGCATGAATAATAGAATGGGGACACAACACTTAATTTTTTTTTAAAAAAACAGTATCCTCGGCAGGACTCGAACCGTGAGACACGGGCTATCCCTAACCTGAAAATGAATCTGGCAGCGATTTTGTGCCAAATAACTGCTCCCACTTGTGTTTTTAATTTCTTTCGAAGTTTTATATCAAGTCTTTTTGTATTTTCTTCGAGCATGAATAATAGAATGGGGACACAACACTTAATTTTTTTAAAAAAAACCGTATCCTCGGCAGGACTCGAACCGTGAGACCAGTGTGCTAGAGACTACGCTGAAGGGGTGGCATCTCTTTCGTTTATTTCTAATTTCTAGAAATCTGCCCTCGAGTCCTTCGTCCGAGCTATTACTTCCAGTTCTCCCATCGTCACTATAGTGCGTCAAGTTAACAGAGGCGGCTCAAGGTGAGTCTGCTCTATCCCCACTCCGCTGCCCTAACCTCTAAATGCGAAGGGTAGATTTACCAATACCCGTCTGGACACAGCGATCAGCTCTCAGAGGCAGGGAGGAGGGGGTGGTGAGGTGAGGAGCGGGGCCAGGGGAAAATGACCTTGAGCCGCCTGTTGGGAGTGAACAGAGTATAGTCACCTGCCTAGAGTTAAGGGACTCTGTGTTCCGATCGCGAGCGTCGAGTTTCGCGCGACGGCGGTAGTAAAGCGAGAATAACACTGCCGTGACACTTGGACGGGTTCCAGCCGGCGTCCTGTCATTAGCTGCGTGCATCTCCTCCGATGTTTTTAATAGCGCCTCATTGTGGACCGACCGAGCACTTAAGCCGAGAGCGGCGCTGTGTAAACACAACGGCAAAACACCGTTCATAAAGAATTATTGTTTGGGTGAAACATAAAAAGGATTAGTTGTGGGAACTTCACGAAAACAATGTGCTCTTCTTGGCACTTGCCTAAGCTTTTGTTGATATTAGTAAGCTGCAATGAAGAGGAAGGGTGCGGGATTCTGATATAGGGTACGAAATATTTTTGCAAATAGCAAATGGTTTATATTCGTGAACTTTCCAAGCTAATTACGAACGTAACCAGATTTGAGCGTGAGGACTAGGAACAACAGAAACATGAATAACCTCTCGACTGTTCGATTATTTACGGTTTAAAAAATCCTCGAATCCGTGGCTATTTGGTTTTGCCCTCACCAATACCGGTATATGAGGGCTAATAATCGCGCAAAAAATTCGGGATGACGCGGATTTAAATTCCCCTCCGATCATCCCTATTTCGTTTTTGCTGAGTTTCCCGGGATCACCTCCGGAGAATAATGGGATGGTTTTTTCTTCTTCAAAAAGACCATGTTCGAATTCCTACCCGTTCATTGCTCCCCTGTCCTTTCCGAGCTCTTAATACCCTCGATGTGAACGAGGCGTAATGCCATAGGGAGAAAAATACCTCTCGTACTGTGTGCAAAATAAAAATAAAAAATAAGATTCATGCGTTTTATATTCATTCTACAAAGAAATTAGGGAAAAAATAATTAAATTGTCTGCCGAGACAGGTCGCAAGACCTTTACGCTTGCACCTTATCCAATAAAGTATAAACATCTCGGTATATCATTTGATAGTAAACTCAATTGGGCAGAACACAACAAGTGCTACTGACAAGATTCAATGTCGATCTACTGAGAGTGAAGAGATGACAGTAACTACGAACTAGCACTTTATCTCAGACATAAAGAGTTGGAAAGGTTTTAATTTGTGACTAAGGGACCTAGAAATTGATATAAAGTATCCAGTAATAAGCTGAATAAGCGACAATTAAATCAAAATTTCTAGTACCGTAAAAGTTGCTATGGGAGCGTCTATTAATTACATGAGCAGAAATAGGGAGGGAGGTTCGATGAAATCTCACTAAATCCTAAAACCAAAGTTTACAGAATTTACGAGGTCGATCTTGAGGAGTTCCCCACCGAGCGGGGCGGTGTAATGGTTAGCGTTCTCGCCTCGCATTCGGGAGGACGGCGGTTCGAATCCCCGTCCGGGCATCCAGATTTGGGTTTTCCATGGTTTCCCCAAATCACTCCAGGCAAATGCCGGGATGCTTCCTTCACAAGGCCATGGCCGAATTCCTTCCCATTCCTTGCCCCCCATTCTTTCCCGTCTCTAAAAGACCTCGATGTTAAAAAGAGACGTAAAGCAGTTAGAAAAAAAATTGAGGAGTTCCCCTCCCCTCCCCCACCTGATATCTCACCAAGGGGAGGCTCCTATATTTACGAAATAACTGCTTACGTAATTAATGGGCGCCCCCATTCTAATTAAATTTCCACCGTACTATGTGCCCCTCTTAGTTAATTAATAGTTTTTTAATGAAATAATATGTCCCCCTTATGAACTTATACAAAATCGTGCACTTAACAGTTAAATTCACCTGTTAGCTTGAAGTTGACACTCGTACTAGGCAACACAGGACGCTCGGCGTTACCATTTTCTAGTGTTAGAGAGAGAGCGCTACGCGAAAATGTTCCGAAGTGCGGCAACAGCGCGCTCGCACCCACCCGCCAATTTTCCCTGGCCACAGCGATAGTGGGCAAAGTCTTGCTCTATCGGCTTTGCTGCGCTGGCGGGCCAGGTCGACAGATATCCTGTTAGCTATGTAAACAACGGCCGCGCTCTTGTGGCTTCCTTCATCAGCGTGCCAACCTGCGGCAATTAGCCTTGCTAATGCTCGAATATTTCTCTCGTGGCGTTATATTATTTTCATCCAGCAAAGCTAATAAGAAGTGCGGAAAGAAAAGTAGCCGAAGTGCTGGGGAAGAGACTTCATCTGTAGCTTTCACACCGTGGTCATTACGGCCGCTGCCCGTTGTTATATCAACAGCATGCTCGTTAGACCATAAGTAGGTATCCATCCGTTGCTGGAAATACAGTGAATCGAACCTGTTACAGTTGATCTTTTAGTACAAAGTCCATTTGGCTGTTCGGAAAATCCAGACCATTATTTCATTATTTTTCTTCCCTTCCCTCTCTCAAGACTTACCTGCGCAATTTCTCCCTTCAAAGACTCTTCGTGCTTTTTTTGCTTGTTGCACAGTATTTCAGAAAATTTGATTTGTGCATGCTAATACCTCTGTGGAATATTGCAGATATTACATTGTATTTTAAGATTGTTTCTTGCTTCGGTTGACGCTTCTGCATTTAAGCAATCTAGGAGTGTGTTGTGTGTGGTTGTAATTTTGTGGCAATGTGCAGAACAACTACTAACTGTAAAAGTTGTCATAAATATTAGAGTTACTGTAGAAAATTCAAGTACTGAAACGTCGTCTCCATCTTTCTTGGGTATATATATATATATCTTTCACTATAAGCGTAATGGTGACACCTGAGCCAGTAATCAATCAATCGATTGAAACGTTCCACTTTAACAAAACAAAATAGCAATTAATCTGATAAGATCAACAGATATTTCGCTACGTTAAAGGCTATTTGAAATTTTTAAACAGTACTATCTCGATGGCATTTATTATTGGCTAGAACGATTATTTGTAAACTTTTATTAAACATTGATAATAACTAATTTAAGATATTTTTTATAGAACTTGCCCCTAACAGACATCTGAATGAAAAAATAGATCGTAAAAAAAATATAATATTGACTCAGAAAAAACTAACGTAATGTAATTACTTCAAACTACAGTTAAAAGGAGTAGCAAGATATTTGAGACACATTTAAAAAATATCCCCGTCTCTAAAGACCTCGCTCGCTGTTAGGAGACGTTAAGCAGTAAAAAAAAAAAAATATATATTAATTATCTTTTGTCTCTAAACCTTGTTCACTACTTTCTTCTCTTTTGACGGATAGTGTCTTATAGGAAGATGCGCCATTGCTAATGGTTGTTGTAATAAAAATGAAAAGATCCAAAAGCAAAACGATGTGCCTAGGAACGCTCAGAAATTATTAATGAGATCACTAGTGTACGGCAATAGTATTTCAAACAATAATAATATGTAAGATGTCTTCTGTAGAATTGCCTCCAAAAATACATATACACGGGGAAATAAATACATACCTGTACATACATACTGCGCTTTCAGGTGCCACCACAATATCGGAGAGTTTTCACAAACAAAAATACTCTTAAACGTTTTACAGGCAGATTGAAACACGAACTTTCTTTTCTTAAGATATATATGTGTGTGTGTTTGTGTCTGTGTAAACAAAATAAACATTGAATCCCTCACGAAAATATGTAAACTATAGTTTAAAGAGGACGTCCATCAATTTCGTGACTCAAAATAGGGTAGCAAGATAAATGTCACGTGTGTTGGGGGGAGGGGGGGGTCTCACCACATCTTACCAAATGTGGAGGGAAGGTAAAAATTTCCAAATTTAAGAAAAAATCCCTCACATAATAAATGGACAACCCCAAAGAAGTGACAGTGCATTTGAGACAATTGCAACAATAGTAATGTTTACCCTTATGTCACATATCGTCGCCTACTTTCATCACTCATCTTAGTAATACGTTCCACCAAATGGCTAATATTGAGCAACGAATGTTTGGTGCATTAACCAAAGATTCAGGTAGTCAGTTGAGGCACCATGGTACGCCGCGAACCTATTAGTAAACCACAAAAGCAGGCATGGAAGTGTGGGGCCATACGCCCTCCCACACACTGCGGAAGGTGTCCGCGCGTGCATAGCTGATGCATCTGCGCGATAGGCTCGGGCGCTGCGAACAATGCGCCAGGCGCAATGCACTTTGTATCCAGATACGCGCGGCCGCAATCTCTTCTTATTGTAGTCTCACCACAGATATTCCCACTGCCAGCCCTCGTTTTTTCCTTTCTGGTTCGTAACGGAGCGAGTATCGCTGCTAATTTTACATTAGCATACGCGGCTGGGAAATGTTATCAGCCTGCGTTTCTTGTGTCTCAAGGAAACTAGCGCCAAGATTGCTGACACTGCGTGAACCTCGTGTTGAATAATTTAAATAAATTTCAACTGCGATCGAGCAATCAAGCTCCGGTGGCAACCACCTTACCCTTTCACCTCCCCATGTCATGATAGTGAATTTACTAAAACCGGTGAAAGAATTTAAAATTAAAATTTGTAAAGGGCAAAGGTTGTGGAAAAATATTAATCAAAGAATTTAAAACAAAAACAAGAAATGGGAGATTAGATGTGTAGGGAAATAGCTACCGGAGCATATGCTCTATCGCAATCGATACTCGTCGACTTGACTATCAAATAATTTGGGATCTACAGGTCAGCAATACGACACATTTTTACATTTCGTCTAACGTCATCATCATCAGTGTTCCGCCCTAATGTAGGTTTTCACTTGGTAACTCTCCATGCTCTTCTGTCTTCTGCCCTCCTCTTCAGCTCCATATAGTTTCAGTTTTGCTTGATGTCATCCATGATCTTGTACCTCCTTCCGCTCTCTCTCATACCATACATAAGTCCATTCAAGGCGTCTGCTTATAAGCACCCCCCTCTCAACGAATGTCCCATCCAGTTCTCCTTTCTTTCTCTTTTGACTTGCAGTAGTTTTCTCCTCTTATCATCCCTTTCCAGCACTTTTACGTAACTCACTTTTCCCTTCCATCTTATCCTCTCCATTTTCCTTCACATCTCTTCATCCTCTCGTCTCACAGTCCATGTGTCTGCCCAATAAAGTTCCACACTCCATACGTAATACTTGCCATGTCTTTTCCGCGGTGCATTGTCTAGTTTTCCGGTTAATAATCTCCTCTTCCTGTTTACCTGTTGAACGCTTCCTTCACTACAGCAGCACGATTTTTCACCTTTTGGTGGCATCTCAACTCCTCAGTGAGTGTACTTTCAAGATACTTATACGCTCTTACTTGGATGATATTAGCTTGTCCTAGCTAAATATTTACCATTTTCCTTCCAATAATAATCACTATGCCCTTTGTTATCGTACAATATAAGAGTATCAAAATATTTTAACTCAAAATGACAAATGAAGATTCGGGGAAAGGGGGGGGGGGTGGCAGTAATTGTTACAGCTCGATTTAGAATGATCATATACATCAGTTGAGAACCTGGAACTGGACAAAAACATGGCATATCAAGAGGTATTAAAATTGAAAGATTTGCTGTAAGAGGAAAGAACCAGGGAAGTCTAGCGCTAAAGGGTTGAAACAGGCGAGTCAATGGTGATGACAATGAACATTCTTGATAAAAAAAGGAGAGGGTTCAATCATTTTACAACTTCTAATGGAACTCTAAATTGGAGGCAAGGTAAAATAAAAGAATAGACGTTGCAAAAAAAAAAATGTATACCACCCAAATATAGCAATTAATGATGTTTACTATAGACGTCTATTGGCCATGTTTTCAATATGCTTGTTCTTGCAACGGGTGAATTATTTTGTTTTTATGTTTATCCAAAATGTGCTGCAAAAAGTGCCCGAAAGAAGTGTCCTCATTTCTGTTTCACTTCGCCACTGATGTCTTGGGAGAAGTCACCAAAAAAGTCGCAATAGTTTGTGATTCAGCTGGTCGGCAAATTAAAAACTACAGTGTTTTCCGCTTCGTTCATTATGTAACTCAAATCAAGTTGGTGTCTTGAAGAAAATCAAAATTACATTTCATATGCCTGCACATTCGTACCTATAGTGCTATTAAAATGTTAAATTATGGAACGTAAAAGCCGTCTCTAAATACCTGAATATTTCAAAGAAATGGTTAATATCTATTTCATCGAGACACAGCAGTTTGCTTCATTATCGCACGACGTACCACGTAGTATTGATAATGGGCATCATAAGGACACTACGAAACAGTCAACCATCGGAGGATGGCCTGTTTAAATTTCCAGCTCCAACTTATAATGGTTCGTTAAACTGTAGAAAATATGTATGCTGCACTGTAGTTTGGTGATATTTTGTTTGTGGTAATATACTTCGGACATTCCTTCTTTATTCTATGTCTACTGCTGATTTCCAGGATAAAATTTAAAGACTTAGAAAGTTTGATAACATTTTGCCATCCTGGTGCTGTAAAGTTCTTTAATCAGCTGCCCCGCCACTAAATTTTTGTGGAGTACCATCAGTGCATATATATCACCCCCAGCCGTAGATTTAAGCATGATATTTACGGAATTATTGTGTCTGATTTAGAGGGACGTTTTCCGATAATTACTTCTCTCTGAGGAGAAACTGGATGGCGAAAGCTCTGATTTCACGTTTACTGAACCTAAGATGTTTTATTACAGAAATCAAAATCATTTGCAGATATACTAATTCCATGACATTTTAAACATTAAAGTTGTTTTTACAGATTTGTGGACCCCCCCTTCCCCCCTCTGGTGAGACATCGTGAGATCTGGTCCGCCCCCTCCCCCTTCTGGTGAGACCCCCCCCCCATTTTTTGTTAGGTGTCACACTTCCATTTCGACGATATATGCCCCTAAAATCAACTTTCGCGTGTTTTGTAGACTTTTTTTAGCTCTACAGTCGAACAAAAATTTACAAAACCTCACGTGAGATTTACGTTGACCCCCCCCCCCTGGTGAGATTTCGCCGGAACCCTCTCCCTATTTCACCTCACGTAATTTATGGACACCCCCTTACCTACTTATTATAGAAATCATTTGCAGATATACTAATTCCATGACATTTTAAACATTAAAGTTGTTTTTCCGGATTTGCGGACCCCCTCCCCTTCCCCCCTCTGGTGAGACTTCGTGAGATATGCTCCTCCCCCTTCGGGTGAGATCTGGTCCGTGAGAACCACCCCCCCCCCCCATTTTTTGTTACGTGTCACACTTCTATTTCGACGATATATGCCCCTAAAATCAACTACCGCGTGTTTTGTAGATTTTTTTTTAGCTCTACAGTCGAACAAAAATTTACAAAACCTCACGTGAGTTTTTCGTTGACCCCCCCCCCCCTTGGTGAGATTTCGCCGGAACCCTCCCCCTATTTCTCCTCACGTAATTTATGGACACCCCCTTACCTACTTATTATAGAAATCAAAATCATTTGCAGATATACTAATTCCATGACATTTTAAACATTAAAGTTGTTTTTCCGGATTTGCGGACCCCCTCCCCTTCCCCCCTCTGGTGAGACTTCGTGAGATATGCTCCTCCCCCTTCGGGTGAGATCTGGTCCGTGACACCCCCCCCCCCCCATTTTTTGTTACGTGTCACACTTCCATTTCGACGATATATGCCCCTAAAATCAACTTTGTAGATTTTTTTTTTTAGCTCTACAGTCGAACAAAAATTTACAAAACCTCACGTGAGATTTTCGTTGACCCCCCTCTCCCTCTTGGTGAGATTTCGCCGGACCCCAGCCCCCCCATCCACTCCCCATATTTCACCTCACGTAATTTATGGACGCCCCCTTACCTACTTCCCCCCGTCCCCCCGAGTATTCAAACGATTACTGACCGAGAAGTGCTAAACGCCAAAAACGTTCGTTGTTAAATTTAGACAGCGGCTGGACGGGCACAGCTGGCTAATTGCAGCGACGGCTTATGATGCGCTATGATATGTTGCCCCGGAAGCTGTCACTTAGCCGAGGCGGCCCACTCAACTGCCCGCGAGCATTCTCACGCTCCGCGCCCTGCCCCGCGCGCCTTACTTGTAAAGTCAAATACGGCACCGAGCATTGTGTCCGAATTAGAAATTCACTTTGCTATCTCGCGGCGCGCGCGCTCCTTATTAATTTCGGCCTGCCACGGCAGACGGGGCGCGCCACAGATATAGCCACCCGCGCCAGAGATTTACACTGGCGATACGCGTTAATAAATAAGCAGTTCGTGAGGGCGAGATAACCGTGTGATGCATGCGCGCGCACCCGCCAGTGTGTAATATCTGGGCTACGGCGGAGCGGAATTCATTTTAGGGGGCGGACGGCCGGAAACAGGGGGCGGTGGTAAATTGGAATCCGCACCGACTGACCGCTCGGTAATCTGAGTGTTTGGTCCGGTCTGCAGAGGGGCTTACGACCAGGCCCCTCGGCCCAGGGTACCTACACGAATTATTCACCACAGAGCTGCTAGTTCTCATTTACAGCCACGTACGCAGCATAGACACAAAACGACTGACAAATGTTCATAATATTGCTGTTACTACAGCCGAAACTGGCGAGGAAGTTGTTAAAGCCCAGGATTGGCAATTTAGATTCCTGTTTCCCCGAAATCTCTGCAAGAAAATGCTGGGGTGATACCGTCAAATGGACATAGCCTAATTGCTTCCCGTTCTTTGACCCCATTTCCATCCAGGCTCAAACGTCTTCGACATCAGAGAGGCGTTAAAAAACAGAAGGGAAAAAAGCTAATTCCAATCTGAAGGGACCATAAGTAAACTTCGAATTATGAAGTGTTCATAAAAATGAAAGAAATACGTCATTAAAATTAACCCATCACTTTAGCATATTAAAAATATACTGCACAATGCCAAATTGAAAGTTTAGGTTTTTTTTTAACTTATTTCTGTGCAAAGACGTTAAGTCCTGGAGTTTATTTAAATGAAGAGAGAATCACCCATGTTAGATTAACCCTCGATGTAGCGTCGAAGTTCGTGAATACAGTTAAATCGAGCGTGGTGGTGTAACGGTTAGCGTTCTGGCCTCGCATTCGGGAGGACGCCGGTTCGAATCCCCTTCCGGGCATCCCGATTTGGGTTTTTCATGGTTTCCCAAATTACTCCAGGCAAATGCCATGGCCGAATTCCTTCCCATTCCTTGCCCCCCATCCTTTCCCCTTTCTAAAGACCTCGCTGTTAAGAGACGTTAAGCAGTTAATAAAAATACAGTTAAATGTAAGGTATCATTAAACAAATTACACAGAAAACAGCACACACGACATAAACACAAGCACGTACTGTTCACGGCTACTGTACTCTTAAAATCGCACACAAATCAGCATACAAGACTACAAGTGTATTACAAAACCGCGTCGCGGGTGGCTGGCCGATTGATGAGTCACCTCATTCTTGGAAACAATAGCAATGGGTAAGGGTGGCTTCCGTGCTCTGGACAATCACATTAACTATTATTGTAAAGACTGATTTCTTACAAGATAGCACTCAAGGAAAATATGTTTCAACAAACATTAATTTGGAAGAGAATTACACGTTCTTTTCCTAATTACGAAGAAATTTTATTCTAATCAACGAAAAATTTCAAGTTATAGGAGTTATTTTCAATACAAAATTCAAGGGACCAGCAGAAAATTTCAACTACTGGGAAATTCGAATTAAAAAAGTTCGAATTAGAGATGTTCCACTGTATTACATTTCGTCATCCTAGAGAGGTCTGGTAGTTCAATGGTTCAGTCACTTGCTTTCAAAAGTTCGTGGTCCTGTCGCGGATTCAAATTCAGCGGGATCGGTAATTTTTAAGCGTTGTGGACGCTAGGATGATTCGTGGTTCGGGTTTCACGTTAAACTGTAGGTCCCATAGGAAAGAAACTGCTCGTCCTATCTCTGGCAGTGTGTGCCTTGGGAGGATCCAGCCACCCTTCGCGTTGTGGACTGTTAATTTTTATCGTCATCCTTACCTGTTGTTCTGCTTAATGACATATGCTAATGACATCATCGCCGTCTCCATCCATTTCCGTGTCACTTTCCGTTTTCAATAAGCTTTTTCTATTTCTTCTGCTTTTTCTTTACTAATGTTATCTGTAGAGTCGTTGTGAGTCCTTCATCAGTCAGGAAATGTCGAACACATTTTTTTTGTCTTTTTAATATTTCTTGAAAATGTTCTCTGCTCCTTCAGCCTGCTGAGATCTTGTTTGTTTGTTTCTGCTTTATATACCCTCTTAGGCCGGGCGCACATTGACGCGCAGTCAGCGCAGCACAGCACAGTTTCTGTGTCTATGTTTTGGGGCGGAACAGCGCGTATTGAGACGCAGAGCAGGGCAGCGCAGTACTGCGCCGCACGTGGCCTGCGCGACGTTGTGATCACGACACAGAAACTGTGCCACGCAGCTCACTCGTGCCGGTTTTTGCCGTAACACTTCTTGCGTTATTTATAATCTTGCTTTACTTATAATCATTTTCAACTATGGAATAAGAAAAATTGATTAATCTGGTGCGTAACCAACCTGCGATTCACAATATCAGTCATAAAAAATACATAAAAATTAAATTTAAACAAGAGATTTGGAAAATGAGCCCAACAAGTGGCGAGTAAATTCAGCATTTATTTATCATACAACTGTCCACTTACAATTTTCACTTTTCTTTTCTTTTCTTGAATTTATTTTTAATAAAACTTCGAAAAAGATTGATATATATAGGCTATTATCACATTATTTGTTTTCTTATTATTTGTACTACATAATGTCCCCGAGAAACACTTAATTTGTTGACACTGCTTTTTTAGTTTCAAGTATTTATGTTCTGTTATATAGTTTTCTTAAAAATATAATATGAAATAAAAGAGAGAAACATTCTTATAAATGTCATGTACCGTCAAACGCTAAATAATTAAATAAATAACCACGAAAATACAGCGAGATTTTCTTCAGTTCTAATAGATATTTGAGCTTTGTCGAGATAATAACAGGTTACATTATGCCGTGAATCTCCGCTCGAGTCATCCGGAAATTATCTTTTGAGAATTCTCTTGTCACTGCAAAAGCCAGATGAGAGTTTCTTCTTTTAATATACTCACTTTTGTATAGTTTATCTAACTCAGCTACTGTTAAAGTAATAACAATTTTCCAAGCTCGGCATCCCAATCTGATTCAGAAATCAAAAATCGAGTTTTTGCATCGACATGTTTTTGGTTACGCTTTACTGTCGGTTTTTCGCACAACACAATGCTTTGTAAACTGCCGCACGAAACTGCGCTCTAATATGCGCGAGTAACTGCCAGTCTGTGCTGCCCTGCCCTGCTCTGCGTTGCCCCTACTGCGCCACGCAGCTCTATGTGCGCCCCGGGTAACTCTCTCAGTTATTCTCCAAACTCAAACTTGTACTGCTTTCTCTTTGTCAAAGTCAATGTTTAATATCCATTTAGCGGGATACCTCATACTGAATACTTTTCTCTTGATTCTAAATTTATTTATGAAGACATTTTCGTTACCATTTTTACTCCTGCCATTACTTCTGTCTCACAGAATCATCCATTTACATCTTACCTAACAACTCTATTGTCTCACCTTATCAATTCTTCCTTTTGTTCTCTCAGCCACCGTATCCGCTTCTCCCGTTATTTTTAATCCATCATTCCATTTATATAACTTGAAAAAAAAATCGACGACTTACCATGTCAGATATTCATGGCACAAACTGCTTATCCTGTCATGAACATAAGCCCATGTTATCGTAGGAGTGGGCAGAGAAGAATAGAAAAATATCCTGTGCCGTCCATATCGTCTATTGCTTTAAAAACTACAAAAGCAGTTTCTAGATTTAATTAAAACACATTCTTCGATAAAGATATTTTTTAAAAATCTGTTCCCCTTCAATTTGTTTTCAAAACAGTATTTACTATGAAGCAGTGACTGTCTAATACACCGGACGGCGTTAATTGAGACACTAGTTAAACATACATAGCGTACTTCAAAATACATAGTCCCAAATGTAGCAAAAATAAATGTTAGTCTAATTCTAAGAATACAGCTTCAAAAAAGCGGATATACTACGTTTGAGACGACAACCAAATGTTTTGGATCAAGGGAATACTTTTACTGTCTTTTTCTAAATGATCAGGGAACGCTTTGGGCAGATATTCTATGTTCACAAAAGAGAACTTATTCATATCCTCGAAAAACGATAAAGTTAAAACAGGAAAAAGTGAAATTATATCGACAGAAAAAAAATACTTTATATGTTTATTCTAACTGTACAATTTGATTGATAATTTATACAGTGATAATTAAGCATAAATCAGTATACTTGTTAGTAAAGATTTTGGAAATACTGTAAATCACGACGTTGGAATCCTGTATCTACTGTTTAGTAAGAATCAGCACATATTATCTCATTACTAATTAAAACTACATTTTATTTCACTATTAAATGAAATGCGAACTAAATGTTGATAGATATTTTGTTTGATCTACGTTGTGTGATATAAAAGAGTAACTTAAGGGTTATGTCCCCTGGAATTACCTGACGTTTTCAGTAATCTTAAAATTAAGCAAATGTCACGTAATCCTACAAATAACACTGTTTTATCGCGTTTGTTTGATAATCACGTTCGTCAGTGACATGACAGCGATTGTAGTTGGTACGTGGCGTTCTGCCGTTATGAATGCCGCGTCTGTCGGATCGCCGGCGAGGTGCGTGTGCAAAGTTTGCACGCGAGTATAGCTGGGCAGGCCGATAACACATTGACTCAACACGGAGCTGATCGATACGCCAACTTAACGTGTTCCCTTCGGTACTTAACGACACCAACTCAGCTACTTAATACGCTCGACACACGCTGGGGTCCTGGGGATCACTCCTACCATTTACATTTCGAAACGCTCTCTGTCAGAGACAGATTATACGTATTTTCCTATGTCTGTTATGTTGATGTTTATTTTCTGAGGAAAAGCTCTGTAGAACAAAATATAATTATGACTCAGAAATGTAATCTAGTAGTACGATTGAAATTAATCCAGTAAGAGTTTTCAGAAAGCTTAAGTATAGCTACGATTCCAGCATAACAGTTATGAAGTAGACGATCAAAAATAAATTAACAAATGTGTCTAGATAAGTGAAACAACAAAAATAAACACAATCTTCACATAGTTTGTTGTGTTACACAGAGGAATATATTACCTGCAACTTCCATATTCAAATATCATTCTGCGAAGAATGAAAAGTACGCTGCAGAATTTATTCTTATAATTGTTCGTTATGAAAGAACGAGATAATGTAATTAACGCATGTATACTTAGATATTATTTTCTATTGCAGTGAATCACTAATGCATAAACTATCTCGTCTCAAATTCAGAGTAAAGATCCATAAATTTTACACTAATTGCTGGCAGTAATGCGATATTTTTCATTTCGCTAAAAAATTAATGTCTACTTCATTGGAAGGCAATTTTTAAATGAGGAGCCTTACCACGGATTATTTAATTTGTAATTATGGCTAGCCAGTATTAAAGATTCGCAAAAAATTGTTGAAACGTTGACATGCATGTGCACAGTATGATATTCCCTAAGTCTGAATGATATTTTTAAAAAAAATTAAATGCTGTATTTTAATTGTAAACGAGAATTCAAATCAAAATCATAATTTGAACGAAGAAGTTTTCTGCGTTGCGTTTACTGGTTCCCCATGGCATACAGAAAGTATTATATTTTTTTGAAAATTTATCCTTCGAATCTGCAACGGCTCTTCTAATTTTGAATTGCATCGAGCTGTTTTTACAATTTTTGTAATAATATTCAAAAGAATGGCGTTATATAGATATCTTTTATCCATAACCACCGAACTCTCTACACTTATGTTAAAATTACAGTTTATTTACAGCAGTTTAAGACTTAACTTAAGCTGTTATACGCTTTACGCCTCGTCGAGGTCATTAGAGGCGGGATGGGATTGGGGATAAGGAACGTGAAGGAATTCGACCATGGCCTTTTTAAGGAAGCATCCCTGTATTTGCCTGGAGTGAGGTGGGGAAACCATGGAAACCCCAAATCTGGATGCCCTGACGGGGATTCGAACCCGCGTCCTGCCGAATGCGAGGCCAGAGCGTTAACCCACGCTCGGTGGAAGGGATCGCATGTATGATGTAGCATAGAGAGGACCAGGAAGAAAGAAATTCCATTTCTACTATAATCAGCAAGATGGATGAAGATATGTGTAGTTGAAGAGACTGTCAGAAAACAAAGAGGAATAAGGAAAGAAATCTAATCTGCCCCAGCTTTGCAAACTGAAATAAAAATGTAGATAATTAAAAATAGATTGCAACTGAATGGTGTATAGAAGTTCATGCGATGGCTACATCAGTGCTTCTTTTTGTAGCTCTTCTCTTTTCGACAGATGAGTATACATATAAGATATTTTTTTAAAGAAAAGTTCTTGTGGTATCTTAAGGAATCAATAATGAAACCATATTAATTCGAGCTGGAATTTGACTTCCGGAATTTCCGAATGTTACACCATTGATCCAGAGAAATGTGCCGTTTCTTCTGTTGTGTTTATGAAAGGAATTACTGCTTGATACATTTCACAAACCTCACTGCTAACTTCCTACATCATTGGGACTTCCAGTACGCTGGATTCAGTCTCACGAACGCTGCTTCCTTCTCATAAAAGCTGCTGATTGTAATCTTCTTTCGAAAATTTTAAACTCCATCGTGCTTCCCTCTGAGCGGCAGCCAAAAAATCTCTCTTGTGCCGGTCTGAATGCAAAACGTCAGATTAATCCAATCAACCATAAAGCACTTTGATTCGAAAGCTTCCGTTCCATAAATATTTACCTGCCGCCATTAATAAAATGTATTTTCACGTAGGGCGAGCGACTGTAGCAAAGCCATTACGCTCGGGTGGAATTTCAGAGGTGCTGTAAATATTACGAAAGGCGTCGACTCCACAGGCCGCTCGGTATATCGGAATAATTGTATACAAAGCGTGCTAGCGCCGCCTTCTAATGCACTCGGCGCCAGAAATTTCCTTCGCTCATGTAAACGTCCACCTACATCTACATTATTTAATTGATACAGGCTACACATCGTCTGTAATAGAAAACTACATTTTGGCAGATACATGAATTATCTGAGAAATAGAACATTTTCTCTTTCGCGGAAATAAAAGACTAAATCAGAATAGCCATGCGAGAGAACTCTTTGTGGATGGAGTAGTCTCGCAGAGCACAGTGGACTCGAAGAACGCGGGTTCATATTCCCGTCCGGTTTTCCATGTTATACAGAAATCACTTCTGGTGAATGACGGGTTGATTGCATCAAAAGGCTATGGTCGATTTCCTTCCAGTTCGTTCTGACAGTCCTCTCCCATCTCTCATGACATCGATGTCGAAAAGGAGTCAAGCACCAAGCAAAAAATGAATAATTTATAATATGGTTACGAGTTGTATAATTGTGCCAGTATCCTCTTATATGTGGAAGGTAAATATCCTCGTTGAGGCTGCTATTATTTCTGATTTACGTATCGTAATTCTATTGTAGTTGTTTACTCGTAATTGTTAAAAATAAAGCGCACAATGAACGCAAGAAAACATACAACAGTATCAACCTTCGTTTCTTACCATTCAGTTCAGGCATACACATGTTTTTTGGTATTAATTACTACTTTTGCACATGTTTGACTAAAAATTGTACACTTCTTAATTTAATAAAAATAATTTAGTCCATGGCCTGCAGATGTATTTGATCCTGCCAAACGAGACTTACAGAACCAGTGTATCAAAGGTAGGAGGACATCTTTCGGGTATCTACAGTTTTTCATGGAATCCGAACAACGCGAACCACGAGGCTCATAAAATTTCCGGCGTATACTCCTAAATGACCAAGGTACACACCTTTTTTTCCTGGTTACAATTAGAGCAAAAACTGTCACTTTCATTTCCTCTAACGTGCTTATGTCAAATCTATTTTCCATATATTTTGGAAGTCTGCGTTAAACTAAACCCCAAGGGCGTTTCTGATGGCCTGATAAGTATGATTTCAAAGATTCGCTTATCACAATTGGCGCATTATCTTTGATTTAAATTTTTTAGAGACTTTTCCTCAGTAGTCGAGGCGAATACTGGAATGACGATGTAAGCGTTAGGATTAATATTTGACGATCAAAACAAACAATAGAACAGGGATCACAAATTCCGCTAACCAAAACCGATATACCTATCAAAACTAGGCAGTTACCTCCTGTATTTTCCCTTTTACACTGTTACACAAAGCTTTGTTGTCAAAAACTTAATTTAATTTACATGAAATATAAGTTGATGCATGAGATGCTTTTGCATCAAATTAATTTGATCATTATTAAATAGCTCCATACTCGCGTTTTCCTCATAACCAAGATAATTTTTAAATTACTGTCTGGGATTTGGCCCATATAACTACATTACCCATCACTGTTAGCTTGATGCAGACCATGCGTTGTGCCTGACAAATATTCATGTTTCAGTTCTTTAATTGGTGCCGCGTCATTTTGGTTTCGTTTGTCACTAAGAAAAGAACCATTCAGGCCAGCAGCACTACGTGCTAGTCGCGTTATTTTTTTTTTAATCCAAACTTATAATGATAGGAAACTTGCATTCCTGGCACAGTGGTTAAGTTTTGAGTTATCAGATGGAACAAAGGCTGTCTGAAAATGAGTGGGTATATGGATCGATGTAACAAGGTATTCCAAATACCGCCTCGGGGTAGGCTACGTACAGGTCACACCAGACGAACGGACAGCTGACCTCCCAGGCGCAGGTACATTTTTTTTCTACCGCTGTATTGATCAATCGCAAAACTAGAGTATTCACTCGCGACTTCATCCATATGTGCAAGATCTATTTTTGGACCAGTGTAAATGTGGGCAAAAAATATCTATGATCTTTTTATCTTTTTAGCAACGTAAATAACTGCTAAAATATTTAAATATATAATTCAGGCTTTGTTACTTTTAGGAAATTTATGCTCAGAAAACCTATACCACAACATAAATTACATTTAGTATCGTTTTCTGACGAACCAGTGACAATAAGTAGACTATAGGTAAAACTATGTATTTGCATATTCTTTGTTGAATAATTAAAGTTTTGATCTAATGATTTTATGACGATAGAAACGATTGTTCTATGTAATCAGTATTTCCTCTTATTATGGCAACAAGGCTGAATGTAAATTTGCCGTATTGTACTATTATAGTTTCAAAAGTGATGTTCTTTACAGAAATCAAACTCGACGAATTACTTTATTACTTGTTTTATTAAAACATTGCATTTAACAACATCTATAATTATTCATATCCGAAGATTTAACCAGCATACTTCAAATCAGTAAATTGACTAACAGGATTAGCCTTTAAAGTTTATTTACAAGCAACAAAACTTGAACTCGCATGCAATATTACGTGAGTAGTCACTGACTATTGTGTAGTCTGGAAAGAAACCCAATCATCCTGCACCATCGAGAGTGTTAACAAGATATTCAACAATCCCACTTTGTCGATGAGTGTAATGACAATCAATTAGTAACGAACACTAAAATATTATAGGAAATAATTAAGTTTCCGACTACAATCAGAATTTCGTTTAGTGTCTGTAATTCTGCCAAATAAATCAAGCTCAGTATATCTGTCGCTGATAATATATCACTACTGGCTGAATCTAATTGAAAATAATCATTACTAATAAAATATCAGCTTGGTCATTGTGTTTGTAACTGTGCCGTCACGCACCCGACGTTATTCGGTGGGTCAGAACGTCAGAGAGGTTATTGCCCTCTATCCAAAGATAACGCTAGTTCTTCCTTTTCGTTTTGGCCACTATAGACCACTTAGTTCTTAACTCTGGTGAGCTTTCTTCATAGCCCAGTATTCCTTCACCCATGCACCGGGGATGGTATTTTCTTTCCTGGGCCCATTTCACCCCACCTAGTAAATGGAGAGAATCGGATGTTCTAAACAATATTGTGTACTTATCTCTGTTGTAACTCTCCTTCAAGTCAATTTCCATAAATAACTATTATAGCAAGCTACGAATTAAGGTTGCCTTTATTTGTTTCTGTAATGGTTCAGTATGTTTTATATTACAAACCAATCATAAAGAAAAGTACATATTTTGTTTAGTTACATGTATTAAATATTGGTTGCTTCTTGTTTATTTATATTTTTACCATAGATGTGGCTACTATAGCAAGCAAAGAATTTAGGTTACCTTTCTTTGTAGAGGTTCAATATTGTCCCTTTTTATTTTTTTAATATTTCTCAACAGCAGAGTACTGTTTTTCTGTGTGGCTGTTACGAAGATTGACACAGTCGTGAACTTGACAATGCGCACCATCAGTGGCACACTAAAATCTGCTTCTTTTTTCTGGTGGCCTGTGATACAACCGCCAAGACTAAGAAGGTTTAATAATCTAATCCATGAGTTCACAAGAAGACATTCTTCAAAGATTTTGACGTCTGAAATCACGTTCTAGATTCGTACTAAAAGCTAAAGTGCTGATTGACATAGTTTACTGCTACAGGAAGATGGCGACAAGAATGGAACAAAGTAGCTCCAAAAAAGTGGCAGTCACTTGTTAGTGCTTAACATCCACTAGCTGGATTTGACGTAAAACATTGGTTGCTCTTTACAGTATACGATGCAACCATGGTTGTTGTGGCTCACTAAGCGGGGCATGAGAACCTCACCCAATTGTGACTTTGGTGATCACAACAGACGATCCGCCATGTTGTCACTGAATGTAGTGAGATCGCATACCCAGGCTCATTGTAAGACTATATTAAAGAACTTTGCAACGCTACACAGTTGTTGGAAAATCTAGATTTACAATTTTAAATTTTATTCAGGAGCATTGTGATTGTCCTAGACTGACATATTGTTCGTATTCTAACAGTTTTGTATAGTCATAAGCCAAATGAATATTTTTCCTCTCTAAATTGTATTTTGAAAGATATTTATTTCGTTTCAATCTACTTGTTGATTACGAAGAGGCTGCGCAATGGAATGAGGTGGAGCCGTACAACATTACCTCAGTACAGAATCAAGATTATGATCGTTGTTTAATAACAGTTCTACTCACTGAAGGAATGAATTGCCAGGAATTGAGTTCAAGCTGTCATTGTTGATTGGCTTACAAGCTGGTAAGACAAATAACAACCAAAGAAACACTGTATCATTAGCACTTCAGTAGACGCGATAAGAGTGTACCTCTATTAAGCATTGGTTAGCACGGTACAGATGGAAAGTACTGTTTCCTTGAGCTCTTTCCAGTGTGTGGGAAACTCGCTAGCGTGCGCCTAATAACAGACAGGTGGCGCCTCACCCTGACACCCTCGCCTCTAATCCTCAGCACTACACACGCGCCTCACAAATGTGGTCGCCAGACCTCCCAGGGGACTGTTGGCTTTATGGGGGCGACCATACAGTCAACCATAAACCATGCGGTCGCATTCTGCGTTACGGTTATGGACTCCCGACATCTCGCGGAGCACAGTAATATGGTTATGGCCCGTGCGCACTGTAAAATTTTCGCATGTTTTATAGTGCCCCGTAAAATGGGCTCCGCTCTCTCTTCGCAGGGAAAGGAAATGCGGGCGGTGTCTTCTTCTCCCCGACAGTGTCGCTGGGGAACTGTCCGCCCGCCGTATCACTTCTGCTGAGCGATGCGAACCAAAACAGTGTTCTGCATTGTTATCCTGGTTCTGCGAATTGAGCCGTGTCGATTTTTTTAAAAAAACCTTACGTTTCAACCAGCTGTGGCTTTCAACAATCATTTCAATGTTCTACATTAATTTTCTTCTTCTTCACCATCTTTTCCCAACATTTTGTGGTCGGCTGTTTCTGATGCGTTTTTCTCATTGTTAAATATAGAGCTTAGTATTACCGCCGTATGCCCTTGCTGATATCAAGCATTTTAAACCTACTGCAAATTCGTACTACGTACTAATGCAGGAAGTGAAGTGTTGCCATTTTTCTTGCGAAAATGTGTAGCTAAGTTCTGTATGTGATAACCGTATTCTATACACTCTTTAAATTAGCTTTCCTGTATGAGTGAATGTAACGGAATTTTTCATTATCAATTTTCACCCACTTCCAGATGTCCGAGTTGTTTGAAATTTTGCACACTTATTAAGAACCGGTCTCAATACAATAATTTCATAAGAACATCCTGCTATTATCATTACTTTTACGATAACAATAGAAAAATTATAGTTTAAAAAAAACTAAAATACCCGTTTTTGTATCAATGTTAAATAAAATGTTGAAAATACTCTTTAAAGATAAAAATTTTGTTTAACAACGTTAGTATGACACAAATTTCAATGTAACTTTTTTGAATACGTTTAAAATGAGAATAAAGTCACAGATTAAAAAGTTAACTTTAATGTAAAAAAAGCGTCGGATGCTAGACATCAGTAATCTTAAATTCTTTATCGCTAGCTGTTCGTAAATGTAGAGTCACTATGAGTAAGTAGAGAGATTCTCACGCTTTTTTTAGGTTAAAGAAAATTTTGTAGTCAGCTATTCTATTTATTATTTTAAGCTTATTCAAAAAAATTACACAGAGCTGTGGGACATTATAGCGCTGTTCAACAAAATTTTTATATTTAAAGATTATTTTCAAACTATAATTTTATTTTTGTGAAATGTGTTGTTCAGTGTTCCACACTGTTGTGGCGTGATAAATAACGCCTTATGAAACACCTATATAGAAATCGGAAGTACATTTTCCATTACTCGAACACGAAAGTTTTGTAGTACCTTTATTAACACTACAGCATTTTAATTGGTACAAAATATCTTGTTTTAAATCTATCTCCAAGTGTACCGGCAATTCTGCTTACATGTTTTAAGCAGCTTTCTCAGAAAAAAATAATTTTTTTCATCAATAACTTTAGTGTTGGTGCATAACTTACTGGAATTATTAAAGGGGATTGGTCTTCATGTATTTCAAAGGCGATATTGGTTCGAAAAGTATCGATATTGCCCTAAACACATACTTATGATACTGCCGTTACCATAAGCTTTTTTTTTTTTTTTTACTTATGGCTTTACGCCTCGTCGATGTCGTGGTAATTAGAGGCGGGATGGGACTGGGGACAAGGAACGGGAAGGAATTCGACCAAGGCCTTTTTGAAGGAAGCATCCCAGCATTCGCCTGGATTGATTTGGGGAAACCATGAACACCCAAATCTGGATGCCCGGACGGGGATTCGAACCGCCGTGCCGTCCTCCCGAATGCGAGACCAGAGCGTTAACCGCTCACCCAACACGCTCGGTGTTACTATAAGCATTTGAGGAAGGCCCTTTACGTATGATCTAAAGGTGGCCTGTAATTAGTTTTAACAGTATTTTCAGCTTGGGAAACAAGATTAAAGGAAAGGAGTGGAAGTGTGTCGAATGTGTGCAGAACTAAATACACGCTCGGCCAAGACAGACTCCAACATGAATTCGTTCATGTATCAGCAAAAAATCGACATATGTGCACTATGTTCTCTTGGTTAATGGCTAACGGTCAACGAATATCCCTTCCTATTATGAATAAGAGTCTAATGTTTAATAAGTGGATCTAGTTTTAGTACATATTGAAAATTAATTAATCTATTCTTTAATGTTATAATAAAATGTTAGTATCTTGTATCCGGATCACAACTAAAATTAAATTTGCCTATCTGGTTCAAAACAGCTGTCATATTGCAGAATGTGTTAATAGTGGATGACTATTTTTTCCTATTGTATTTTTTTAAAAAAAGGCTTGATAATGAACTTTGTGCAAGCACACATTATTTTTGACATTAGATGTAACTATAATTATACGAAATTAGTAGGTAGTTGTTAATTGAGCAAAAACATTGAAAAAGGAGCTTGCAGAGTGGGAATAATGTGTACTCATTAAAATCCCTTCCTAAGATGTGATGACCATTAATATAACTTTATTACATCAGCATTCGGATGCTAAGGAACGGGACCTATTTTATTATTGTTTCTTGCACTGGGTTTTGCCCTACGGTTACGTAATTCACTGATTGTTGTTAAACCAGGATTTGATAATGTCGTTGTTTTGTTGCACAGTTATTTTAGACTGTAAGTTATAAAACGAAAGAAAAAACAAGGTGGACCTTGTTAGACTTGCCGGATGAATAGCCACAGGTCTTGTTCTTCAGAACAAAGGCCTCGCTTCAATCAAAGTCAAGGTCTGTGCATTTTCAAAGTGAGAGAAGAATAGATACAAGACAGCGTTTGTAGAAGATAAAACTCCCTCCACAAAGACTTCCAATTTGTGACACCATAGGATCCTGGACGACGATCTGGAAAAACTGTCCGTTTTTATGCCTTAGTCGTAGTCTTTATCCGGTGTTGCATTTAAGCTTTACATTTTTCAAGATATCGAATTTAGAGAAAGTATTATTTATAGGCCTCATGTTTAGAGGGCGAATTTAAATCCTGGTTTTGGCTTTGACTAGTTGCCTTTATATACAGCGTAATTATGAAACAATTATTAAGCTTAATGTTTGCACGTTTTGAGAATTAACAAATTAATCCTGGTGGTTTTTGTTTCTCATGAAGGTTATGAAACGAAAGTATTGATTTGTTAAATAATATGGCTGTGAATTATCTCAGAGACAGAAATAAACTAAGAGACCTGCTATGGCTTTGGTATAAAACAGCGATGCTTTTATGCTTTTTAGTCAAAACCATTTTTGGTAAATACAGTTTATGGGCTTCTTGGTTACGGTGTTGCTGGTCATTTTGTTTCCAAAACAAGTTACAAAACACAATTGCTATTAATAATTCTACTTCTATTAAATATTTCATTTAATATCTGACGATTTCGGCGTAACTACTTACCAAAGTACAAAATCTTCACAACATTCACTTAAGAATTAAACGCACTGAATACGCTCACGTGTACGCAAACATTCAGTTTTTCAAATTGAGAGATATTCTGTTTTTCATCATCGGAAATACAGACTGTGGTGTCTTCGTCCGTTATATTTTGTTTTAATGCTTCGACCTTGAGCATGTTAAATACCTTTCGACTATCACTTTTTGCCTAGCGTTTGCGTTTTTTTTTTTATCTTTGAGCCTTTTGTTTTATAATTTTTGAAGGATACAGTGCAAAGACATAATCATTTATAGTTTAAGATGTCGACTTGTACTCCCTGTAGCGAATTCTACTTTGTCAGTTGGCCTGAACCGATCGGGACTGTTTTTGTGGGCAGGAGGAAGCAGACTTAAGGTTGGAAGTAGACCAAAGTTTTGTACCTCTGCTAAGCCTTCTAATCGTCTTGCACTATATTATTTCTTGAAGAGTCTTCTGTCGTCTTGTTTTTGTATATCTACATAACGTCTAATGTGCTATCGAAAGTAATATGACACCACCCCATTAGCACGTTTTGGAACAATAGGAAGGAAAAACCAGGGTATAGTGATTGCCTAGCTGTGAATCTAACAAATAAATGACGATAGGCGACTACCGGCTTAATAATCCCATTTATTGGTCGCTGAATGACTGTGTAAAATACAGTTGGGAGTGCTATTTCCAAGGATAACTCCCGATAGCCCTTACAAACAATAATTACAGAACTAGCGTAAACTGAATATTAGAACATGTCAATCTACTAAATGAAAGGTGAACTACCATAATGGAAGCCTAGTGGTAAGGCTGAGCTAACGGGACACTGTTTAGCCAAGAATTAGCCCATCTCAACTGGCTGGTATCGGTCGACGAAGTGAGGACGAATATGGTCGCTGGGCTCGTACATCATCTTGCTTTGACGTCACTGATCGGTGTAACAAACTCTGTATCAGGTTGTAAGCATTCTATCGGTAAACAGCTACTGCTAACGATTACGCCTGCAAACCTGATCTGGCCGACCTCGATAGCTCAGGGCTGGCGAGTTGGCTTCGCGTTGCAGAGGTCGTCGGTTCGACTCCGGCCCAGGGCATGGGTGGTTTTAATTGAGTGTTGTGTACGTTATGTGTTGACCTTTCACTTGAGATTAGCAACAATATTGGAAGAATCTGACACAATTGGGGGAAATGAAATATAGGTAATGCTGGCTGAATGGCTAAAAAGCCGAATTCTATTTCCCAAGAAAATAAAAACCTTCGTGTGATTTGGAGCTTAACTACTCCAGAAATATTTCCTTTCCCAATAAATATATGTTTATCCATAACGACCTTCACAATAGCTTGAAGCGGACTAGACCGTACCACCGTTGTGATCATTTGGATGTACCCTGTGAACTACTGTGTATATCTTTATGCTGCTTGTGACTGCCTGCCTCATATGGGCCAGGCGTTGGGCTTGGACCGTGACAGGTGTTGGCACTTATCAGTCGCTGGCTCGGCTGCTCAGTGTCTTTCACAGTTGGCTTCATAATATTGCGCTGCACTTCAGTCGCCACGCTGCCAGACGGAATGAGTGACAGCGGCTGCCTTAGTGACTGCTTGTTTCTGCTGCTGTGCTTAATAATATGGCCCTATACCTGCGCTAAAAACTAAAAGCACGCAACGGAAAGTATTTTTGATTTTCAGAAATATGGGTTACATTTGGTCAGTTACTTTACAACAGAGCTGCTTAATCAAACAGCTATTTTTACTACCGGTCAATGAATACTAAGCATTAAGGAACAGTTTATTTAATTTAATATCAAATAAAATGCTGATTTCATTAATAACTTTGTGAATTAATTTGCTCTACTGTATTTCAAAATTGGCAACAGGTAAATGTTCACATCATTTACTATCGTTACACATAACGAAAAGCATAATATATAGATTGTGATCATCATAAGTTAACTAAGACAAATATTAATTTGGATATGAGGCAACAGAGTCCACAATAAAGGAAAAATACAGTTCAACGTATTGGGCGCCACCGAATGTCTGATCACGGTCCGAGCATCCAGCTTTGCGTTTTACATGGTTTCCCAAATCACTCCAGACGAATGCCGCGATACTTCCTTCAAAAAGGCCCTGGCTGACTTCCTTCCTGTTCCTTGTCCCCAGTCCCATCTCGCCCCTAATGACCTCAGCGTCGACGAGGCGTAAAGCCATAAGTAAAAAAAAGCGAATGTTAATTCGCAACCTCCAGCGAGCTAATTGTGTGGTAAGCTGATCGAATAAAGGAGATATATCTACTCACAGCCGTTATTAGGTCAGTTAAAATTTTGCAGATTTTTCGTCGATAAAACAATGACGGTAATTATCAGTTCTGTCCGTGCGTTCGGAGAACTATGATTTTAACTGAACACTACAATAGTCCAAGTATAGTTTCACTATTCTTTGTAACTGAGCAATATAAAATTCAATAGTCGCTGGCACTGCGTTTGCAATTACATTGGCAGCCTTTACGAAGTAAATTGATGGATTCTTCGACAGGTGATTGAGTTTCAAGTTTCTGCGCATTTTGCCACTGTCGTGGCTGGAACTAAAATTGAACGCGAAATCTGAACCACGGAACAGCATACTTTAGTGTAAATGAGCCAAGAAAAGCTTCGTCAGAATTAAAGGTCAGTTATGTGCCCCAATTCAAGGGTAGCCCGGGATACGAGTTTTGGGGGACTGAATTTGCAAAGTGTGCCCCTTAAAACACTGTTATCGAGAAGTAGTTCTTGTATTTACCGAGCAAAAATTGTAACAGAACATAACTTCGTCTATCCAAGTGAGCCACAGATTGTTAATTTGATGGTTTCTTCGAAGGAACCAAAGATACTGTTACACACAGTAAACAGTTTCCACTATCGTACGTTTTTGGAGGGAGCAACTGTTTTTTGGCATCCGGGAGCTCCAGTATCAACAGGGTGTTTAATATCTCCTACCTTATTTTGTTTTCTTTGGCAGTTGAGACTACAAAATGGCAGAATCATAAATATTTATACTGACGTTACTTGATAACTGATGCTTTAGAGACTGTGCACCACCACTTGTGACCTAGCGTATCCGTTTTGTCGCAGGTGGCTTCTTGCTGTGGCAGTCGTTTAAAGTTACAGCGAAAGCAGGCACCGTGTAACCACTTGCGCCAAGAACTTTGGAGTTTCACAAAAGAACTGGCAGTGAGAAAATTATCTTTTGTCTGATTAAGCTGATTCGTATCTGTAACATTGCTGGTGTACGATTATCTTTGGTTCGCCTGTTTTAATAATAATTAAAAAAAAAAAACAAGGAAATCATTGATATTTTTTTTACTATGAATATCATTAGTCATTTATGGCCCTGAAGAAACAATCAATTTCTTAAAGATTCTGCGCATACTGCACGAGCTCCACAGAATGGGAGCAGAGACTCGAATCGTTTAAATAAGATCTATAGTCACATCTGTACTCTGCTATTCTCAGAATTACGGATGATAGAGAGTGCTTTGCACAAAACTAATCTCTTCTCTGTGCATTTCAATCAGGAATGACTCAAGGGAGAAAGGATTAATATAGTCATCAGTATGTCGCCTTATTTCTTTCATCTTATCTCTCCTGTGACACAAATAGTTTGGTGGGAGAAATATTTCATTGCATTCTTAAATGAAAGTGGATGTTCGCATCTTTTCCAATAAATTCAAAAGACTACAACGTTGTCTGTCAGCTAGATAATCCCACCATAACCGAGTTCCTTCCCATTCCCCCTTCCCAAGCTCCAGTGACCTTGACGTCGTCGTACCGTAAAGCCCGAAGCAAAAAATAAATAAACGTATCGATTCACAAATCTGCTTTGATAGACTGTACGCAAGAAACTTCGCTATAAGTAACTTGTGTGGTACGGAATCGATAGCTTTCTGAAAATCGAAAAAATTTGCAACTTGGGATCCTGCATCAATAACTTGTATTACTTCATACGTGTCTTTAATTTTGATTTTTCATTCGTGTTGTGTTTTCCAGAATTTTGTAGCGTACATTAATTAATAGAGGAAAGTAACCAAACCATGACCCGGATCTCTAAGTTGGAACCAAACATTACTTCGCTTGGATGGTGCTGCATTGTGGTAGCATACATTTGAACATGTAGATATCAAAAGGAATTATGTGTTTTAAAATTGCAAGACTGGGCAGATACAAGTCCTCCGGTTATACTATTAGTGCTTTCAGTAAGAGCGAAAGCTTTTGCAGGCGTGCATTAAACATGGTTTTTATAGTGTTCCAAAGGGAAAGAATAACAATCTGTTCGCTATTCTATATCACTTTGTCATTTATTTACTTTAATATCTAACTAACATTGTTTTTAAATGCCTGAAACTGCCAAGACGTCCTATGTATGACCGCTTGTAACTCATTAATATCTCGCCAATTTTTATGTGATTTGAAATTCTCTTTCAGATGGCTAAAACAAATAGAAACCCGTGTGAGAAAACTGGAGATTTTGTCGTTATTGAAAGAACTTGTTAGCTTAGAAACCTATCACTTTTTTGTTACATGCTAAATTTTCAAATGTTATGAATATCAAACCAGCTAAATTGTTTATACTACATGGTCAGATGTTAAAATAATCCCTTTCATAGTCTTTTTAATTTTAATTGACTTTTCTGGTAATTTTGTGTATATTTTTAACTGGGCTAACTTTTTCTCAGAGATTGTTTTTGCAACTTGTTGCTAAAAAAATGAAAGTTTATCATCAGATATTTGCTAACTTCTGTCATGGAGACTGTTTGAAAATATACTAAAGAACATATTCCAGTAAAATTAATAAAATACGAGACAGTTAAAAAATGAAACAGGAATACATATATGGTTTCCTTCCTGTACTAAGCTATATAATTTTGACAAGTTTTCACTGTATCAAACATTAGAAATGTTGACTGATCTGCCACTGGAGCTAAACATTTTCTCGTTATTCTTCTGTGGCGCCTTTTTACTGTGATGATAGCCAAAGATATTGTAGTTGTGCTGACAGAGATTATGATCAAAGAAAATCTCTGTTGTTTTCTCGTTGTTAAATTCTCGCATTCAATACCGCCATCTATGGCGTTTAAAAACTGAATATCCCGAATTAAATGAAAGAATATTTCAAGTTTTGTTTAGTGTGAAAAATAGTCATCATTGTAAACTGCTTTTATTGCTTTATTTAAAGGCTATGGTCAGAGACATTGTAGTTGTGTGTTTATGGTGCAGTAAGGAACATCTAGTCGTTCCATCTTTGGTATTTGTCACCATACGTTCGGAATATCATTTAATGCCCCGGTGTTATGTAACATTGAAACATAAGACATATCCAAACAACTCGATTAAGATTCTAAGCTTTAAAACTGTGAAATCCCATCGAAATTTGCGCAGTAGTTTCTGAGTTTTTATAGCGCAAATTTATCCGGTTTTCGTTTTATAGATATGTAGAAGATATTAAGAAATTAACATTGTGAACTGTTGTGTTAGGATCCGAAATTCAATTTTTCGAAACTTTCCACCGATTAACCAGCTGATTAATAGTTTATTGTTGAATCCAGTTAGCAAGTAGGTAGTTCACTTTTAGTCAGAGTAGCTGAACAGCGTTCACTAATACCATCGTTGAAATTGTCGCCCGCAGTTGTTGATCCTCCGTCTCGAAAGAAAACTGTTGCTCGTTACAGACGATAAGCCCGCGTGTTTATCTCGCACAGTAGCCGCTATTCGGAGTCGTAAACACTGCACGCCAGGTATTATTACTGGCAGCCATACGTCACGGGAACTGTCAAAGCGTCGCTCCTCATATTTACAAATGGCCGGTGCCGCGTTAGTGTTTTGACAGGGCAGACAGCTTCAACTATTTCCGAGTCGGTTCTAATTGTTTCGTTCGAGTCATAATCCCCGCGCCGGCACACAGTCCCGGCTCTATTATTTGGGCGTTCTCCGTTACCTCTGTTTTACATCAGTCTCCAGGATATATAAACGCTCAGACAAAGTGTGGGTCCTAACTGCGTATTTTTGGATGGCGTGTTGCTTGTGTTCGGGTAAACAGGTGAGCGGAGACGGCGGCAGAGGTATCGCCCGGGAGGTGAAATTTTTTCTTCTCTAGCTGCAGCGCCGTAACAAATGTCGCCAACCCTGTGGAAATAAACTTTTCCTTATCTCAATAAGTCTACATTTAATTTAACTGCGATGAAGCTAATGCTCCGGTGGCAATTTCCCTACTCACCCGTTTCTTATTATTATCTTAAACTAGATCACCTGCGCGAAAACCCCATTAATAGCGAACAAGAATACAACTGAACAAAATACACACAGTGCATCCATAACTCTGTGATATGAGGTGCTGCTATCCAGCGGTATGATTATATAGGAATCTTGTAGCAAAACACAAAATATCCGTTATTTCTTTATTGTAGATAACACACAGTTTAGTGATATCTCTGCGATGTGTAGTGCTGCTATCTAGCGGTAGAGAGATCTATCATTATCGACGGCAGCGACGCCTAGCAGCAAGGCTCAGAACTTTCTCATACGCGTGACCTTCATAGCTAATACTTTTGGCGTTTCCTTTACGTGTTGACTTCCGATAAATTCGTTTTTTAATTTATGATGTTACCAAACCAGAAACATTAATCTTTAAAATGATATTACATTTATCGAGTTCGGTTAGGTATGAACGAAGAAACAACTTTTAGAAATAATATATATAATGATCCTTTCAGTGTAAATACCGCAACCCATCTACTCCTACCCTTTACCAACTATAATTTTAAACACTTTCAGCGCTTTTGGTGAAATATTCATCCGTTCGCTTGGTAATTTATTCCAATCCCTGACTTCCATATTCCTCACTCCTTTATGCCTCAAATCGTGTGCCAGCTTGCGATTATGGTCATCTTTTCCCTTCCACTCACGTCTCTTAATTCTTCACCACGCCTACAAATATACGCATTGTACACTCTCTTCACTCTCCTCCTGTTTTCTATGAATCCCAATCCAGATCCTTAATTATATCAGTTGCAAATTGTGTTCCATGTAATTTTCACAAACAAATCTAGCTGGATCTTGTAAGCGGAAAATAAATATTGTATATTTTTTTTTTTTTAATTTATCAATCTTGTTTCATGGATCCCTGCTGAGGAAGGACCTCTGGGATGTGAAATAGCTACAATACATAATATATATTTTGATCAAAAATGAAGGTTGAGGATATGACTTACGAGTACTATGTAGCAAAAACTAAGAAGTATCACAGGTTGCAGAAACTGCAGTGGGAATATCTTTATATTTCCCTGTCTGAACAAAAAAAATCGTTAATATCTTTGTATTAACTTATGATGTGTTGTTCTTTTTGTGGAACGTTGATTTTATATATGGAAATTACGGAAATTTGAGGGACGGACGTATTTTGGCACAACTATCCCCCTATATGTGTGTTTATGCGTGTATAAGAGGGCGAGAAAGATTTTTATGGACGGAGAAACGAAGTTCATAATTGCTGTAATATTAGCTATTGGGCTACTAATTTCGGATGTGGATGATAATTCATTTCATGTGTGCACTATTTTAAGATGTCTGTGAATTGAGATCTCTACTCCCTTTAATAATTGGAAAAATTTACTTTTTACAGGCTCTGAATACGATACAAATATAATGTTAAAGCTATACGACATAATATTTTACACAGATGTATGGAATTTAATGCTTTCATAGACTTACCTAAAATGTTTCAGGTACTCTGGTAAGAGTCTGGAATGGAAACAGTTACGTTTCCATGGACTTAAAGGATGTAAATTACAGAGTGACAAACAGTGCACTTTACTTCAGCGAAATCTGCAGTTATTCCCTTTATTGTTTTTAAGTCAAACCGTTCAAGCCAACAGAAAAAAAATTTATAATATATTCCATGAAGAAGCAATACTTGTTTCGATAACTAGATGTTCACTAATAAATAAATCTGCAAAGTGGTACATATTTTTTTTTGTTCTGTATGAATTAATGTGTATTATTTCTTGCGTATTGTAGTATCATTAATTCCAGCGAAATGGATAAATTTTGTTTTATTTTGTAGTATTTGCAATTGGTTACCAATCGAAACAAAATTAATAAGCTATATGTAATTTGTTTTCAAAAAATGTTTTGCTTGACTGTCTTCGTCAGAGAAAGAGTCTATTCTCTACAATGATTGCGAAAATGTAGTGCAAATTGTGAAAAATACTGTGTTGCTTTATATAGAGATTTCAAGTTGGAATACTTTCATGTGAGTTTTATTATAATGTGTTTTTAATTTCTTACATTGCTGCAGCTGTAAATTTCTCCAAATTGAACATTAGTTTCTCTCGTAAATATCTGTAAGACATAACGATTTTTTTACATCACTTGTAAGTTATATATAACTGTAAGTTATATATAATTTGAAATTTAGGAACGCTCACAGTCTTATTTGGTAGCGTCGTTAAGTTCGTGGTTTTGATGAGCGAGTTTGTTTACAAAGTACCGCTGCAATAAGATTCTTCTTAGAAATACGTGTAACTGAATAAATAATGGAGGTTTCTGCGAAAGCGGGGGTTCGCCTTTACATCAGATGATACACAGGCATCAGAAAGTCTAGCCGCAACAGTGATTCACAGAGCAAACAGCCGGAGATGCGTCATAGATCGCCGAAATAATATGCAGTCTCAACTCTGATCCTGTGAGATACCAGAACACCCTGCGATGAACAAGCTTCCCTTGATTTGTAGTCCAACGCAGAGATGTGGAAATTAGAACCAAAAACAAACACAGGCTCAAACAAATCTTACATAGTACTTATTTCCACATAATACATTATTATCTGTGTTTTCAGACAACACAAATTTCTTTCAGTAATTTCGCATTCTCACAGAAAACACAGCGCTGCTACATATGTTGCCTAAATTATACACTTTGGAGTGTTTTATTTGTGTATTATATCCCCGGATCAGATTGATGCAGTATTTCATGGCTTCCTATTATGCGGCAATCAGGTCGTCTCCCATTATCTGTCTGGCATATTATAAAGATTAACATCGTTCTCTAGCAAAATTTAAATTAATCTCATCAGCTGAAGATACCACAGAGGATGCGGTCGAAACGTTGTTCTTAACAAAACAAACTTTGAATGAATATTCACGATGACTTTTATATTAATTAATGCCGTATGTCCCAAAATATGGTAGTAACAATAATTTTCAAAATGGTTTCGGTAATTTATATTTCTTTTAGGACTGCGGTTGTCTTCAAAGTTTTCCGAAATCCAAGTTTTGTAATTTGTCGCTAGCATCACCGTGGATGGTGGAAGCCGAGAATTTTTTGAACATGGTAGTATGAGTGTAGTACGTTTTCGGCCCCCCTTCCATCGTTTTCTGTGTCAGAAAAAGGGAATGAGTAATCATACTGTATGCTGCTATTATCCTCTCCTCATCACATGTTATCTCGCCCTGTTGGCTCAGTTGGTTGCTGCACCGTGTTGGTGTCCAGCGCTGACATGGTGGTAAGCTGTATTGAGTCGTCGTGATCGAAGAAATTTTTATCTTCAGAACTTGGCCGGCAGGGTAGGGGTGGTTATAGTGGTGCACAATTCCTAATCACCAAGTTGTGCATCAAAGTCCTGGGAGGTAAATCCCAAACTTCACCATATTGCGTTTATAGTGCTAGCATACGACGGTGTTGATGGTGATTCGCCCGTCGCATCGGGACATGAAGCCTAAAGGTCCAACTGCTGTCTTTCGGAAGAGCAGGCTTGATTGAGTTTCCATTCTTCTTCATTTGCCATTTTACACAGCACAAACACTTAACATACACACTATCATAAGTCATCCATGCCTTATACGAGTATATGTTGGTTATTTAATTAGAATATGAATAATTCGTTTCGAACTGGATTTTTCTTTGAGTTGAACACAGTAAGGGATGTCTGAGGAGTCAGAGATAGAGATTGGTGGTGGCAGCCTGTAAGAGGGAGAATCTTTGATTCTGCGACAAAGCAATGTTACTCACAACGGCAGTTAGAATCAGATAGCAAGACTAGCGAGACAAGAAATAATCCGAAGGATTACGGAATCAGGATGAAAATGATTTATTGGTTTTAATTTTTCTTACTCAAAAGTAATTGCATAATGTGTAATCTGAATTATTAAGAAGAAGAATAGATAAACGAATTTTTTATTACTAAAGGCAAGTTGGTTTTTCTTACACTAACGTCAATAACATTAAAATTAAAACCTTACAATAACTCATATGAATATACACTGGCGAAGGAAACAGGAAAGGACCGCAGTTCATATTCCCAAGAATGTTCTCATGGTGGTGTAGGTACTGTACATCCTCCACAATAACCGCCTACGCCAGGAATCAGGCATGGCTTACTTACTGGAACCGTTCTGGTTGCAGCCCTTCCAGGGGCTGCGACCCAGAGACTTAACTGACCGCTAGGGCAAGAGACCGTGTTTCCTCAGCGAGGACGTAATGTGAGAAATGTATTATGTTACGAGTAGGCAACAGCAGAGTAAATTTTACAGGTGGCAGAATAGTACGTCGCAGTACAGAAACAGGCGAGAGCGTCCGGACGCAAACAAGTAGGTTTCGAAAAAGAAGACGCGTTTCTTGTTGCTGAGGCTGACGGCAGAGTTTTCGGAGGAGATTATCGGTTGCCCGCAGACAGACACGTGAAGTCTGCGGCCTGTGACAGACTAATAGCCGCGCAGGAGCGACCGTAATTGCCGTACAGCGGTAATTGTACGAGAGAGCGCTCCACTTTACAGGAGGCTCGGCCGCGTATATCTGCGGGACCGTGTCCGCTTCCCTCGAATCATCTGATGCCCGCAGTGTTTTTGCGTACGTTCCGAACAGCACCAATCTACTCGGATATAAGCGCGCGCTGGGTACTACGCCACAGTCGGTGAAACGATTCTTCAGCTTCCGCCATCGACTTCTTCGGTTCTGGCCCGGCGTACACAGCATCGCGGTTTCGGAATCCTGCTTCAGTCCCATACCGGAAAGATACCGTCAAAGCACCGAGCGGGGCGGTGTAACGGTTAGCGTTCTCGCCTCGCATTCGGGAGGACGGCGGTTCGAATCCCCGTCCGGGCATCCAGATTTGGGTTTTCCATGGTTTCCCCAAATCACTCCAGGCAAATGCCGGGATGCTTCCTTCAAAAAGGCCATGGCCGAATTCCTTCCCATTCCTTGCCCCCATCCTTGCCCCCCATCCTTTCCCGTCTCTAAAAGACCTCGATGTTAAAAAGAGACGTAAAACAGTTTAAAAAAAAAAAACCGTCAAAGCCAGCGGCCCCATCTACGGCGTTCGTTTGAAGCTTGTTCTTATTTGAAAGTTCAAAACAGAACGACACATCGAAAAATTTGTTCCAAATAGAATTTTTGTTGGGGTGAGGGGAATTTTTCTTTTCACTGAAGGGGGCCGTGGTATGAAAAATATTTTGGGAACCCCTATATTAAAGACTTAAAAAATGCGCTGATATTCGGTTTGTTAAAATTGTCGGTACACGGAGCTTAGGGGGCGTCCATAAACTACGTGGCTTGGTCTGGGGGGGGGGGGGGGGGAATGGCTGGAAAGCTACGCTAACCTACGTGGGGAGGGGGAGGGGGTTCCGAGCCAGGTCACGTAGCTTTCCATTGGTACTATTTTTCACAGTTAAAATAAAGATCAGAACACACAACATGTGAATTTTTTATTTCCTTCATTTAATTATCTCCTTATGTAATTTACAATAGTCTGACAAGAGTAAACAGTTCAAAATGTCTTCTGTAATCAAAAGGGATAAAAGCTACGTGGGAGGGTGGGTGAGGGGTGAGGGGGTGGGGGGGAAGGTTCACTGGAGGCCAAAATTTAGCTATGTGGTTTATTGACGCTCCCTTAACTATTTTTTTTTTTAGAAAAAATTATAGATACTAATCTCTTTGTTATAGTTGAAAACTATATATTTTAATACTTTAGAAATAGTAAAATATGATAATGTTTCACAGTGCAACCACACTAGTCCGTGCTAGGGCCTGGGTGGTTCTGTAAATTGTCTTTCATTTTGGCAGTAATAAGCATTCTGAAGTCGATGCGCTTTTCCCATAGACAATATACAGCAAATTTTCGTGTTTCAAATCTTCGAGGAGCGCTGGAAGCGGGCAGATCTCACACTTTCAGGGAAAAACATGACGAAAGCTTGCTGTATATTGTCTATGGAAAAATCACATCGAAACGGCTTAGGCTTACTGTTACTACGCATTTCAGAAAGCCTGTTAAAGTTAATTCGATCTGTTATGATGGATTTATTTAAACGTAGTTAAATGAATAGGAAAAAATTATATAAATCTTGGGAAGCTTAGAAATCATTCTAGAGCTCAGCAAGGAAAACAAGTTCCATTTTTGTTTAATGTTATAAAGGCGATTTTTTTTTTTTTTTTTTTTCCTTCGTTTCGCATTTTACAAGGTAAGAATTTTAAGAAGAGCTGCGTATATTTCTTCTTCTTCTTTCTTTCACTGCTTTGGAGTGACGATTTTATCTAAGAGAGAAACCGAAACTTCAGGCAAATGCCTTTTCTCTTATCGTTTTTTTCGAAACGTCTAGTTTTTAGGAGAAAAAGTGAGGAAGTAGGTACTGAAAAACGCCTATAAAGTGTAAGCATTTAGTTCAGTACGTCACGGACGACAAGAAGAGAGTTTGTAGAAACATTTTTTTGACTACGCCCTATATTCTTGCCTGAATAAAGGAGACTCTTGTAAAAAATTTAACGGATGTTGTCCAACTCAAAAAGGGAAAATCCCATAAGGTGCATGGAAATGTATTCAAAAACTGCAAGATTTTTGTCGTTATAAGCTTTACAGTTGCATAAGTTTAGATAAATCCGACTAAGAAAATAAAACTGAAGAGGTGTATGCCTGAGATTCTCACACCGTGATGGTTTCTCAGAACTTGAATAACAATTAACTTAACGTGGAATCGATTTCTTCCGTCTGTAGGTACCGTGACTTTCAGACAACGATTTGCAACACCTGATGACAATACGACGCAACAGTTAATAGCGTCCGAACGTTTTTCTGTTACTTCACGTGTTTTAGTTTCCGAATGATGATGGAAGTCCTATTGGACAAAACCTGTATGTATATTTCCCGTCAAGTAGGCGCAGCAGAACATAGCAAAAAATAAACTGCGGCAAGACATTGCGAGATGGCAAAGAAATAAATCAATTAGTTGAGCCTCGTGACTAAAACTTGGTAACAATGCGTTATTAGCTCCACGGTAGAGTTAACATTTCCTTTACATTCACCGGTTTTACTGACACCTTTTCGCAGTCGTCGGAAGTGAAAGGAGTAAAAAGTAATGAAAAGGCAGCCTTGAGGGGATTTTAGTCCCAGTTTCGTAGCGCTGACAGGGAGCGTTCATAAACTACGTGGCTCGATCAAGGGTGGTGGGAGGAGGGGTTAGGTAGAAAACTACACTGTACTACGCGGGGGGAGGGTTAAAAGGGTGCGTCCAAAGCTAAATAGCTCTTCATTCATTTTATTTGTCACATTTAAAACAGGGTACAGAATAAACATATGGATAGTAATTCAGTCATTTCGTTTTCTCCGTGTTTTGAATACCCTATATACTGACAGTGCCTCGCACGCGTGTCGGGTCAATTAGGCACGTGGCACCTAGACTCATATTTCCTTACAGATATCACTCGGGATTTTGCATGCTTGTGACAGTTCGTTTTGTTTTGAGGTTGCGAAAAAAAAGAACTGTTTGATTAGGATCAGCCGCGTGTCACCACACCACTCGTTGACAATACAATTATAATTTTGTTCTGTCAAGTTAATTTCATTTCATCTGTAATTATTGTGGTCGCTGAAGTTTTTATCCACATTCAAAGTGAAGTTTGAAATAGCGCTGCACAATAAACTTCACGAGTCTTATCGGAAATGTTTTACCAGCGAGTTTTGAATATCCATAACGACTTCACTGAGCTACAGAAATCTTTTAACGAGGAAAAGAATCATCCGCTGGTCATTTAGAAAGAAAAAATGCAGCACAAAATACAAAAAAATGCAACTATTCTTTTTAAAAAAATTCGTGGCAGGTGTAGTTCTATTTTATCAATTAATAAACAATGGTGATTGAAATGAGGAGAACGTATTTAATAGCATCTCAAGATGTAAACGATTCTTGACTGTACTCGAGAAAGAAGCATTCCCAGTAATTGATCATTTGCAGGAGTGTCTGGTGTCATTTCATTTAAAATGTTAATAATTATGGAAAAGCGTATAAAGCAATTTTCTGACATGTTGATTATATTCGCAATAATTTTCTTCTTCTTCTTATCCAGTGTTAGGCCTGGTGGCCTGTTACAGTCTCAATCTGTCTTCTTGGTATTTTTTTTTTTTTTTTGTAACTGCTTTACGTCTCTTTTTAACATCGAGGTCTTTAGAGACGGGAAAGGATGGGGGGCAAGGAATGGGAAGGAATTCGGCCATGGCCTTTTGAAGGAAGCATCCCGGCATTTGCCTGGAGTGATTTGGGGAAACCATGGAAAACCCAAATCTGGATGCCCGGACGGGGATTCGAACCGCCGTCCTCCCGAATGCGAGGCGAGCACGCTAACCGTTACACCGCCCCGCTCGGTGTCTTCTTGGTGATCTTCCTACATCTCTCGTGCATCTGTGATGGTATTTGAGAATTTTTCTTGGGATAACAATAGTTTTAATGATAGTTTTGTAAGAAAAAATAGCATAGACTGTCTTCTGGAATTAATAAGGGGGAAAAAACTACATTCCACATTGTGAGGCAACAAGGGAGACACGTAGTTTATGGACGCTGCCTTACCAGGATAAACGTGTCGCACTGAGGAACTCGCCGTGGCAGCAGCGATTGCCAGGATCGTGGCGTGTAGCGAGCCTGGTATGAAATTAATATGCATCTGAGGGGCGCATCGGGCGTTTGGCATTCGCCGCACGCTCTGTGCCCGCTCATCCGCGGCGAAGATAATTTCTCTATTCTCGGACCTGTCGCAGTTTCAACATAAAGGGCGCCCTCGGGCCGCCTCAGATGATATAATCTGATTCCACAGACCCGGAATTCTAATACCGCCACCGGCAGCCCAAGTGCCATTTGTCGGAACAGCACGTGGGCGAGATTCGGCGACTAGTGGGCCCGGAATACCGAGTAACCAGTTGCTCAAAGAGCTAATAAGTTTAATGACAACGTAAAGCTTCTGGTGAACACTCTGGTGGTTCAGTGGAAAGGTATACTACCACATATCAGAAAGACCGCCGTTTGGAGTCCTGTCAAAGCTAACTCTTCCTCTTCTTTAGGTTGGTGGGTAGTTTTTCAGGAAATTTAAACAGGAGTATATTCTCCTTGACTTCCCCAGGAATGGTAGTGTATTTACGTGTTTATTGTTTTGTGTAGATGACTGTAATGTGTATATCTTCAGTGTAGTGTGTTGTTAATAAATAGGAGATGGAGAAACCCGGTTCTAACAGTAGTGTATTGCCACACTACAGCGAAATATATTTACCTGAAGCTTGACGCGTGGCATGCACGGATAGAAAGGGACAAAGGGGACAATTGGCTAACGGTAGTCAACGCGTTCCGGAATGTGACATTGGCCGAATAGCCCCCAGTGAAGGCAGCGGGTCGGTAGGATGACGCGGTGGGGATGGTACAGTGGATTGCGAGCTGTGTGGTAGGTGCGTGGCCAGCCTGCAGAAAAAGATGTGCGGTGACTATCACCGGTGCGGTGTATGGTTCCTCTTGTGTTCTATATCGTTATCTGAGTGGATGTGGATCTCTGACGGCTAGCAGAAAATGGAATCTTCGCGCCGGACGACTGCGGACAGCAGACTCAGTACCTTCTGCTAAATGGTAGCCCCACCGATATGGTGATCACCGCAAATAGTATTAATCAACCCAGTGTCGCCCTGAGAAAATCTCTTCGCCCCGCTGTGCTTAATCAATGGACACATAGAAATCCCTGAGAACTAGTGTAAAATGAACCCTTTGTTGGATTTCAAGATGTTTGTTAATTGTGTCGTACTATTGTTAATAACATTTTATGAAGAATAATTTTGTAATAAACGTATATTTATCTCAAACGTAGTTACAATGTTGTTGTTAATGTGCGGAAGAACATCCCTATTCCTCATATTAGCAATTTCAATCATTAATAGATTGTTATTGATGTTTTATGCAAACAAAATTTATTTCTTAACAAGAGGGATTACACCTCACAACCTAACCATTCCGAAGGACACAAATGGAGCCGCCAGACTTAACGTCCCCACCCGATGGACGAATCACCATCAACAATGTTGTATGCCCTCACTCCACTCTGACTGCGTCATCCACCACCTCTCCTGCTCTTGATAATAGCAGATTTTCTTCCCATCCGGTTGTAATGATAATGTCACCGAGAAGCCCGAATGAAACAAAAAAAGAATTATTCTAAACCATACGAATCAAATTTTATCATTTGTGATCCTATGCAATATTATGTTATAAATGATTCCAGTCACTCGAAGTTTACTAAATAAATCAGTGAAATGGACGAACAAGCTGTGATATGCTCCATATAGAACCATTACACATAAAGATTATCGCTTCCGTGCGCTTTCTGAACATCAATAAACGTTATCTTCAAACAGGGTCCGGGTGTTGTAAAGGCAATGATAGGTAAGATATTTTCACTTCACCGAGAAGCAACTTGTGTGTGCGCAGAAATGACTGTTATTTGACCTGGGTTGTAATGCAGCTCCAACTATGTTACGTAGGTGGTGTTCGGTTCCCATGGAGCTTGCCTGATATATGCGCGGCTCGTCCCTTACGGACTTGGACTTTCCACTGTGCTTCGATATGCGAGCGCGTTTCTTAAGCACTTGGCACACACGCCTTGCCTTTCGCACGCATCTGATGGCGTACTCGTTGGCAACGGCCATAATCGACCATCGAAATCAACCCTCTGTCTAAAAGAGCCATGCTAAATGGTAATCGCATGTTAAATGATACTACATTTAATGTTTTTTTTCTTTTTTTTTACGCCTCGTTGACGGCTAAGGTCATTGGAGGCGGGATGGGACTGGGGACAAGGAAGGGAAGGAATTCGGCCATGACCTTTTTGAAGAAAACGTCCCGGCATTCGCCTGGAGTGATTTGGGGAAACCATGGAAAACCCAAATCTGGATTCCCGGACGGGGATTCGATCGCGCGTCCTCCCGAATGCGAGGCCAGAACGTTAACCGTGCACCCACCACGCTCGGTACATTTAATGTGCTCGTTTTGCAGAGTATATCACTAACACATCGAAAGCTACGATTTAATATAAGCAAGAAATTCAAGTATCGAATGTGTAACTAACTTTTAGTTTCTACTTACACGTTATTGTGCGATCCAAGCGAAGATGAATTCAAATTTAATTAGAAATGAATTATAATACCTCGTGGAAAAAAACAAGGTTCGAGGTTTAGTGAGGGTGGTATGGACACATGTCCGCGGTTGAATCCAGATTGGCGAAAAATTTTTACAGGTTTTTTTTCATGTGAGAGAAATCATTGGCTCAGTGGAATTATGAATCCGACCCTCCGGATGTTGACTAAATTAGCTATGGTAGAAACTAAAATTTGTTTATCTTAAACTCAGTCCTAGAAAACAAACGTATCAAACTGCAACTACTTGGAGTGACAATTTTTTATAACGTTTTCATAATAGAATTTGGGTATTTATTTATTTTTCCCCATATACAACATAGCCCAACACCTAGAATCTAACGTGGGCTCTTACTTCTATTAATTTACGTGCATATATACTTAACGTGTTATGAATTTATCATTTCCAGTTTATAACAATGAAAAAGATCATTTGATTCAAGTTCCAATATCAGACTACTTTATTGCCACCATTTCTACTGTTATTAACAGAATGAGTAGCACCGCTTTTACTAATACCCCTATTACCACCACCAGTTTTCACAATTTTGGAGATCTTCCCCCCCCCCTTCTTTTTTATCTCTACTGTTATTCCAGGAAATAAAAACATGACGTGAGACATTTCTGTCGACGCCTCACACCCCCCCCCCCCAAATTGGTGAGATTTCGCTGGATCCCCCCTGTTTGACTCTGACGTAATAATTTCTGGACGCCTCCTTACCCATTATGTGAACATTGGAATACAAGATAGAGAATTAGTGAGAGTTGCTTGTTACTGGGGAAACGGGGCGAGACGAGGAAGAATTGGTAGAAATAGAAAATTTATAATTTGTTGATATTAAATCGGGTAAACACTTCTGGGAATTACCGGATTGGTTAACAAGTTAATAGTGACCATTGGATATGGATAATGACAAAGGAAAATAACGGTTAGGTAAAAAATGAAGCATAAAATTCAGTATTGACACGGTATAGGTGAAAAAGGATTATTGAATCAAACACAATTAAATTAAGAGTCGAAATTTTGTAGATTGAAATAAACAGGCTGCCAATTTGTTGCGAAGGGAAAAGAAGTGAAGAACCACATTAGGGGATGACCCGGTCAGCGCAGACCCAGAAGCCTCGTATCGAGAACGGTCATAACTCTAATAAATGGTCAGGCGCGGCGGGCCCCCATCGACCCCGCTTCCATTTCCTAATGAGCCTTATTATGAATTTATGAAATGATAAGCCGGCGCTCGGGCGGGGCCTGTTGTGCACGTCCAGGTCGACCGTATTTCAGCGAGGCGTCAGTCGAAGCCACAAGTCGATAAATATCGAAGCAGCGCCGCCGAGTAGAGAAGCACAATCAGCCGGCCGGGAAAAAATGTCTGGCCCTTTACTTCCCTCCGGAGACGGTCGCGCTCTTAGATTGCTGGTGCATATTTGAAACGAGCAGATTGCCCAGAAAGATATTCCCGAGTTAGGAGCCGAGACGTCGTAGAATATTCGGCGCGGCCGAGAGAGATTTTGAAGGAAACTGCATCTCTCTCTTGAGCGGACCATTGCGATTGGATCAGCTCCAGGATCAGTTCTGTGACGTGAAAGTATTACGCCCTCTCAACCTGCTCTTGCTTGATGAATAAACCAACAAGTTTCGGTAGAGCAGGTGTTTGCCTGCTGCGTTTGTTTGGTACGACGCTGGCGCATCAAAGACTTGAATTTCACGACATATTCGTTATCTGACGTATTCTTTATTCACCGAGTCAGCAGGTCGTCTCTTTTTGTTGTATTCCATTACTGATGACGTTAAGGACTGGATCTCTTTTTCATAGCGGCCCAACTTCTTCAACGGCGTAGAAGGTTCGAATCCGCCTCCGGGCATCCAGATTTGGGTTTTCCATGGTTTCCCAAATCACTCCAGGCAAATTCCGGGATGCTTCCTTCAAAAGGTCATGGCCGAATTCCTTCCCATTCCGTGCCCCCCATCCTTTCCCGTCTCTAAACTAGTGATGTTCCGATACCATCAAAGTATCGATACCTACTTATATGAGTAGTACTCAAATTGTCTTACGATACTTACTCATATGAGTACTGCAAAAGTATCGATACTTACTCGTATCGATACTTTTTAAATTAATTTCGAAATATACGTGACATGTTGCTAAATTATTTATTTTATTTGCCTAGTGTAATAAAATCAAATAACAGTCAGTAAACATTTTTATTTATTTATTAAAATTAAAATTATAGTAACGCTCACATTGTAAGCAAACTCTGAAGGTTTTGTCTTATGTTTAAATATTTATTTACTATAGTTTTAACACTTTTAAACAATAAAAGTCCGCTTTTGGAACGTTTCCCTAAAAAGTAATTGTTCCAAATATTTTGGGGACAGCTTGTTTCTTTTGTTTGTCATTGTTTCACCCGCATTAGAAAACAAACATTCACTCGGTACTGAGGTTGCTACAACAATAAGATGCTGTTGTGCGTATTTACACAGACAAGGAAATATAAGTTTCATTTCTTCCCATTCTGTAATCGAATTGCTTTTTAGAGACATTACAGTGTTTGACAAGTAAATAGAGACTTTGTCACTACGGTGTGTTTTCTTTTTCTTTGTGATGTTTCCAGAAGTGATATTGCTGTGAAACGCTAGCTGAAGCTGCTTCTTCTTCCGATTAACATGGGCTACTTAGTTGCTTATGAACCATAATACCTTTTAGTTTTTGTGTGGGGCTGCACGGGAGCGACGATTGGCTATGTATAGCGAAATGAGCGCCAAGTACAACTTTAGTACAATGAAATAGTGACCTAAAACAAAGTATTTGAGATTAGATTGCATATTCTAAGACTGATTATGTTTGATTTTCAATGCTACCAACTTGACGTCAGCGGGAAATTAATTTCGCAGGCGCGACTGAGTGGCGCAGAAGGGATGATGCATTTAGAACTTAACACGGGGTGCGTTTCGATACTTTCGATTCGATACAAGTACTATTCTTCCGATACCGAGTAATTATCGAATGAATTTATTCGAATACAAAAAGTACTCGGTATCGAAACAAAGTATCGAGTATTTACTCATATTTACTTGTATCGGATCATCACTACTCTAAACACCTCGCTGTTAAGAGACGATAAGCAGTTAAAAAAAAAAAGAACGGCGTAGACATAATACTAAGATAGGTTTGGAAGTGACATATCTTCTCCGTTTTCCCCCGTCTTCCAGCAATCTTTAAATTTCGTTCTAATTCATACAGGATAAATTTCAATAGATTGTGTCCCACCCATTGTTTTCATATTTCTGATAGTCTATAATCATTCCTCGTCTCTTCAATTTTCTTCGGTACCTCTGCTTTCTCTTCTCTCTAACCGACTTATTTCCGTCCATTGCCACAATTACTACGTAACGGCCTCCAATCTTCTCTGTGCTCCTGCTTCAGTTTTCATGTGGCTGCTCATACAGTGTCAAGTAACAAATGAACTATTTAAAGATACTCTGGAAGAGAAATTCAAGCAATGCAATAAGCTGTTGAGTGAGTAAACTATTGCTGCTATGGGTAGAACAACACACATTGCGCGTTATGAAACTGTTTTATTATTATACCCTGTTCACACGCAACGGGCGGCTCACGGTCATATATCCCTCACTCCTCTCCCCACCTTACCGCCCTCTCTCGTTGCCTACCCCTCCGAGCAGACAGCTGCCCGCAGGAAAGCCAGAGGCAAATTTGTAGGGGGGGGGGGGGTGGCACTCACCCTTCATATTTTGAGGTAAAGGTGGTAGATTGGGGATAGAGCAGTGACCTTGAGCCACCTTTGTTGAGGTGGCTTCCCACGGCCCGTGTATTGTCCGGCCGGGCCGGACCGGGTATCAAGAGCGGGCCGTGCGAAGGGTCTCGCCTGTGCTGGTAGGGATGGCGCGCCTCTATCCGTCGCTCAGTCGGTAAAGATCAAACGCCCGAGTAGCTGAAACGACACTAGGCAAGGTGCTGGGGAGGTGGCGAAGGCTAGCCTGTGGCGCGAGCTGATCCGGACACTTCGACTGATGTGGCGCGACTTACAAAACCACGCGCCGTGGGAACTCACCTTAACTGATCGCGCTGTAGTAATGTAATGATCTCGGATTATACTATGTTCAGACAGGAAGGGCGGGTCAAGGTCACTCTGCTCTATCCCCACCACGCTACATCAGCCCCTACAGGCGAAGGGGAAACAGCTGCCGCGCATGCGCAAACGTCATCACGACGTATGGTACAATATGTTGCATCTAATTTGATGATTTCTTCAGTAAAATCAAGCATGAATCGTATATGAAAGAAATTTCGTGTTTACCAACTACAATTTCATATGTTAATAAAGAAAAAAAAATATTTACATATCAATGAATAAAACGTCCAGCTCCAAGTCATTATTCCTAGTTTTAAAAGTTGCGCAAGACATTTACAGGATTAAATCCAATTTTTAGATGTGTTTCCCAGTGGAAGTTTACTCTCGAAACACATCGTTTAAATTTTGAAATGTAAGTGATATTGACTTTGAAGCGATAGTTTCTGTCTACAGAAATCGTTGACATAAACAATAGCCAGATTTCACACAACTACATAATGTATGCAGTAAATATAGCTGAAGCAGAGTAAGAAATGACTTACCAAGCAGGCACTTCACAGCACGCTGTCTTCATCTTCACTGTGGCTTTCACTGGAACTGTCATCGGTCTCCTCACGCAAATTTATTATAATTTTTTCGACACGTTCATCTCGTAGTCCATCCTTCACAAAGTCTTCTTCTTGCAGACCTTCTGCATGACGAACACATTTCTTCCAGTCTTCTATTGTCACGTTGCTTATGGCATCCTCCAGTAATTTTCTGACATCTTTAATTTTAAAAGTAGAATTCTTATCGGCCACTTCTCCTTTTATTTGAGCCCATATAAGCTCAATCGGATTGTACTGGCAATGGTATGGTGGAAGCCGTACAACTTCGTGTCCCATTTCTAAAGCCAATTCATCAAGCTCATATTTCCTGTAAAAACTGCTGTGCTGCTTAACCAAAGCAAGCAACTCTGCTACAGTATGTGATGGATAATGTGGTATGCCCTTTTCTTCAAGCCATGACACAATTTCAGCTTTTCTTGAGTTAGTGGTGGGAATTTTTTCTTTGTGTTTTGAATGGTAACTTGCATTATCCATTACGAGAACACACCCTTCTTCCAGACTCTTAAGCAAGTTACAAAACCATTCTCTGAACACTTCACTATTCATTTCTTGGTGATAGTCACCAGAACTCTTAGACTGAAACACTAAACCAACCCTTTCAATGAATCCATGAGTTGCTGACCCAGCATGACAAACGATTAATCGAGAGCCTTTACCTACAGGAACCCTGAGGCCACCATTGCGCTTAGAGTGTTGCCAAATAAACTTCCTTGCGTGATTTTGATTTACCCACGTCTCGTCAAGGTAGATGACCGGTCGACGAGGATGTTCCTTCCTTAAACCGTGCATTTTTCTTAAAAATGAGGCCCTTGCTGCAACAATGTCTGTCCTTTCCATCAGAAAACGTCTACCGTCATTACATTTTCTGTATTTGAAATCGAGTGCTTTTAATAACTTATGCAGAGAAGTGACGCCTCCAGTGTAATTAATTTTCTCTTTCAGTACCTCACGCAATTTTCGTAAGGTAGGATATTCACCTCGATCATAAAATTCCAGAACGGAACGTCGAATTACATCTTTCTGAAAGTCATCAATCTCCGTGACCGGTTTTTCTCGGTGAATGTTTTTCTTTGGAGAAGAAAAGGATGGTCCTGGAACACTCAGCTGGGCTTCGCTACATACACGCTGCACTGTTCGTAACGATACGCCACACGCCTCTGCCGTCATTTTTTGCGGTTCCCTAAAAAGTATATTAACTCTCTCTTCAGAGTTTTCTAACGTCTTAAAAAAATTATACACGTCAAAAATAATTGTTTTTGACTGTCGTCTAATGTAACAACGATCTGACGCCATTTCACTTACAGTTTTATATCGGTGTATCGGAATAAACACGACAATACTGCGACAAACGACAATGCCTGTAGGCAGCGGTCTGCTCGGAGGGGAAGGGATCTGGAGGGGGTGGTGAGGTGAGGAGCGGGACGAGGGGCACATGACCTTGACGCGCCACTTGAGAGTGAATATAGTATAGTGACCTTGTAAACAGTGTTTTTTGACGTGATATTGCGGCGATCACATTTCCCATCGCCTCGTCAGCACTTCAATAAAAAAAATTCAAAAACATTTCCATTACATAAGTTTGTAAGATCCAGTAAAAATACATAATGGATCATTTGGAAATATTCAGACGACCCATCTAGTTGCTCAGTGCTATTTTCTCTTCTTGTTGTTTTACTTTCTTCTTCTTTTTTCACTTTTTATTTATTTATTTATTTTTATTTTTTTAAATTTTTTTTAATGGGACATTAAGTTTTTTAAAAGTCAGTATTATGTTTATTCTGTAATGTGTATACTATTTAGAAAGCATCTAAAGGAAAGGTTCCCAAACTGGGGGGCAGGGGGAGCGAAGATATGCGATAGGGTGGGGGAGGGGGGAGGAAGGAGTTAGCTTCGCCGCCTAAGTTGGCGATACCAAAGTTGTACACCGTTGGAAGTACTATGTCCCTTTCAACCCCTCTTAGAATTAAAATCCTTTATTCTAACATCACATACTTGGTGAATTTCTTCTAAGATGTCGTTGTTAGTACTGAAGAAAAAGGCATTTACTTTTTTAATAGTAAATTTGTGCCGGGAGAAAGGAGGGGAGGGGGGCTCGTGGTAAGAAAAATTTTGGGAACCCTAAAGAGATAATTCGAGCACAGACGATGGTAAAAAAGATTCAGGCTCCTGGTCGAGAGGACAATGTGTCAAATTCCGATCTAGGCCAGAATTTTTCGGGATCTTAATCTGATTTTCATTCTTGTCCGTGCTTTACTTTGTCCATACGAAGTATCCTTGGACACTCCGTGTTTCGGACTTCACGATGAACTATAGACCCACATTACCCAGTAAGATTACTGTGTTAGATTAAGACAGGTGCAATGCACGGCAAATCGAAACAGTCGCCTTGTCGTTAAGGCCACACTACTTGAACAGAACTTTCTGAGATAAATAACTCTCATTAAGTTTGCAAATACCAGCCTCACCGTCTTAAAGAGTGTAAATTGGATAATTCCTTCTTTGTTTTGTGGTTGTTAATCTGAGTCACTACCTGTTGTTTGCTTCGTCTGCTAGGCAAATACCAGTAATTGTTAAATATTGGATGCGAAATATTTGTAGTTATGTGTCTAACAAATTCACTAATTAATCGACAGAAATGACTATACTATGAAACCGTTCTCCTATACATTTACATTAGTTTTTATTCCAACAAATCTTCAAGGGGAAAAGATTTGGTGTTTTGATGTATCGAAAAACTGTTACAGATCTAGTTTGGGAAGTGTGACTTCAATGACTTCGAGGATTAATGAATACATGGTTTAAAAAGCACCTGCACTATTACTTCAGTGATGTATCCCGTATTGGGTTTCCCCTTCCCTTTTATCGTCTGATCGACAGATCCGTCCCTTCCTCCCCAGTCTGCGGCACGCCCAAGTCCTCCAGTTTAGTGCTGCCTTGATGGCCAGCAGATATTGGTCTGATATACGGCCGAACCCGTATGGGCTCCTCACCCACGGCAGGACTAATTGTGTCTGAAGCGCTTTTTATTGGCCGCTTAGCTTTGCATCATATCGGCCGCTTCTGCTCTCAGAATAAAACTTCACCGTGCACAAAAGCGCGATTAATAATGTTTAGTTTTATTGATCGTCCAACAAGCGCCTACCTCTCTACAATCCCAAGGTACGCCGCCAATTAACACTCCGTGAAAACCTCCCAGAAATTTATTGCCCCGAGAGGAATATTTTCTTTCTTTCTTGTTATTCTCTGTTTCTGGGCAGCGTGCGTGTTGTACCGAACATTAGACGGGTAGTAAGTTTCTTTTTGTTTCTCTCGGACATTGCGGATGAAGTTTTATGGGTCCCAAGTCATGACGTAGCCATAAAGTTAATGTGCAATAAATAGTCTGGAATATAGACCGTAATATTCTTCATCGCTGCCTGGGATATAGCGTCTCTGGTAGCAGTTAATGATATGGACGCATTCCGTTGCCTTCAGCCATATGTCAGGGTTAGTCGTTCACGTGATAATGTTTATTCCCTTCAGAAACTGTTATCTGGAATATTTCCATGTGACAGTCACCAGTGCTCAAAATCGTCATATTATACAAATATCTGAACTGCTATTCTTTATTTTAGCTTCATCTTATCGTAAATCATATTAAAGAACTCCTTCATTCTTTGATCTATCCATGCCTGTACTCCTTGATTTCTCTTCGAACAGATCCTTTAACTTTGCAGTTTTCATCCAAGTACTTCTTTGTTTGAAATTTATTCTTCCAAAACACCATATTTTTTTTAGAAGTCGATCAACTTAACTTTCCCATGAGATCTGTGTTTTTCTGGTCTCCTGGAAATTCATAATCTTATATGCATTTTTTTTTTTCCCGGTAGCATTCCTTTAATGTGAACATAGAAGAATATCCGTTCTCTTATTCGGTCATTTGCCTTTTGAAGGAACAAAACCCAACATTCGCGTGGAGTGATACCAGAATACAATGGAAAACTGAAATATAGATAGCCGGATGGGAATTTGAACCCACGTCCTCACAAATGCCATGCCCGTTAAAAAACTACGTAAGTACACGTTTCTAATTCCGCGAGATACACTCTCATAAAAAAAATAAAAATTATAAACTGGTACGTGTATCAGTGTGCACACGCGCAAGAATTGAAACTTCTACGTATTTTTATGTGTTTCTTATGTTCACTGGGGTACTATCTTTATTACATTTATATCGTACAGTAAATGAGAACTTCCTATTCTCACTAAACAAATATAAACAAAAAACAACTAATAAACAAAAAAGCAACAAAAAATAATAGTGCGTGTATAATGGTGAATCCTGCGGATGTAAATACGCCGTCTGACGTCATCAAATGATTTTCAGTAGATATTAAAGCAATCTTTAACATTTTTTATACAACGTAGGTGTAGGCCCTACTCATGAAATACATACATTCACACTTATACATACATGCGTATAAAACGTAACTCTTAACCCGAACTATCTCAAAACCATATAGCGAATACTTAATGTTCAACATGAGCTTAAGTGACAGCGGAGGCTATCATAGCTGCTTGCCTCAGTGTCGTTAAATGAGCATGCGCACTAGGTTGCGAACTGTCCGCACTTGATGCGTAACGCTGACAAATTTTACCCTACCATGACCAAAGAAACTTGGGAAACATTACGTGTTTTTTATTGCTGGAAGTTTGAATTTTCTGATTTGTTAACACTTTTTGACAATAAATACAATATTTATACCTAATTCGTATATGTTATGACCGCTCACTGAGGGATGCAAATCGTATTGGGAGTGGTCCATTAATTACGTGAAGACGTGAAGTGTTTCTTCGTAAATCCAGATCACCCTCCCCCCTCTGGTGTGACTTAATGAAATTTGATGGAACCTCCTCTTCCCTAGCGCCAGATCGCCCTCATAATTTTTTTTTTTTTTAGCTGTGCTGTTGTTTGCCGGGTGGCAATCTGAAATAAAAGTTGACGTGAGATTTCCCCGTACCCCCCTCCCCCTCTTGGTGAGATTTCTCGGAACCCCCCCCCTCCCGATCCACATTTTTAATTTTTTTTTTTAAACATTTCATATCTCCCAGGTAAAGCCTGGGAGGCGGGCTGTTGAAGAGTCGCTTGGACTCTTTTTCAGCCTACTTAAAACTACTTAAATCTAAAGGGAAGGGGGATGGAAGTCGGCCGTGGCCTGTTAGGGAACCATCCCAGTATTCGCCTAGAGTGACTCAGGAAAACCTCAGTCAGGATGGCCAAACGAGGTTTGACCCCCGTCGTCCCGAATGATAGTTATGACGCCCCCTAATGATACTAGACACTACAGCAAATGTCGTTATGATGGCTGCCTACCTACAGGGGCTGTGTTGCCTTTAGGGGCTCTTCAGGCATATTGTTTGTGTGGCTTCGCATATAAGTTCTTGGCAAACTCGTTAACACTGGGCGCCATTCTTCTGTTTATCATCGCCCCCGCCGCAAGCCACAATGGCTGGGCACCAGAAATTTATCTGCTCGGCGGCCGCAGTAGCGTCCGGTGAACGGAGATATACTGCGAGTAGCTGCGGCTAGGTGGCGCCACTATCTCATGCTGGCGGGTGATAGACCGCGGCTGCGAGCCATTAGGACCCGCCTCATAATCTGCAGAATTTACGCCGTTTATCGGTGGCGGCGCACGTTTGACCGCCAACGTAACGACGCCAGGGGCGCATCCATCGCCGGCGCCCGGCGCGGAAGTTCTTCTCACCGACAACGATCTCATTTGGTGGATGCGACGTGACCCAGAAGGTCAGAATTTTCGGTTCGAGACCGGAATCTTATTAAATTTGAGCCTTCCGAAATTCGGAGAAATTGTTTTCGAAAAGGTTTTAATGTTGCTTTTGACAAGGGGTGGGCGAAGCTGGGGAAGCCCCGGACGGTTAAAGTTCTAACACACCAACCACACTGCGCCGGTAAAATTTATTGTAAATATGCACCCTGTAGTGTAAAAACAAATGCAACTGATCTGCGGCTTGGGCACCCAGTAAGTTCCACACTAGTGTGTGTTATGTTCCATACAAAATTCGTTGGAGATTATTCAGTATGATGCGTCAAACATACTCATGGTAACACGTGCTCGAAAAATCCAAAAGGGTGAGATTTTTAACATCTTCACCACATAAAAAATTTGGAGAGGACGGGCAAAAAAGTAAAGGTAGTAAAAAGGGCGAAGCAAATTAAAAAAACACTGTAAGGGCGCTAAAGACATTGAATACATTTAAAGTGTCTTTCCGAAGCAAGTCAAGTAAAAAAGACCGAATGCATCGTACGTGGAGAAATTTTTGATGACGACTCGATTCAGTGCTATGAAGCAAAGACAGGGACATGAAGATTGTGTGTATATAGATTCGTCACATATCCATTATTATTGTGATTTTTGTAAGGTCAAAAAACAATTAGACCACCATTTATTATTGTGTCCAGGGCTACGCGACAACATTTGTGTTGCCAAAAAGCTAAGGTGAAAGTGCTTTCAGTTTAATTCGTTGTAAAAAATGTTATGATTACTAACTTCTAATTATTATGACTGCAATTTTAAGATTAAAATAAAGACATAAAATGTGTTTCTTTTATTTTTATTTTCAATTAATTTTAAGTGTCCGGCGATACCCGAACTTCTCCTAATTAATTCATTAAGATATCTCTGAAAGTCAAGAGAAAGGTGACTCTACAAGGGTTTCTGTTTCAGCCTTTCGATAAACAAGTTGCTTCGGAATTTGTACTGAGGTTATTTATTTATTACGTATGCCACAAAACTGAAAAAAGTGATTACACTGAATTGCAATACATGGAATAACACATAGATGTTTCAGTAGATTAATGTCAAGAGATTGTAACTATTCAGTTGTCTCTGCGGTTGCTTCATGAAGCTGTTGCATCGTTCCACTAGTCTCCTAAGAGGGCATTACATAGCGATGTGATGGATAGTTTTCTGTTTGTGGTTTCCTCAGGCACAGGAAGGATTCTCTATTATTTCCCGGTTGTGCATGCAGTAGTTGCATCTACCGTGGCCTGTTCTCACAAGGTTCAGTATCGTCCAGGTTTTCCTAGGTAGGTTGAATGCAGGAGGCTGTCTTTGGATTAGTGCTAGATTGTCAGGTTTGGAACTGATCCAACCAGCGCGCCATACTTCGTTTATAAAGTAGTGATTATGGACAAAACTTCCGTGTTGAACACCTTGATTTTAATCAAATTTGAGTTTGAAGTGTGCAGTTCTGATGTATCGGAAGTTGAGGTTTTCTTTATTTTCTCTTCGGAGATTTGGAGAGGGAATGATAGAAAGCACAGTTGTAAATTTGCAATATACTGAAGTAACTGTGTTGCATCTGGCATTCAAACAATAGGATGTGATAAATATGCACATTTTTGTATGGTTACTTTCGATGATCTCAGTTGCTATTACCAGTCTAAACGTTACTGCGTCTGATCATTGATCCTTCTTCTTTTAGACCATGGCAACTTTGCGGTAACTATCATACCCAACAAAAACAGCGTTATATCTATTTTTTAAAATATTTTGGGCGTTTGAAATTATAGGATCTCAATAAAAAATAGTTTTTGACTGCAGTTTAGCTTAGTATTTTCATACGATTACTTTCCTACCTTTCAAGGTAATCCAGTTAAGTAACAAATCTTACAAGTCTAGAGACAATAAATAATCTTTATCTTCCTTGAACTTCCCAAATGTTGTGTAGCTCCTTTTCGGTTTGGTTACTAAGCTAGACAATCCTGAATAAGCTGAATCTACTTAAATATTAATAAATTTTTCATCAACCATGAACAATAGTTATTGATGAAATGTTTTAAGTTAAACACCGTCTATTAACAACTTTTTTTTAAATGTTTTTACTTGACGCGTTTCGCCCTTTTAGTGTGGGGCATCATCAGTTGGAAGATTGTAGTAGCTATCACATGTCAGTCCAACACAGCACTTTCTGCACATCTCTGTACTGGTTTTTGATTCCGAGATTCGGCATTTTAACTGTAATCACAGAACGCTGAAACCAGTTGGGTGCAATCATAAAAAGTGGTGGTTCTAAACGAAAAACAGCAAATACTAGTAAAGTCAGTTTACGTAAAGGTTATGTTTAAAATGCTGAACTTCGGAATCGAATAAAGTTCAAAAAAAATTAATGGGTGTTTCGTACTGACAAGTGATAACTACCACAATCTTCCCAATGCCGTTGTTCCACACCAAAATGGCTAAACATATCTGCTAAAGCGTTAACAAAACAGATATTAAATCACGATGTTAGATTTAAAACTTACTTAAATATTGTTTCCATCTTTCTTCAATGCGTAAATTTAATCTCTTACGGAAAAAATACTGTATTTTGTTTTTTTTGCAAACGACGTCGTTTCTTACATGATTAACTGTGGTGTATCTTTTTTGCAGTTCTTAGAACCTAAGTTTTAGTGTACATCTTTGCTGTAGTCACTTGTTTAAGCTGTCTATGTCTTCGTGCAAGAATTTCCTGGATTTTATAGAATTCTATCACTGAATCATGTGGCTTGTGTGCCTGAGTGGAAGGAATTTAGTCTCAATTTGATAGCTACTTATGGAAACCTCTGACCGTTCTAAGATTTAATTATTTATTATGTTACCAGGATACAAAGATGGTCATTATATTGAATTACAATGAGTGGGATAAGGCATGGAGGTTTCTAAAGATTAACGTAGACAGATTGGCCATTCAGTTGCCTCCGTAATTGCTTCATGAATCTCCACAGAGGAAATTCCATGGCGATGAGGTGGATAGTATGCAGTCACAAGAAGTATTCTCCACTTGTACATCCAGTACCCTTTGAAGATGACCTGTGAGTTACAGGCAGTTTAAAATGTTAGCAAAAACAGTGTTTTACCTGCGATGACAGCTTTTACTAAACAGTAAATGCAGAGCCGCCATGGGGTGGTGTTTTTGTCGCTCCTTGAGATTCCCTCTCCGTGGCCAGCATTTGAGGTGTGAGAAACTATTAACGTATTAAGGAGCCCCACATCTCTTACGACTGGCCTACCTGATGTTTTCTTTCTTATTTTAAGTAACGACCTTGGTTTGGAAGAATAAAAAAGAGGGTTTCAACTTCCCACCAGTCTCTTCACAGCTCGTAACCCTTTATTAACGCCGACTTTATGTTACATCAGAATACAAACATCATTCTTCACTGACCCGTTTCTCTTGTAATGCCGTAATGAAATGGACGTTATATTTATGACGTACGAGAGTACAAAAAATGCAATTGTGTGTGTGTTGTGTGTGTGCAGGCGTTTCAAACAATTTTAGTTGAAAATACTACATAGTTAAGCCCTCTAAGGAAACGCTTGGATAGAAGGAACTGATATTCATGATTTTGCAAAAAATCATAGTTGCAGCTTTTATTTTAAAAAATTGTAAATTTTTGTGTAAAACTATGTCTAAGACTTAAAATTAACTAAAGATAATTCTTGTCGTGTTAATAATGGGTTGGATGTTTGTATAAATAACTGATCACAGATAACGACATCGGAATTTGCAGAAGAGATAAATTTTCACTCTTAACACTGTTCAGGGATCCTGAATAACCAGAAAACTACATATAGGTGCTAGTGCAGTCTTTAAGAAACCATTATGGTTACAACTTTTAACCGACAGTGATTTTGTAATGTGTCGATAATCTTTTGAGAATAGCCCTCATTTTACAGCCAATTTCCCGGATAGTTGATTGCGTGATATATCTAGAATCTACAACATTTCAGACAGAGTAAAGAAATTCTAAGGAACACAGACTTGAACGCGTTGTGAGGTTCGATTTCAGTCGTGATCTTTTACTTTATTTCCTCTTTTCATTTCGGTGTGGTTGCCTCTCCCTTTTTTTTACATTTACTCTATCCGTGTCTTCTTGTAGCACTACCTCTTGATTTTTTTCTCTGCAACTAAAAAAAAAAAACAACAGAAAAATATAATTTTTAACAAATATTATCTCACAGCTTATGATAACTTAATAAGTGAATAAATATTTCTTACAGGATATTCTCTCCGGTTTCAATACAGTATCTCGCTTATCATCAAGAAATAGCTTTCCTCCCGAAACAGCCTCGTTTATTATCTTTTTAAACAAATATAAACCCCAGTTAACAGTTGTCAATCATATAAATACACTGATTACAAATCTATAGTATCTCACTTCCCTTCAATATTGTTCTTTCACCAAATTTGTCCAAGCCACATCTAACAATAATCATCCCCAAAAATCTTGCTGTTCTCTCTCTCGTTTATATTCCTCCTGACCACAATTTCGATGCACTATCAAAGATATTCTTATTTGTCTGATACTGAAAAATACAGCTATTTAATTGCTTTCTATATATCCATAAGGTGATTTCCTAAAACGTCGTTTGAGCTCTGCTTGTATGTACACTGTACAGCCTCGCATACCTTCGTGGACAAATGTTATTCTTGAGCAGTAAGCTTCCACTACTAATTAATTTCAGTAGTTCGAATTTGTTACAGGTCCTAACCAAAATACGAGTAATTGGCGCAAGAGTCATTCCTATAAAAGCTGACGTTCCTGCAAATTAACCATTTTCATTCTTGCTCCTTATTCTACAATGAAAGGGACCCTAACTATGGCCAAATGAAGGCGGAGTTTTGATTGGCACCATGGAAGGAGGAGTTGCTTGTCCTCTTCACGAATGCCAAACGCAGTTGGTATGCCGTGAATTGAGTCGTTTCCCTTTTCAGATTGGCAATAAGACAAAAATCTGGAGAAAATGTACCCAAAAAAATCCTGATAAATGATAGATTGAATCATATGTGAAGTTCGGAAAGTTTCATAATTTCACGGCAAATCGGACTAGCGTTCGCTACATTAACTCACTAGCAGTCTGATTATCAGGTACGTAAGCTCACTGCAGGTGCACAGGTAGAAAAGTTCTATTCGTATCTGTGCCTCTTCAGTTTAATTTGGAAAATTACAGTCTAATTTTTTGAAGCGTCTAGCAGACGTTCATAAATCAACAGAGATACCAAATTAGTCATCAGTTTGTTTACAACATTTAGGAATGATGGTCATATTCTGCTTTCTGCCTAAATTGCTTCAGTACCTCAAACTTAAACTCAGTTAAGTACTAAAGTAAAACAAGTAAAACGAAACAAGCATTTTACAAGTGGTTTCCAGAAGTGAGATTTAGCAAACTTTATACCAAAAGACCGTTTCCAACATACAGTAACTTCCTAATTTTCTAAACAAACTTCTCAAGGAACATCCTTAATTAACACTGACAAAAGTTTGTGTGTATGCTAAAGTGTTGATTACTTACTTAGTGGCGAGATTAGTCATCAGAATAATGCCAAATTTTTATTGTACTACTAATTTATATATATATATATTATTTCTTGCCAAACGCGGATACAGTTATGCAAATATTCACAGCATTTTGCAAAGCGAAATTTGTTCTCAACTATTGACGCATTGCTACATAATAAGACCGGGAATACCATCGAAAAATTCAGATTTTTTTTTAATGTAGTAGATTTGTGTGTGTTAAGAGTTTTAAATTAAATATTAGCTTTACTTCTATAATTCAAATAATAATTCTACTGGTAATTGTAAACCATTATATGAATTATTTCTCATAGTGTTTTGTTTTTAATTTTTATTTATTTATTTATTTATTTGGTCGCAAACCATTTATCACCCTTGATACCTAACAAAATCGAAAAACACGGTATAATGTTAAAGATTAAGGTCTCCGCTTCGGTATCATCATATTTTAAGAATTGAATTTTTCGGAATTTGACGCTGACAGAACAAAACTGTTAACTATCAAGGTCACGCGTATGAGACAGTTCAGAGCCAAGCCGCTAGGCTTCGCTGGCGTCGATAAGGATTGATCGTCTTACCGCTACATAGAAGCACCGTATATCACAGAGATAGGTATATACTGTGTGTGTTTTATTACGAATTGGTCTGTGACACTTCAGCTTCCGGAAAGGGATAACTTCATGTGCTAACGTCTAAGTAGAAGGCTCCAGGATAGCATACATCAGCTGAAATCAGAAAGATGTTGCTAAAAATGATGCGTTTCTTCTTCCAACTTACTACAAACCACAAACCTCACTATTCATCGTATTTTATTCGCGAAATTTTCGCACGGTCAACTAGTTTACATAACTTCTTAAAGATACAGCATTTTCTTCTGAGTAGCAACTAATGGTTCTGGACCGAGCGTGGTGGTGTAACGGCTAGCGTTCTACCCTCGCATTCGGGAAGACGGCGGTTCGAATCTCCGTCCGGGCATCCAGATTTGTGTTTTCCATGGTTTCCCAAATCACTCCAGGCCAATGTCGGGATGCTTCCTTCAAAAGGCCATGGCCGAATTCCTTCCCATTCCTTGCCCTCCATCCTTTCCCGTCTCTAAAGACCTCGCTGTTAGAGAGACGTTTAGCAGATTAAAAAAAAAAATAGTTCAGGGCATCAGCGAAGGTACGGATATTTGTTCCTAGCTGTAGCTAGTGTTATCTTTCATCCCTAATTGAAATTACGCGACGTTTACTGCTATAGTTGTCGCAGTGGCTACCTGCCGGAGAGCGCGTAGTGTTGTGTGTTAGTGTGTGTGTCGGGCGTGAGCTCATCTGGGCGAGAGCCCACATAAAACTACCTGCTGGGCCGACCACGCCCTCGATCTGTTCATAATACTACGCCGGGGCTCTCTGTCCAGATTAACACATGGTGGCTCATCGGAAATATGGGCGCCGTCGTAAACGGAAACCGGAGGACAATGGCAGCCTTTTCTTACGGTCGCGAGGGCCTTCTGGGTCACCTGGAAACGCCCAGGTCTAGTTCACTACGGATGATTGGCAGGACTGTTGATTTGTTGGCTAATAGATAGCAGCGTTAATCAGTTACTAGATGACCTCTGTGAATATTTCGCAAATAAATACGATGAATAGCTAACCGCAATACAAATAAACAGAACGAAACACATACAGTATATCCATATCTCTGTGTTATGTGATGCTGGAATCTATCACCAATTCACCATTACGATAATACCCATTTCACGAGTCAACTTTTTAGATATGAATTGAATAGCAAAACCTAAAGGTTTTCTTAACAGAAAAAACGTATTCAGAATGCTCCTTAGTATATAAAACACACACACATCTCTGTGATATATGTGACACTATCTAGCTGTAACGCGATAATCCTTATCGACGGCAGTGCACTCTAGCGGCTTAGCTCTGAACAGTTTGATACGCGTGACCTTCATAGTTTATATTTTTTTCGCTTTACGAGTTGAGTTACGATAAATTCCTTTTTTAAGTTATGCTGTTACCAAAGAGGAGAACGTATTCTCTAAAATGATACCTCAGTTATCAATTTCGAATAGGTATGAACAAAGACAAGTGCTCGTCACAAAATATCACCTTTAAATAAATGGCTAGTTGGTTGTGATGTATGTGACGCATGTGCCTGTCCTCTTTGCCGACTACTGACGGCCGAATGCAAAAGTCATCATCCTCGACGTTTGTCAGTGACAAGTTTTTTTCCATTACAATCTTCCATTCCTAAATTTAGTTATAATGAAATGATTCAAGTGCCTAAATGACCTTCTCGCAGACTTACAGACAGGTGAGAGACAAGCGCAGCAACACAGATTTTGGCGCAAACCGGCAGAACGTTTTCACGGAAAACCATGGAAAGCCAAATCGGGATGGTTTACCCAAATATGTCCAGGCGAAAAAAAAAAAAAAAAAAAAAAAAAAAAAAAAAAAAAAAAAATGTTTGTTAGTTCTGCCTTGACATTGTTTACATTGATTATTCGCGATTATTTTTGTAATTATAAGCAAAATACATTATCATGTAATGAATCAATCGTTTGATTTGAAGCTATTATCCAAAAAAAAAACTAAGTTTACTAGAATAGTAGGCGTTCTTATACCGGCAGAATGTTTTCGCGGAAAACCATGGAAAAGCCAAATCGGGATGGTTTACCCAAATAAGTCCAGGCGATGACGGGATGCTTCCTTCAAAAGGCCATGGCAGAATCCCTTCCAGTTCCTTGTCCCAGTCCTTTCCCTACTCGAGGCGTAAAAGCATAAAACATTTTTGTTAGTTCTGCCTTGATATTGTGTACTTTGATTATTCACGATTATTTTTGTAATTATAAGCAAAATATACTATCATGTAATGAATCAATCGTTTGATTTGAAGTATTATCCAACTAAAAAAAATCCTAAGTTTACTAGAATAGTAGGCGTTCTTATACTGTATATTCGGTATCCGGCCGAATAGGATAAAATGGACGATTAGGCCGAATGCCGAACAGTCGCCGAATGTTCGTTGCAAGCCTAGTCGATAGGGTCCGCTATTGGAAGAGTGGTATTCTTACTATAAAGAAAGCGTATAACTTTTTCTACTGTGGCTGTTCGATTTTTTCTTTTATTGTTTATTTCTGTTTTTTTTGTTGTCACGTAATTTCCATACATCTTTTCTCTCGCAGCGTAAACAGAGAAACATATATGAGTAGTTGGTTGAGTAAAGCCGCGCGTTTGCCGACATGGCGATGAGGCCATGTTTGCAGAATCACTCCTGTTGGCTGTGCTCCCCCTGTATGAATATGACGAGGCCAACCAGCAATCAGATACCTCTTCCCCTCGCTGCGCGCCTGCACAATGTGTGGCCCTGAAAAGGAGGGGCAAGACAATTCAGCCCACTTCCTCCGATTTAATAAAAGGTCCCTCCCCTTCCACGGTTGGCTGGTGGAACAACCACAACCGGCAGAGCCTGTCAGCACATCAAAGGTTGCTCCGACGCTGCCTTATGAATAGCTGGCATTCCCGCCACCCTGCCCCGTCGGGCGCCACCGCCATCTCTGGAATGCAAATACCGCCTGTAAACCGCCCCAGCGATTATCGAAACGCATTTAATGCCTCTACAAAGTGGAGTTATGAGTAATGTCAGAGCTGGCATCCGTCGAAATTCTCAACGCGTCAGCCTTGATCACGTCATAGCTGAAGCTTCAAGTATAACATTTTACTTGCGCCTGTGGTCTCACGGGTAGGACAACAGTGTCATTTCACCGTACTTGGTAGAACCAAATTTACTTGGCTTTCACGTTTAAGTAGTCGTAAAACATCAACCATGTTCTTTCTTAAGTGAATAACTTTTCTTTCTTTTTTTCCCTTTTCGTTTCAGCCATCTATGGACTACGACTATGCAACTTCATTTCCTCTTCTGAGTTTCATTCCTCAATCGCCAGTACTCTTTCATTCTCTGGCTTTTTTCCTCTGAAAATGCCCCCTTTTCCTGACTGGTTTTTCTTCAGTCAGATCCTTTACCTCCGCAATTTTTCCTCTCAATAATTCCCTGTCTTGGATGTCTTCCATGTTGATTCCACATCTTTTCAGATCCTGATGAACCTCCTTCACCCATGGAACTTGACTCTTCCTGTTCTCTTGAAAGTTGAAATTTTCTTTGCCATTCTTTCTGGTTCCATTCTCTTGATATGTCCTTAGAAAGATAATATCCTTTTCTTAATTTTGTTCTTTATTAAATGAATAACTCTTCTTTATTTAATACTACCTGTTGCTCACTATTTCGATCAGGTGGTCCCTTTTACCGATTAAAAACATAACTTAGTCCACAACCCGAAAGTTGGTTGGTTCCTCCTAAAGGAGGCATACTAAGCCATTGTGTCAGAGGTAGGACGGCCAGTTCCTTTCCTCTGGGACCTATAGTTTAACGTAGATTCCGAACCATATGATCAAACACAACTCTCAAAATTCCTGCTCCTGCCGGGATTCGAACCAGGAACCGGAGTAGCAAACGTTTTGAAAGCAAGCGCCTTAACCACTGAACTACCAGATTAAGTCACATTGAAATATCACCACCGGGAAAAATTTTCCCGAATAATATGATAGCGTTTGTACTATGAAATCACAACAAATATTTTGGCTGCGAGATGTATCTGAATTTGACCAGTAGTTTTTGCGTGAATCGCGTTTAACGAGAAATCGTTACTTATTTTCGGAGACTTATATCTTAAATTTCCGATTTCATATTATAATAAAACTACCTCGATGTCGACAAGGCGTAAAGCCATAAGTAAAAAAAAAAAAGATAGCAGCAGCACATATCAAAATTTTTGTCTTTTACCGCCTGGCGGTGGGTCGAGGCGCGCCGTCCCTGCTAGCATATGCGACTAAGATGACAGGCGCCGAGCGACGCGCCGTTGACCGTACCTTAATAGATAGCAGCATCTCATATGACAGAGATGTCGAAAAGTGTGTGTGTTTCTAGAGTAAGGAGCTTTTATGATATTTTGTTTCTGTTACGGAAACATTTCATCATTTCAGAATGTTTCATAAGGTTGTGATGCTGAGTAATTCCACGGTTCCTCAACGATGTCTTCGAGCGGCATTGTACTAGTGACGAAGGCTGGCTGCGGTGGTCCCTGCGTAGTTGTGATGCGATGAGCGACTCGCATCTGTGAGAACGAGGAGACGTGCACCCGCTGAGCTACGACCGTGGCGCCATACACGGACGTTGGATCACTTCCAGCGCGCATGCTAAACACGAGACGAATATCAAGAGGCTGCCTGTTTGGCCGGATAGACCCTTCCTTCATAAACAACGCAGCCAGCGAGTATTATAATGGTCGCGGAATCAGGTGTCCAAACAGGAATTGCTCGCAGCTCCACATGTTTCTGTTCCGTGTGTTTATTCAGAAAAGATGGATCTCAAGATATACAGAGACGAAAACTACAACCGGCGCGGACATTTGTCTGGAGTACTGTTGATACGTCGCGGAGAACTAAGTAAACACGGAAATATCTCTCGTCAGAAAAACTGTTCTAGTTGAAATATTCGGCATGAATTCGCAACACTTCGGTTCTACAGTGCTTGGCTAGCGCCTGAAATTGCATGATACCCGGGTTCGATCTGAGATCCGCTTTTCCAGATTCTGTTTTTTTTTCACGCTTACCCTAAATTGCTCCTTGTACATACCGGGATAAATAGAAACCATGGCCGATTTCTTTCGAGTTTTCATCATTGATCATTTCCGTCTTTGGCCAATTGTAAATTATAATAATTATAAGGTTATTTAATTACTCTTATTTTGATTTCTCCTGTTTTTCACTTACTTTCTTTTTAATCTGCTTTCATCTAAAACAGAAGTTATGCATTGATCATCCCTGTACCAACTCCATTCATGGTATTTTATTTCTTTTAAACTTAACGAATTTTTTTCGTCCTAATACGCCTTTCTCCTGTGCGGTGTCTTAGTGGAAATTGAAGCCTTTTTTCTTAATATACAAAAATAAAAAAACATTATTATATTTATTAGAATCGAACTTGTACCTACAGGCTGAAAATTGAGTTTTAAAATTACTGTATTTGGGACGGAAACAAAGTTGTACTCCATTATTTGGTTGAATAAGTACAGTTATTTTTCTAAACTAATTTAGCATT